>JACBWV010000629.1:2295745-2528245 GCA_013435795.1 Chlamydomonas sp. ICE-L
GCTAACTGGAGTAGCGGAAACGCCCATGCAAATGTGTGACAGATCTGTGAAAGCCGGGCCGCCGAAACGGGACCCGAATTTCAACGTGGAATTCCCTCCCTGGAAGGCTGTGAGTGATAGGGCGAAGCTCGACAAATCCAAGCTCAAGGAGCAGGAGAAGCGGAGGAGGCAGAAGAAGCAAAGGTTGAGGCGAAATCTTCAAATTAAACCTCGGACTGCTGGACAGCCTACGGTGAAAATCCTTCACGGGATTATTCTCACCGATGAGGAAGACTAGGCTGAGAAAGGCGAGATGGCTATTATAATGCGTTTCTTACATTCAGTGGTTGAGTAAATATGCAGGATGCTGGGTTTGTACTGATCGGTTAGATGAGAAAAATTCCGAAAAATCTTAGTATTCCTAACGAGGTTGCGAATTTAGAGAAAACTTATGGAAGGGCAAAACAACCCGCTGTCACACGCGATTGCGGTGTTTACCTACGTAACACTAAAAGCAGGGGAAATACCCTGTACACGCACACACACACCAAGAGCGGACTCCGACCAGACATGAGCCCAGGTAGCCCAGATCTGGCGGAGTCAACCCGCCGTACATTTCCGCCTAGTGGCCAGCTACCCACAGCTACCTAGGATTACTCGGTTACACATACGCGCCCAGGTCACAAGCGCAGCTTGCGTGACACGCTGGCGTTTGTCTTAACACGAGACTGTTATCGGGCGCTTGTCTTAAACACGAGACATAATAATGCAATGCCGTGAAAGACATTGAGCATAACTCCTTTCTCCAGCGCATGCAAAGCCATAGTTACGAGCGTACCCTAAAGGACAGAAGAGTTGATAGTCGATCGAGACCGATTCTCTCTCATTCTACTATCAAACTCTCGTCCAGGTGCGTCGGGATAGGTCACTGCTAGGCGCTACTTGCGCACCTACCCCTTGCAGTGTTGGCCTTGTCGTGACACCAACCCGTCACGACAATCCAATACGACTCTCACGCATCATGAATAATCATCTTAGGCTCTTGCACCGCTTGACCCCTGTCGTGCATTGCAATCCCGCCTTGCCGACCTTTTCCGGCAAGCTATGTAGACACTTGCGCGTTCACTTAGAAACCGCAGTTTTATCTTCTATTGTTCCTAGAACAAATTGTAACTCATTCTACTATCAAACTCTCGTCCAGAACCTCCACGGATTCAAAGTCTGCGTCTCCAAGCCCCTGTCGTTACCGACTCCCGGAAAACCTGTCCACCTACGGTCGCCTCCAGTACCCTCCCCGAGCATTGACAACCCCCGTCTGCCGGACTTCAGAAGGAGACTCCGGTCAACCCCTCTCCTTTCGCCTCGACTCCACAACTGCCGGCCGAAAGTCCAACCCCTCGGAACGGTGAGACGTCCCCGTCAGTACTGACGACGGTGCTTCCAACCCCTCGGTAACGCGGCTACCGGAGTACAGAACACCCCATCACTTGGTACTCCCTGCCAGGGCTTTAGATTTTTTTTCTGGACAGACACAAAGCTACCCACGGGACACACCCTAGGGACGCTTTCTCACACTTTGAGCCAGCAAACAAAGCGATCACTTTGAGGCAGCGAACCCATAGCCCTTTGCTGCTGATTGGATAAAGTCTGTACACATATAGATTGGACTTAATTTCCCCAACCTACTTGCTATAACCATAGTCTGGAATTAATTATCCCACTCTAACAACGCACATACAGACTCCATAACTATACTGATCAACTATAGATCGGGCGCACTTGTCCTCCATTGCTCCTCTTACGTTAAGAGTCGACGCAACTCACTAGCAGCCCCTAGAGGATTTAAGAACCCACCAACCTTGCGGTTCCCCACCCAAGACTCCCACATCAGAACAACTCTGATCCCTGCCTTTGTGATCTCACAAACACCGGCAACCACGTTTGCTGTAAAGAGAACCCATCACATAACCTAGTCAATTTGAGCCCGCCCTCTCAATTCAGAGACAGTACCGGTACCGTACTTCTGAACATCGAGACGGCTATAACTGACTTGCTGATACCGACGACTTGCTGATACCGAAGACTTGCTGACACAAACGACTTGCTGATACCGACGACTTGCTGATACCGACACACCCAAACATTCCAACTCATACCAGCATTGGCATCCATTAACCAAACAAATCACCCATTCACACCCATTCAATTGGACCAACTGCTATATACTAATCAGTTGCCCACCCCTTCCCACCGTGCGTAGGACCACCTGATCTCAAGTTCTTCGGAGGAGACTACCCACCACCTCGCTAGGTACGGGCATCTCCCTCACTTTCTGACCTCAGACCTATCGCTTACGCCATCCGGCACGGCGAAAGGCCGCCCAATTTGAGTTGAATCCTTGTTTCAGATACAAACAACCACACTCTTCCAAAACACACGCCGTAAGGCTGCCCAATTTTTGGTTAGACCACTATTACGAGTACGCCATCTGCATATTTCAAAAAGCACGCCGTTAGGCCGCCTTTTTTTACTTGCACTACTATTCGCAACCACCTACTTAACAAACTAAAACAAAGCAACGGCGAAGGGCCGCCCTTTTTTTATTGGACCTCTGCTCCACCACATCTTCTTTCAGGACTGCACTTCTGAAGAAACCAAGCCAGATACATCTGCGCTGCTCTACCAACATACACATTCCTTCAGGTACACATCAGGACACAATCCTTGATAAACACGTGGAACAAACCCACCCCTGAACAACTAGCACAACACACAATGCGAGGAACACGAGGACAAGTCAGAGCTGATGCAGAAGCAGAAGCGCGCTCAGACGCAACTGATCAAGCACAAGCTCAATCAGACGCCCGACAAGCCCTCTCAGACATAAGTAACACTTATTCTGGACATTCTATCACAAATCACCTAGCACAACTGCATCTGCATAACCCCATTAACATACTCCACCCAACCATCCCCCTAACGATCCCCAATTCACCCCTCCCACTGGGGGGCAGCCACCCCTGGTACGAGGGGGAGTCATCGGAGATCGACATCCCCCTTCCTATGGCACTTGCCACCACCTTACCAGCCTCAGCCACAGCAGCTGACACTATCAGCCCCCAGCCTTCACCTATCAGCCCCCAGCCTTCACCTATCAGCCCCCAGCCTTCTACTATCAGCCCCCAGCCCCCAGCCCAGATCGCTCAACTACCAGGCACCTCCAAAAGACAATTCTGTGGAACTCTACCAGCACTAACCACTCCATCAGACCTTCAGCTATCACCCACACCACTCAAGCCTTGGAGCGGGCAGAGTGGAATGCGCCTAGCCCTTGGAAGCTCACAACGGCCATTGCTGAGCACCCCGCCTTCTCGCGTTGCCGTCAGTGAGGATGCTGAGGACAATGCGTACCCACCATTGTCCCCAGTCCAGCGACCGTCTGCCACTCCGTCCCAGCCGCCAGTGCACAGTCCCTTGCAGGAATTTATAACCCCTCAGGAGACCTTCACTGGCGCAACTGCGACACAAGCAGCAGGCCCTCCACACATGACCACAAACAACCTTTTCAGCTCGGAAGAGGAAGTAGAAAGCCCCAGCAAACGACTTGCCCGCACTCCCCAACAGCTTCCAGAACCCACACCAGCCAACCAGCTTCCTGCAAGCCAACCTTCCGGCAACGGGTCAAGCAGCTCCTCCGACAACAGTGGATCCCACCCCAGTCAGTCACCGCATGGACCAGGAGGTAATCCAGGGGGTGATCCTGCCAGTTCTTCTGACAGTGACGGTGTCCCCGATGATGAGGCAGATACTGGAGGACCACCTGATCAACCGGGAGGCCAACCCCCCAGCCCACCGGACTCTGACGATGAACCACCCCCACCTCCTGAAGAGGATGAGGGACCACCTCCACCAGACTTTCAAGGGGATGTGAGCGACGCTGATAGCAATGACAGCGAACGTCACGTCGCACTCATGATCGGTGTCGGTTCCGTTCTATCATGGCAGCTTCCAACAGAAGGATCACAGCTACACGGCGGCAGCGTATCACACACCAGAGCCTGGCTTCTGATGATGAAGAGCTACATTGTCAACATCAAGAGAGACCTCGCAGTGGAAGAGTTGTGGGAACAGATGATGGTGCAAGTCTATGAGAACTCTCAACCATTCGTCTTGTTTACAGACAACAGAGCCGCGTGGATCCAGGAGTGCAATGCTCTCCAGACACAAAACTCCTTGAATGGAGCCCTCCAAGTCAACGAGCATGGTCAACCGATCATGAACCCAGCCACTTGGAAGCTGAAGCTCATTCATTTCTACGAGCTGGTCAAAACTCGACTAGCACTCGCACTCAAGGTAACCCCTCTCGATGCCAAGGAGGAGTATGAGAAGTTTGACTGCTACGACAATGCAGGCCTCTTATACCCCATGCCTCGCATCTTGATGTCAGAATTCACAAAGACGTACGAGGAGTTTGATATCCGGGCTGGACAGCCCCATTACCGGGAGGCCATGGCCAAGGTGGCCAAACTACTTGATCGCATGGCCCCCACCCTGAAGGAGAACTTTGGCAGCTACAAGGATGTCACCCCCCTCGGTTGCTGGGCAATCGCCAAGCTCTACAAGCTTGACCAAGACCAGCACACCCTGGAAAGGCTGTCTGGCATTGCCCAAACTGAAGCATCCAAGAGAGACGATATGACAGCACAAGGCATGCTGCTCTGTGTCTCTAAACCACCGACACAGAGGCCAACTGTCATGCCACGCCAGACGCCTGCTTTTCCCGTCACCCAGGACCCCAGTGCACTCAAGGGCAAGAACGGTGAACCCAAGTCTTCCACGGTTTGCGCTACATGCAACATCACTGGACACGGTTCCGACACTTGCTACCTGAACAACCCTGGGACCCCCAACCCATCCTGGAGCCCGAAGAACCCAGCACGGTACGCCATCTGGCGCACCTCAACAATACAGCAAGGCTACGCTCCACCTCCACCCTTGGACCAGCTCAGATCTGGAGTGCCTTACTACCGCTCATTGCAGGGAGCTGTACAACACAGCCCGCATACACAAATGTGGAACCCCCCTGCACAGCAGTACAGACAGCCACAGACTCCAGTGCAACAGCAATCCTCCCTACCCCCTCAGAACCCCAGGTACGTACAAGGGGAAGAGCCCTCGACCCTTCCCAGCAGGCAACCCAGGGAACAACAACCAGGGAAGCATGGCAGGAACTGGTGGCGGGTATCAAGGTGGCTACCAGGGCAACAACCAAGGCACCCAGGGTGGGTATCAAGCAGGTTACCAGGGCAACAACCAGGGCACTCAAGGCAACTACCAAGGGCAGACAAGAGGCACTAACAACAACAGCATGCAGCAGCACCAACGGCCAGACGTCGTCATGCAAATGCAACAACAACAGCACAATCGGCAGATGCAGTTGCAGCAGCAACAGCATAACCAGCAGTTGCATGACACCGTCTTCGCCATTCGTGAGGAACTTCGTTCGCAACCCTCCAGCGGACGCCATGCCTCACACCCCCATGATCAACACAGCCGTAGCAACCAGCCACTACAACTAGAGGCTCCACCAGCTGCGCAATCTGATCTACCAGAACCTGACTGGTACAATGCAGCCCTAGTAGTCAGCTTCCGACAAACTCCAGAAGCAGAGACACAAGCTAGCTCACAGGCAATTTACAAGCCCACATTTGATCCTTCCACTGACGGAACTGGGTCAACAGCTGCCATCCCCCTACCAAGCGCTAAAGTATCACGGCACGTTACCCAAGCCCAGCATCGGGCATCACAAGACCTCCTCATGGATGAGATGACAGTCTTGCGACGGGATCTTGATTTGATGTTCAGAGAAGTGCAGAACCTGCACGAGTTCAACAGGGCCTTGCAGGTCAGAGCCACAGCAGTTGAGACAGCCCAGCGCGCAGCTTGTGTCACGCACAACCCAGTGGACACATTTGTACGCGACTACACTGCTTCTGGCCAGCTGAGCCCTTCTACAGCAACCTTGCTGCAAGGAACAGAGCCCAGCTACGGTGTACCGTACCTGGCCAACCGGTCCCACCAGACAGGCCCCTCGTTTACGTCCGCAACTGGCCTCCTGCAGTGCGTCAACCTCATGGTCCTCGTCGACACCGGCAGTGGTCTCAACTTCATCTCGCAATCTATGGCAGACTCATTAGGATACGATCCTCTCCCATGCCACCACAAGACGATTGCGTTCAATGACGTCAAAAGCTCCCTCACAAAGGAGATTCAAATGCCCGTCATTTTTTGCAGCGGCACCCCCAACGAGATCAGCGTCAGGGCAACTTTTGTCATTGCCCCTGACAACACCATCTTCGATGCCCTCATCGGTACCCCACTAATGGCCATGCCAGGCATTTCTGCCTTACCTGACATTTCGCAAGAGAAACTCACATTGCGCCCTCTCCTCCACTTGTCCAGCGCAGAGCATACTGCCACAGGTCGCGCTTTGACCGTGGACTTGCCATTCAGGCCAGTATCTCGAACCAAGCAGCTCCCTCCATGCTAGGCCGCCACCAAGAACTAGGGTATGTCCAACCTTCAAGCTGGGAGGTCACCAGTAGCGAAGACGGTCCAATGACTGTATGGAGCAAGAGGACTACCCAATCACTCGGATCCTGGACTTCATTGGCATATAGGAGGGATCTCACCGGCTCTTTTGCCCCCTCCCGCAAGCGCCTTGCAGCTCACTTGTCCTTGCACGTCTCTACTGAACGTCATAGTTCTGGAGCGTACATTGACACAACGAGCAGCAGCAATATCATCAACCACGTCCAACACATCAGAGCAAGAGGAAGCCACCTGGATTGGTTCTCTCAGCGCACGACGCTCTTTGACCTCCCATCCGCATCAATGCTCGATGCTCTCAGCTGGCCCCACAGTACGGGATTCGGAACCCTTGAGACATGGGTGTACCGGAACCCCCTGCATGTGCACTACTATGGCACATACAAGTTGCACATGCAGTCCCGCAACATACCGGCGTACTACTTCCAAGATGAGCCTGTCAACGACACATTGGCAGCGCGCTTCTTCCTCCTCTTCTCCGACGTCCAGCAAGCCCTCATGGACTCCCTGCACATCCCCTTCGCCGCTATTCACAGCCGCGACTGGACTGTAGCAGAAGTCCTCCAACCTTACCTTACAGCTTTGACAACTTCGGAAGTGCACCGTACCCTCCGCCTTGACACACCACTTTGTGGTACAGTCCAGTGCTTCACATGGCCTCACGGACCCTCCAATAGCCCTGTCCTGGGAACTTCAACCGTTCCTTCAGACTACCTGAACTACTTGTTGGTCCTCCCGCCCACTGCTACATCCCTTTCTCCATCCGCTCCTACCCCAGAGATTACAGGGATACTGCTCAACCACCAACGTGGGCGCCTGATGTAACAGCTCAGGATGCACTTAGCAGCCTGGGGGGTTATTCTAGTGGAAAAGTCTACGTGATGTATGTTTATGTGTAAGTCGATATGCGTAAGGTAACAGAACAGTAGGGTGTTACCTAAGTAGGGGATGTAGAGTTGATCGGGTAGAACGTCTTCGTGGAAGGAGTAGAAGCGTTCGTTCCGAGTAGCTCGTGCCTATGTGCGCAACGTGTGCGTTGTGAGAGATGAGGCAGTACATGGGTATGGTACTGTATCATGTGCGTTCGTCACGTGGCTTACGGGTGAGGTGTACCCGTATGCCTTGCTGGACGGCCAAAGTACCCGTGAAGGGTTCTGTACCGTTACACCCCCCCCCCTCCAGAAGAGATGCGGACCCCGCATCTGATCATAAGGAAGTGGACGGGATGTGAATACCAGTCGTAGTCGTATGTGCCGTGCTCAAAATATACTTGATGAATCAAGTTGGTTTCGGAGAGAACCATTTAACATCCCTTTTGAGTACTCCGGGAAAGATAACTTTATAAATAAAGCAATCTAACCGCCGTGTCGTATGCGTCGAGTGCGATGGGTTGGTGATGGGCCCGTTTATTCGACGTACGTCGGGACATAACGGGCGTAACACGTGATTTCCATGCATCGACGACGTGAGGCGCACTTTTCTTGACCGCTTTGGCGAGTTCCCAAGTGTCTTGCTCAATACCGAAGTCTTGCCATCGGACCAAGTATTTGAGACGCCGTTTGTTGGAAGTGCCTATTACACGCGATTTCTCGCGCATGATGCATTGGATATTCCAAATCGGAGCGCCGTCGGAGTCAAACTCCAGCGGTTGTCCAACATGGACAACGCCATCGGAGCGCCAATGCTTTATCAAACCCACGTGAAACACGGGGTGGATACACATCATCTTGGGCAAAGCCAAGCGGCACGCCGTGACCTGCCGGACGACTCCGGTGACCTCGTCGCGTGGACCAATGCATTCCGTAATCGTATAGGGGCCAACAAAACGAGGCGTAAATTTTGGTTTGCCCGTTGCTTTGAACTTCATATTGCGGGTGGACAAGAGAACTTTATCCCCAAGGTTGAAGAAAACCTCCGTTCGTCGCTTATCGTAATGGGCTTTCTGCCGATCTTGAGCGGCTTGCATGCATGCCTTGCATTGACCTTGTCGTTCAATGTGATCGGCCCACCAATTGTTGGCAGCCGGACATTTCGATTCGACCTCCGCTCTAAGCGGCGTCGTAGGGTCGTAACCAAGGTACGCCCGAAATGGGGTGTTCTGAATGGACTCTTGGTAGGAATTGTTGATTGCAAATTCCACCAGCGCCAAGGACTTATCCCAATCGTCGTGGTATGGCCCCACGTAGTGGCGAATCATGTCCTCGATGACTCGGTTCATGCGTTCCGTCTGACCGTCAGTTTGAGGATGAAACGCCGTCAAAACGCTTGTCGCGTGCCCATTAATCGATGGAGAGCCACGCCGAAATGCCCGGTAAATCGCGCATCGCGATCACTCAGCAGTTTCTTTGGGATACCATGATAGCGGATGACACGATTCAGGTATAGGGAAGCGAATGCCTCTGCGTTTATCGTAGTGTGACAAGGTTCGACATGAACCATTTTCGACAGTTTGTCGACGAATACCGCGATGGCATCATGGCCAGAAGACGTAGGCGGGAGCGCCGTGATGAGGTCCGTGGAGACACACTCCCAGAATTTCTCAGGAATTTCCACGGGAACCATGGTACCGTTAGGTTTTGCGTTTCCGGGCTTGTTCGTTTGGCACTTATGGCACTGTTGGACGAAGGCCGTAACATCTGCCGTGACTTTGGCTCAAGTAAAAGTGCGGGTGACCAACTCCAATGTCTTGGTGCGACCGCAATGGCCCATGTACATAGGGTCGTGAGCTTCGCGGATAATGTCCAGTCGCAGGGCTGCGTCAAGGGGGACACACAAAAACTCGCGTCCGTACTTGTTCTTCTTGAACCAGTAACCGTTCCTCGAAAACTTATCGCGAAGGCGCTTGCAGCCCGGCGTGAAGTTCGAGTCTCGTTTGAATCCAGCCAAAATTCGATCCATGATGGACGAAGAGGAGGGAGTCGACGCGGAGGGCGTATGCCGACTGCGTCGTCGCGTTTCCTTGACCGGAACCGAAGGGACGGGGAGGACAGTTGGGGGGCGGGGAAGGATATCCACGACCGCGGGACCGACTGCAATCGGGCGCTGCTTTCTCGATCGAGGCCTGCATTCGCTGACCAAGAGAGAGAAAACTAACAGCTGGTGCGCAACCGCGACGTCGGCGGGGGCGGAGAGGTTAGGATTGCGACTGACCGGGTCTGCCATATTATTGCGACCCGCGCGATATTCCCAAGTATAGCTGAAGGGCGCCAGGTCCTCCTTCCATCGGCCCATGCGTCGTGAAAGGACCGCCTTTGTGTCAAAATACGTGAGCGGATTGTGGTCTGTGACCAATGTCATGTGGGAACCTTCGAGGTAGCATCGCCACTCGGTCAACGCGTGAACAATTGCTAGCATCTCTTGTTCCGTCGTAGTATAGTTCAGCTCCGCTGGGATATACTTCTTGCTGGCGAAGGTGATGGGGTGTTTATCTTGCAAGAGCACCGCGCCGGTACCGAGCAAAGATGCGTCGGTAATGACTTCGAAAGGTTTGCTGAAATCCGGCAGCGCGAGGACTGGAGCGGATAGCAAAGCTTCCTTGAGGCCTTTGAATGAGACGAGATGTTCTTCTTTGAACAAGGAGCCGAGTTCACCCTTGATGTTAGACATGGTTTGAAGCGGGGCAGCGAGAGACGAATAGCCTTGGATAAATTTGCGAAAATAATTGCACAAACCGAGGAATGAGCCGATCTCTTTCGCCGTTTTCGGAGTAGGCCAGTCACGGACTGTGCTAACCTTGCGTGGATCAACTTTAATGCCGTCGCGTCCAATGTAATGACCCAGGAATTTAACTTCCGTTTGGTTGAATGAACATTTGGATAGTTTCGCGTAGAATTCGTTGTCCTGGAGGACGTTGAGAACTGTGGCCAAGTTGGCTAAGTGCTCCGCCGGAGTGCGTCCGTAAACCAAGATATCGTCCAAGTAGACCACGACGAACTTGTGCAAGTAGGGCGCGAATATCTGGTTCATGACCGCTTGGAATGTGGCCGGCGCATTTGCCAAACCCATCCCAAGGACTTTAAATTCAAACTGACCCATTGGGGTAGTGAACGCAGTTTTTGGCGCGTCCTCGTCCGAAATACGTATTTGGTAATAACCAGACGTGAGGTCTAGGGAACTGAACAAAGTAGCTCCACCTAGACGATCAATGGTCTCATCGATACGGGGAAGGGGATACCTATTTTTAATCGTGATGTTGTTGAGTGCTCGCCAATCGCAAACAACACGGTATCCTGTTCCACCCGGTTTCGCTATGATCATAATTGGCGCACCGTACGGGGACGAGCTCGGGGCGATGAATCCTTGCTGCAACAGGTCGGAGACGTATTCTTCACATAGAAAAGTCTCGGCTGGACTCATGCGACGATTTCTGCGATATGGCGCGTAAGCATTGTCTTGCGTTTTGATGACGTGAGGAATAACTCGATGGTTAGGAGTCCCCATAGGCAAATTGTTGAAGACTTTGCGATACTGCCATAGGAGAGCGCGCAGGTCGTTGGCCGAGATGAGTGTTTTATCATCGTGGTCCCGTATGTTGTCGCGGATCCAATTTTCGAAATCCATGCTTGCCACCGGGGGACCAGGTAAAGGCCCGTCGGAAGGCAATAATTTTGTCAGCAATTTCGCCCGTTCATCGGCAGTTACGTTAGACGCCGGTAAATCCGCTCGGGATTCGCGGACATTGACCATGACATGGTTAGCGCCAGCTTTCAAAAGCTTTGCTGCCTTGCGACCAGTAATGACTGGGTCGTCAGTCGGCTTGCCCGAAAGTGCCATAGTGAAGAAGGAATGAGCCGTTTCGTCCCGCTGCCTGTTGATAGGTGTCAAACAGCAGCCGTACCGTTTGAGCGACAATGTCATGCGATCGTAGTCTAGGACGGCCTTTTTGTCGCGCATCCAGTCGGACCCGAGGATTAGGTCTAATCCACCGGGAAGTTTGTCGACGACATGGGCGAACACTTTGCCAACATATCGTTGTATGTGTATAGGGAGCGAGACCGTCCCGCGGATTTTGATAATCCCGTCGTTAGCGCAAGTGAATCCGTCGCGTTCGTTTTCCCAAGGGCGGATGTGCAAACCGAGATCCTCAGCCGTTTGCCTTTCCATAAGACAACCTGTCGCGCCGGAGTCTGCCAATGTGAGTAATTGCTTCGCTCCTGATCGGGCGTTGAATAGCATATCGGGGGCAGCAGCGGAGTTGACTTCGTATACCCGATTGGCTCGCGTCATGAGCACGGGGGAATAATTCGTATTTCGTTGCGCGCGATTGCGACGGATGCACTTCGTTGACCGTCTGGCAGCGATTTGTTTTACGCGAACTTTGGGATCCAATGCCTCCGACCACCAGTGTTTTTTTCGACGGGTTTCAACCGGACTGGGGATGCCCTCCTCAGGTGCGGGGCCAAAGTATACTGCCTTGGTCACGTCGTTGATCGCATGCCAATCCTTTTTGATTTGGACGGCCCGTTCGGAGTCGGGGGGGTCATACCATACTTGGATGGCGACCTTATTCGAAGGTGACCCCTTGGGGCGGGGTTTCATATGGTGATCAAACGATTGATACTCCTTGAACAACTCCATACCTTGGAGGAGACTGGAGATATGTTTATCGTTACTTGCGTTTTTCGGGAGGATGAACATACCGGATGTGTCGAAGGGTGCATCGTTTTTGCATTCCCAATAGTGTTCTAACACCGACACGACGTCTTCCGGAATGGGGTGAGCGTATATGAACTCGTTTGCGATGGAGACACGCATGCCAAACTCCGTAGAGAACTTCAGTGGACAAGGGGACGACAAGGGATTAGTAGAAGTTACATCAATGGTTGGGGTTAAGCCCAAGTTTGAAAACAGTTCCTTTTGAACCTGTAACAAGAGCTCAAGTGGCTCGACTACTACTACTTTATCGCCGCTAAGTACACGATCCAGGGTTGTCAATACCTGACCGGCCGATTCCTATTCCCAAATCGGGATGGGACCGTTGCCATCAAGGGCCCAGTCGGGACACGTAGTCTCATTGAGGGCCGGCCAGTTAGGCAAGTCCCGCGTGCGGCAGCATCCGTCAGCATTCAGCGATCGCCCACATGTACTCATGTAGCGGAAGCAGAAGAAGCAGCGAGCACCATTCTGAAGCCAGATGGTCTGCCCGACGCTGACCGATTTGTTCATATGCATGGCGTTCTGGGGGTCTCGACCCGAAAAGTCGGGGGTCCGCGGCCCGATGGGCTGTGAACGGGCCCGACCAGCACCCTGTCCGTATCCTCCGCGACCACCACGGCCCGCGCCGCGGCTAATAGAGCCTTTCCCGAACGTGCGATCAGCACCTTGCAAACTGAGGACCTGCGGCCTTGGCGATCCACCCAGCTTGCCGTTGTGCGCCGGCTGCGTCGCACGACGTCCTCCACCACCTCGGCCACCGGCCGGGTTGCGACTACTGTTTGGCGCCAGCTTGGGGCTCTTGGCTGGGCGAGAGTTCATCTCCCCGCCGTCGTCGGTGGCTACTCCCTTCGAAGAGAAAGAATCCGTGTCAGTATCGGAGGGGGGTGATTTGGTAAATTGGACGCGATTGAAAGCAAGGTCCTTACCCGGGTACTTAGTATCCGCTGGGCGCTTGAATGGATACCTCGATTTCTGGTTAGCGTAACCTCCCCTCTGATGGCGATCGTGCTTGTCCGTCAAGGACTTGCCACGAGCGGCGACAACTTTCCTCGCTTCGTCCAATTGCAGATAGCGGAACAAATCTTCCATCGTTTCGAACATAGTACCCGACTCGCGCCGAGCGTGTGCACCGGCGCGGAGTTCATCGGAGAGTCCCGTGCGAAACAAGTTTAACTTTTCGCGTTCGGTCAGCTCGGGGACTTTGCGAAATTCAGACTTGATGGCGTGGTAATAATTCTGCAAGGAGCGAGTATCTTGGCGGAAGCCACCTTCGTGTAGTTTGGTGAGAGCGACGTGTGATTCCGTTAATAGCTCGGGCAGGAGGAGCGACTCCGCCCATGCGACGATTCCCATGAAATCTAACCCGTCCAACTCATCGCTAGCCCATGCCTTGTCGTACGTGATGCGGAGTTGGCCAGTAAGAGCGCCCGACAGGTGTGGAACAATGCGCTCGAACGAACCAAGGTAACCGTCGGAGAACTGGAGCTCCATGATCGTGACCACATTGAATACCCATCGGCGCAACTTAGCCCTAGAGCATCTGTCCGACAGTTTGTGTTCAATGAGACGTAATTCCTTTCTCATTTCGGTAACACGCTTGGCGAACCCAGTGTCGTGATCAGAGTGACGAGTGGCGCGGTTATTGGGAGGAGGGGTGATCGGGTCGGGTTCACCTGGCGGGCCTTCTGGGGCCAGGTGTGTTCCCGCGCAAACCTGTTGCGTCGGAGAAGGTGTGTCTGCGGACAGCGTAGCTGCGCGCTTTGCACGAGGTCGAACAGCGGCTGGGGAAGCCACCGTAGGTACCGCTGGCGTCGTTGGGTGCTCGGGCAGAGTAGCCCGAGGAGCGCGAATATAGGTCGGGTCGCCAGGTGGAACCTGGAGAGGCGAACCTGGGGAATCGGCTAAGTCGTGGTCCGATGACGAGTAATCGGAGACCGAAAAGGGGCCGACGGGCGTTAAGGGAGCGGCGGTAGGCGCTGCCGGCGGGGAAGGGGTAGTGCCCCCCCGCGGCATCGAACCACGTTGCATTTTGCCAGTAAGGTCACCCGAAGGGGCATATACGTCGGGGAGTCGAAAGGGTTCTGGATGAAACGCCGGGGCCAACTGAGCGACAGCTAGTTTATCAAACAACCCTGAAGTCCCCGTAACCCGCACCTGCCTGTCTGGTGCACGAGGCAACGTCTCGTCCATTATGTCGTAGTTGGCTTCCGCCGCAGGGTAGTGTGGCTTCAGCTTAGTGCCCTTGAGGGCGGCGTCCTTGTCGGCGATGTCCTTGATGTTCATAGGCATCAATTCCATCCACCTCTGCTTGCGCATCTTGCACGCCGTGTACAAACGGGTCATGCTGTCGCGGAGGTCAGGTCCTTCAACCGCCTGCAGCGCATCCACGATGTCCTCTGGGATCGCAGTCAAGGACGAGGCTGTCTGCGTAAGCGTTCATATGCACCGCCAACTTGGCGTCGGCATACGGCGCGACAGGGTGGTCAGCGGAGTGGTAATGGAGAAGACCATCCGACTTCGCTGCCTTTGCATAGGTGGGCGACGCCATGATTTTGCGGCCGCGCAGAAACGCCTGCTTGCGCGCAGCGATGGTCACCCGAGCGGCAGCGTCGTCCTCGCGAGCGGCCTGAGGGAGCGTATGCTTGCGCCCCACAGTCCTGCCGTTCCCACACCCAACGTAGCGGGCGCCGCTGGAAGAACCGCCAGGGTCCTCAGTGTCCATCGGCACAGTCTCGTTGCGCACCACAGGAGCTTGGCTAGCCGCGATCATGGCCATGACATCAGCCATGGTAATGGCGGCGGGAGGTGCAGCCGCGGGAGCAGTCATTGGGCGCTCGCCAGAGGCGACGATCTCGCGGGTCAGCTGCGCGACGACCTCAGTCAAGCGCGCGTTCTCAGCGAGAGCGGGGGCGAGCGCTGCATGGGGGGAAAAACGTGGCGAGTTAGACAATGGCGTCGGCAGATTATGAAACAGGGTGCAATTAACGGGCAAAACATTGCGAGGGGTAACCACTTGAGAAGGTGAGTCCTCAATATGATCAAATGGATTGCAAACCGAGAATGGTATGTTCGTCATATGTTCGTCAGGCGTCAAACTGCGCTCACCTGCTTGAGACTGAGCGAGGTTGGCCTGCGCCGCACCGAGCTCGGACTCTTTAGCCGCCAGCTCGACGCGCCAAACATCCATGGAGGACCTTGCGGTCGCCGCGGCCTCAGCGGAAGCGACCTGGAGGTCGGCCAGAGCCTTCTGGCTTGTAGCCAGATCTCTCCTGAGGAAGTAGTGGCTGGTTAACAGCTCTTGCCTCTCCGCAGGGTCGCCATTGGCCAATGCGGCCTCGGTAGCCGCGCTGGAGACGGCGAGGCGATGCGTTAGGTCAGCAACCTCGGCGTTCGTAGCGGCTACCTTAGCCACAAATTGCTCGGTGAGAGCTGCGTTGGCGATGGAGGCCTGGTCAAGCTGCGCGCGGAGTTGACCAATTTGTTCCGCAGCGATCAGGTGGTCACCCATATGCTGGTGACGCCTGCGCTCCGCGCCCTCGGCATAGCGAGCGCTGATCTCCTCGAAGGAAGGCTGCGCCAGCGGCGTCGTCGTCGTCGTTGGGGCCATGCCCGCGCGCGGAGGCGGGGCAGCGGGAGGGGCACCCGAGGGTGCCGCCAGACCATTGAGGTCGTCAACCCTTGCGTGACGCCTGCGCTCCGCGCCCGCTTCATAGCGAGCGCTGAGCTCCCCAAGGGAAGACTCAGACAGCGGCGTCGTCGTCGGAGCCATGCCTGCGCGCGGAGGCGGGGCAGCGGGCGGGGCACCCGAGGGTGCCGCCAGATCATTGAGGCCGTCTACCAGCGGTTGCAGCGTACCCACTGACACAGAGGGCCGCGCTTCGGCGGACGCGGACTCATCCAGCGTAGCACCGAGCTCAGTGTCGGGCTCAGTGTCAGAAGACCCCATCCCTTCGGGATTGGTGTCGACCACTGACATCGTAGGCTGGTCAGCCGCGTCGTCGGTTACCTTGGTGGTTTTATGTGATGACATTCTGCGTAAGCAACAGAACAAGTCAGTAGGCTGGACAGGAATGAGTGGTGGGCGAGAGAGGGAGAATTACTCGCAACTCCAGGATGCCAAAATTCACCTGCCACAGTGACTCGTAAATTTTGCGAGCGTAACGAGCTGATAATGCCTCAAGCGTAACTGTATATGACGCGTTCGTCCAGAATACGATGAGGGATAAAAGCACTGCCAAGGCACGTATCACAGGGCAACCAGGAAGGACAACGACGAACCGAATTGCGCGACAGGATGAGCAAACGTGCAGGTGGAAAGCAACAAAAGATGATGCAGCAAGCAGGAAGAGTCGCAGGACAGGCTCGTGAAGTAAGCTAATTAAAGCAAGTACGGCCTAGGAGGCAAATGGAGCCGATGCTGCCCAATTGATCAAACCCCGCTCAAGATGCTCGGGAATGGAGCTTTAGAAGCTATGACCAAAAGGACAGGTCGTGAAAGCAAGAATCGAGCGCGTAGGCCATACAGGGGTAGGGCAGGCTAGGAAAAGATGCCCATGCAAGACAGGTCGCAGGCGGCCTAGGGCGTGTCGAGCTGAACAGGACAGTTCACTGCGAGAACCTAACAGGCGCTACGAGTACTCGAAGCCTACAGGGAAGAGCAGGAACAGCGAGCAGCAAATGCCAGAAAGCCGACAGGATGTCCTGGCGGGTGCGATTAATTCGAAGAAAAATCCGTAAGCGTGCGTATGTGTATGCGTGAGGTCCCTAAGGAACGAAACCAGCTCCGAACCCAGTGTAACAGCTCAGGATGCACTTAGCAGCCTGGGGGGTTATTCTAGTGGAACAGTCTACGTGATGTATGTTTATGTATAAGTCTATATGCGTAAGCTAACAGAACAGTAGGGTGTTACCTAAGTAGGGGATGTAGAGTTGATCGGGTAGAACGTCTTCGTGGAAGGAGTAGAAGGGTTCGTTCCGAGTAGCTCGTGTCTATGTGCGCAACGTGTGCGTTGTGAGAGATGAGGCAGTACATGGGTATGGTACTGTATCATGTGCGTTCGTCACGTGGCTTACGGGTGAGGTGTACCCGTATGCCTTGCTGGACGGCCAGAGTACCCGTGAAGGGTTCTGTACCGTTACACCTGATGAGACCCCTTGCCGGGTCAACTCCTCCACTGCACTCAACAATGTCATGCAGTACCGCAACATCCTCTCAGCAGCTGTGGAACACATCATGAGCCATCAACCCAACCATCCTGCAGCAGGAGACAACCCTCGGCATGATCCCCACCCTGCCTTCTGCACAGCTTTGCTCATTTCAGCAGCGGCATTGGTGACAACTTGGGTGCACCTTCACCCCCCGAGGGTACCATGCACTGTCCCAAGGAAGTACATCAGGAGCTCTCCAACAGGCCACAACTTGGATGGCTGCCGTGAGAACCTCTTGACTACACATCACCTCACGCCCACTGATGACCACAACTTGCTCGCTTCCTCAAGCAGATGGAGGCAAGTCATACAGCCACGGACAGAGCGGTACCTCATGGACATGGCAGCCAGCTATCCAGTAAACCTGGAAAATTCCCGCTTTGCTTCCCTTGTGGTCACAGCTGTGCACAACCACACAGTTGTCATGTTCAATCCACTTTCGGAAACAGACACGCCAATCCAGAACATGGCGTCGTACAGAGAACATGTTGCGGCAGGGGATGGACAGGTGCCACCCTTCGAGGGACCACCCACCCACCCGACGGAGTCCATCATCTGGAACAAATCTGGACAGACAGCACCCATCGACCTAATGATGGACATCCTCCGCTTCTTCCCCCACCTCCGTCGTCACACGCCATTTAGCATGTCCTCCATCCGATTTTCCCACCCCAACTGGTCAGCGTTCTACGTGGCCCTTCTCATGCATATGGTAACCCATGCGCACAGCATGGACAGCTACAGCTATGAGATCAACAGTGACAACACGCTGTACCTTGGAGATGTTAACCTACTCCACAAGTGCATCCAAGACTTGCCAGCTCAGGACAACTTCTCATCTGTCCTAACCTGGGGAAAGGAACAGGGCCTGCCCATCCGAGTCACTCTCACCCCACGCAGTATGGGGGAAGTGCTCGACCCCAGGAGCATGGAGCACTCCGGGGCGTCCCTACACCTTTCACACCCATTGGTCACCCCAAGTGATCCAATCAGACCTATGGCTGACGCTTCTGTGTGCATCTTACCCTCAATCCAGGGCACCTACAGTCTGTACTCAAACTCCTACCCCTACTTGGATAGTTGCTACACCAGCACCCGCCTGTACCCCCCTGTCCAAGGTTTCGGTTTGCCGCTGGACGCGTACGCAGTCGTGCAAGGACGGCAACCTGAGCCCTGTGCTCGCCCCCTTACACGACCAACAACTGCATACTCTTCTCTTCTCTTTCCCCTCCAGGATACAGAAGAGCTACAGTGCCACCAAACCCGCTGTATCAATTGGTATGACACATCGGCACCCAGCTTGCATTCTACCTCCATCTTCCTGATCCGCAGGCCACCCGTCTACAACAGTGAGGATGACTTCGAATAAGACGCTGCAGCCACCTCTGCTCCTCGCTCTCATCGTTGCCCCACCTCACCCCTGCTGATTGCTTTCTCACAATGGCCAGCACTCCATCTCCTACCCCAGCCGGTGACGACTATGAAGAACCCCAAGACTTCTTCACGACGCAGCTGGATGATGTCTACTGGCGACCAGGTCAAGAGTTCCTGGAAGGCCAAGCAGCAGTTTACCAAGCGTCCACTTCTTGCGCTTTACCAGTGCACCTGGACCCTTCCACTCCAGCTTCACTCCTGCCTGGCCGCCTACAAGGAGGCCTTACTAGCTGCCTCAGTCACATGGACCCCAACTATCTGCAGGAGGGGGGGATTAACAACAGTATGCCAGACGGAGCAGTCACACCCAATGCAGATAGAGGGGCCCTACATCCAGACTGTGACCTCTTCATCGGTCATCATCGGGATGGCACTGAGGCGCAACGCAAAGAGATGGCAGCCATGCTCAACAGAATGACCCCAGCAGTAGCGCGGACAATGGAGGATTTGAGAGAGGGCTACAAAGGGATTGTGCCTCCTATGCACATAGAGAAGGACAACGACATGCAGTCATTCACTAGTCCCTACCGCAAGCCACCTATAGAAAAACTTGCTCAAGACAAAGTCTGCGCTGAATTGCTCCTGCTAGGCTTCATAGAGCCAGCTCCTTCAGCTCAGCATGCAGCAAACCCTGTCGTCGCCTTGAAGAAAGGACCTGATGGCCAGTACACTGCAAACAGAGTGTGCTACAACTACAAGGCTATCAACCTCTTGACCAAGGACATGCACACAGGTTTCCCAATTGCAGAGGAATTGTTCCAAGACCTGGGTGACTCCAAGTGGTGTACACGAGTAGACCTGCGCTCGGGCTTCTACCAAGTCCACATGTCTGCCGGCTGCCAAGATTTCTCAGCCTTTTGGTGGGACAAGCAGCTCTACAGGTTCAAGCGTGTGCCCTTTGGACTGAAACAAGCACCAGCTTACTTCCAGAAGGTCATGGAAACTGAGTTGGGCAAACGGGGTCTCCTCAAGTTCAGCAAGGTTTTCATTGACGACATTCTGGTCCACAGCGCCACCTTTGCTGATCACATCAAGGACGTGGAAGCAGTGCTACAGTGTCTCATCGACATTGGCCTCCGCATACACCCTGACAAGTCCTGCTTCGCACTAGACGCAGTCGATTTCTTAGGCTTCGATGTCAGCAACCATGATCTCACCCCGCAAGCAGCCAAAGTCCAAGCTATCAAGGACCTGCCCTACCCAAACAACCTCAAGGACCTCAAGACCATCCTGGGTAAGCTGCGCTACTACGGTTGTTTTTGTGAAAACTTTTCAGCCATAGCCAGACCTCTCAATGACCTCACCAAGAATGATGTCAAGTGGACTTGGGGACCTGAGCACACAGCGGCCATGGACGCCATCAGGAGGAATATCAGCACACCAGGCAAGGTTTTGCGACGCTTTGACATCAACGCGCGCACCCTCATCCACTGTGACTGGAGCCAACATGGATTAGGAGCAGTGCTCGGTCAGCTCAACTCGGAAGGTAACGAATACCTCGTCGCCTGTGCCAGCCGCAGCCTTAACAAGCATGAAGCAGGGTACAGCAGCCTCAAAGGGGAAATGCTGGCTGCCTGCTGGGCTTGCAAGATCTTTCGAGTGTATGTCTTCGGACTACATTTCACACTGGTCACTGATCACCAGCCTTTGCTGTGGATGTTCTCCTCTGCCAACGTCACCGGTGCCATCGCTCGATGGGCATGCATGCCGCAGTCATTTGATTTTGACATCATGCACAGACCAGGTGCACAGCATGGCAACGCTGACGCACTGTCTAGGTTTCCCAGCCCCACAGCAGAGGACAACACTGGCGCTCGCATTGACCTGGACAGCGACCTGTACGCAGCATTTCCAACAGTGCCCACCAACCCTTATGTGCCCCTAGACCTGACACTAGGGCACATCGTGGACTACATCCTTGACGTCAGATCTGTCTTATCCATCTGCACAACACCCCTGCCTGCCGCCGTCACATACATGGCCCACAATGGCATCACTCTATACGAGATGTGCGGGGGAATGTGTGCAGGATTGGAAGCAGCACTGCGCAATGGCATCCAAGTTAACAGGTATATCTACAGCGACATTGCGCCCGCTGCTCAGACAGTCGCCCGCTATAGGACACAAGCTTTGACCAACCTCTACCCCCATCTGCTCAAGTCATACGCCTGCGACCATGCCTTCACGACGCTGCCCCATGATGTGACCAAGATCACACCGGAACAGCTCATGACCGCAGCTGTGAACGACCAATCACAGTGGCTCATCATAGCCGGTCCAGAGTGCCAAGACTTCAGCCCGGCAGGAGGCAACAGAGGACTCAAGGGACCCCGGGCCGCCGTCCTGCAGGCTTGTACCACCGTCATAGGGTACATCCAGCAGCTACAGCACCCTCGGCAACCCCTCTACATCGTGGAGAATGCAGCAATGCAGCACAACTTCCGATCAAAACATATTGCTACGCAAGACTTCAACGCAGTCAACAGAACTCTTGGCCTCCCTATCTGCGTGGATGCTGCAACATTCGACTCAGGAGCGCACAGACTCCGCAACAAGTGGCAGAACTTGGTTGACCCCCTTGATCTCCAGCTCCAGCTCAACAAGACCCGTTGGACTGCCAACATTTCAGCCAACGCCTTCTTGGATCCAGGACGGAGCACTACAAGGGTCTACAGATCAGACACAGCCCCTTTTTGCTTAGCAAACAAGATCGGACAGGAGCGCAACGTACTGCCTACTCTAGTAGCGTACCCTCTGTCTCGAGCCTTCAGACCTGACAAGCCAGGCAGCATCTACTCTTTCCAGGGCGGCGCATGGTCTGAACCAAACCCTTATGAGAGAGAACGCATGCTCGGATACTACACAGGAGCAACAGCAGCACCAGGTCTCACTCAAAACCAGAGGCATATCCTCACAGGCAACAGCATGGATCAGCGAGCCTTGGTAGCAATCATCAGAAAGACCTTGGAAATAGCAATCCCTACTCGCCTGACATCTATGCTGGAATTTCAGCCACCCCCCAGACCTGAGTTGCTACCTTCTCCCAGCCCTGCTCTTCTTCTGACAACTTCTCCCAGCTATCCAGGCAATTCTGGCGGTCGCATATCAGACCCCACGCCTCCGACACGCCAGTTCTATGGCACTGAGCTTGCTTGCCTGCTGGCAGTCACCAGGAGCAAGGCTGTCAAGCCAAACATCTGGCCATCACAGCCACCTGCACCAGCCAACAGCCAACAGCCAACAGCCAACAGCCAACAGCCAACAGCCAACAGCCACCGACCCTCAGCCGTTGCAACACTCCCCTCCTTTGCCTCTTCTGCCATCTTCAGCTCCAAGTCCTCCACTCGCCCCAGGAAGACAGTTGGATACAGACCTGCGCCTTGCTGCAATGTCCAAGGACACTGACGGTCTCGACATCCACTCTGATCAGTTTGTCTTAGAGTACTTGAGGCGAGGAGTCCTCGGCTCCAACTGGACGACATGTACTGGCAAGGTCAAGAAAGTACAGGCTCGGCGCATCTCCAACGGGAGAAGAGAGGATCATACGCATCCTGGCCAACGGCATTGAACGCATCGTCCCAGCCCCCAGCCAGAGGTCCATCCTCATTCAGAGGGCCCACGAGACCAGCGGACACTTTGGGGCACGCAGAACAGCTTACTTAGTGGTCAGCTCTTTCTGGTGGCACGGCGTTGTCAAACAAGTCAAAGCTCTGGTCAAGACATGCAAGATCTGTGACCAAGCCATGGCCTACTTCAACCAGCCAACAGCCACATTGCAATCCCACCCGATTCATGGCCTCTTCTTCGCTTGGGGAATGGATTTGTCTGGTCCCTACAACAAGACAGCCAGGGGCAACACTATGCTCATGCACGCCGTGGAGTATTTCAGCGCCGCACTCGTAGTGGTCCCCATCCCAGCCAAGAAGGCCATACATACTGTCTACGCGCACTCTCATGGAGTGTTGGCACACTTTGGCGCATACGCACTCTGCATCTCTGACAATGGACCAGAGTTCCAAGGCAAATTCAAGGAACATCTGCTTCACAACTTCATTGACCACAGGACGATCCACCCTAACCACCCTCAGGGCAACGGTTTTGTGGAGCGAAGCGTTGGTACCATCAAGGCAGCCTTGACCAAGATCTGCTCAGAAAACCTGGCCACTGACACATGGGACATTGACATAGCCAAGGTCGTAACAGCGTACAACTGTAGCCCTCAGGAGACTACTAAGTGCGCCCCCTTCACTCTGCTGTACGCCCGGGCTCCGGTCATGAACAACCCTGAGGCACAGCTTGCCATGACAGCGCCGCTGCCCGACCTGACAGACAGCACACAGGTGCAAGCTCTGACAGACACTCTCCTGGAGCGCGCTCAATGGATCAAGAGAGTCAGCCCAACTATTGCCAATCACATAGCAATCGCCCACCACAGGGACACCCTGCGCTACGCAAAGATCAGGGGGGGAGCCTATCACCCTCGCCTACGCAAATTCCAGGTGGGAGACTTTGTGTACATCCGCCGTCCCAACGTGCGCAACTCCTTGCAGATGGCTGCCCAAGGCATGATCCTGCGCATCATCGACCTCAAACCATCTGAAGTCGTCGTCTTGCAAGGACGTTGCGGTTGCACCATCACCAACCATGCCCGCAATTTGTCTCCTTGCCACCTCCCTAACTTGGATGGCACAATCAGGCCAGACTTAGCAGTCCCACCCCCCAGCCTAGCCTGCAGCGTCTGCAACTTCCCTGACAACGCCAATTGCATGCTACTCTGCGACGGCTGTGGAGCAGGTTACCACACTCACTGCCTTGACCCACCTCTCTCTGCAGTGCCCGTCGAGGACTGGTTCTGCCCCAACTGCAAAGCCAGCGGCATCACTGCAATCCCCGCAGGACGCATCCCAGAAACACCGCAAAAGGAACCTAACCTTTTCCCCACCCCGCAGACTCGCTCCAGAGACAGAGCCGCCCTCGCCTGCGACAAGATGCTTGTCATCAAGCAGGTCAGAGTCCAAGGCGGCCTCGACAAAGCTGTCTGGGGCACTGCCTCCTTCCAAGGACCACTGTCCAGGCCATGGTACTTCAAGCTAACCTACGATGACGGCCAAGTCATTAAGCTCACCATGGCTGGACTCAAGAAACTTAACCCACTCCCCACAGGCACACAGAAGCCCCTACCACTCACACCTGTGCTCCCCTGCCTCAACCGTGCATGCAGGCATCCAACGCACACCATCCTGGCGTCTGAGGACAACCCATCCTGTGAAGTGTACCACACATGAGCACACTATTGCTCACCTCAACTCCTTACATTCCCTCCTACCTCAGGTGATGGTTAACACTGCGGAATATCGTGACAGCACCCATGCACTCACATGGGACTGCTTGCCCCGTTACGCACCAAATTTCACATCCCATTGGGCACAGCGATACAATGGCCAACCACCCCTCGCAGATGATTTACTCTGTCTTGGCCCATGCTACTATGGTGACCTCGATAACCCCCAAGGACATGTCCTTCAACTCCCCACTGAATCTGTCCAACAGTACACAACACGCATTCACTTCCTCCAAGCTGCCTGGCACCACCAGCAAACTGACCTGATCGCAATTTTCAACATGGTAGAGGAAACCAGGCGCATTAATGGAGCATACCCATACCCAGTGCATGTACCATATTTCACTCGTCGCCTACCTGACGTTGAACGCTGGACCCACCTGACTCACATGGTCTACATGCCACCACACATGGACCAAGGGTCAGGTTTAACAACCTATGGCGCACACCCCTCCTCAGCCTTCCTGGACTTTGCTTCCAACCCCCCTCCCATCTACTACATGGCAAAGCGTCCTCGATTCATGGAATACATCACCCCACACAACACTCATGTTCCAGTGGTCTAGACACACTCTTACACAACCCACCATACCCACCGTCTGGTTTGGTTATGCAGGCTGTGTAGCAAACAGACAGCTTGCATAACCCAGACATGCCTTGTGCCTGTAATGGACCAGTTACGACTAGCCCACAGGTTGTCATGTTTGTTTGTTAATCCATGCGGGAGGGGGGGAGGTGCAGAGGACATACGTCTTCATTCCTGGGACAATACACGTCCCAGTGATCACAACAGTTCTTGGGTTCTTTTTATTTTCTTGCTTCATGTTCCGCGTTGCGTTCCATATACGCAACACGATCCCAAACTTACTTCAAAACAAATTTGCAGCCACCACTGGGTTGCTGACTGGAAGCCTCTAGGAGGGACAGTCAGCACTTGCAATATGACCAGATGAGGATTTTCGCCCAGTTACATCAACTTCTTTCAACTTGGACACCACGACTTTTTCTACTGGCCAATGAATTATTACATGCCTCCAGATTTATTCGGCCGGTCCCATACTTGATCTTTGTTGACTCTCAAGGTTTTACCTCTTTAAGTAATAGACGTGGCTTTAGTTCCTTTTCGTTTCGACATAACCACCACCTACCTTTTATTCTTCACTCCGTGCAGAGGGGGGGGAAACTAGGTGGTGAGCCCTGATTTACCATACTCCAACACCAGAATGGATACACCTTCTGTACATTTTGTGTAACCACCAACATCAACCTCATCTGCTCGATACCAGCACAAGGGGGGGGGAAGGAGAGATTTCCAGATTTTTTTCTCTAACAGAATTACAATCAACTTTCCCCGTTACCACTTCTCTTTTTTCACTACACTCACTCCCATTCCGTAGTGAAGGGGGGGAATTGCAGTGGTAACATACCTATCCTTAGGAGCACGCATACAGCCGTGACAGCTGTCACACGCGATTGCGTGTTTACCTACGTAACCCTAAAAGCAGGGGAAATACCCTGTACACGCACACACACACCAAGAGCGGACTCCGACCAGACATGAGCCCAGGTAGCCCAGATCTGGCGGAGTCAACCCGCCGTACATTTCCGCCTAGTGGCCAGCTACCCACAGCTACCTAGGATTACTCGGTTACACATACGCGCCCAGGTCACAAGCGCAGCTTGCGTGACAAGCTGGCGTTTGTCTTAACACGAGACTGTTATCGGGCGCTTGTCTTAAACACGAGACATAATAATGCAATGCCGTGAAAGACATTGAGCATAACTCCTTTCGCCAGCGCATGCAAAGCCATAGTTACGAGCGTACCCTAAAGGACAGAAGAGTTGATAGTCGATCGAGACCGATTCTCTCTCATTCTACTATCAAACTCTCGTCCAGGTGCGTCGGTGCTGTCGTCGGGATAGGTCACTGCTAGGCGCTACTTGCGCACCTACCCCTTGCAGTGTTGGCCTTGTCGTGACACCAACCCGTCACGACAATCCAATACGACTGTCACGCATCATGAATAATCATCTTAGGCTCTTGCACCGCTTGACCCCTGTCGTGCATTGCAATCCCGCCTTGCCGACCTTTTCCGGCAAGCTATGTAGACACTTGCGCGTTCACTTAGAAACCGCAGTTTTATCTTCTATTGTTCCTAGAAAAAATTGTAACTCATTCTACTATCAAACTCTCGTCCAGAACCTCCACGGATTCAAAGTCTGCGTCTCCAAGCCCCTGTCGTTACCGACTCCCGGAAAACCTGTCCACCTACGGTCGCCTCCAGTACCCTCCCCGAGCATTGACAACCCCCGTCTGCCGAACTTCAGAAGGAGACTCCGGTCAACCCCTCTCCTTTCGCCTCGACTCCACAACTGCCGGCCGAAAGTCCAACCCCTCGGAACGGTGAGACGTCCCCGTCAGTACTGACGACGGTGCTTCCAACCCCTCGGTAACGCGGCTACCGGAGTGCAGAACACCCCATCACTTATAATGAATTTGGGGCAAAACCTTATTTTTGTCCTTTTCAGGGTGTGTTTTTGTACTTTGTACCGCCATTTACGATGCTTATATGTTGGCGAAACATGAATAACAAAAAAGGGGGACATAGAATTTCAAGGAGAGTCCGAATATTGAATAAAAATGAGGTTTGGATAATTTTGGTGCTTTTTTTTTTGATGTCCTCAATTTTTTAGTAGGACACATATCCGGGGCAATAATCCCTTCAAAACAGAAAATGTACCATTTTCGTGTTTTTTCGGGTATCATTTAGATCAAAAAATGACGTTTGCAAAAAAGCGTTTTTTTACCTAAATTTTGTACTTAGTATCGCAATTTGCTATGCTTATATCTTGGCCAAACAACATGAAATTAGTGCACAGTTTAATAGAATACAACAGAGAATTCGAATTTGAACTAAAATCGAGGTTTGGGGCATTTTTTTTTTCAAAAGTTTGTTATGCTGTTTTCTCACGATTTTGATTTTCTAATGATTGAGCCAAATTGCCTAAGTGCCAAGGTGCAAAGTTTCGATTTTTTGCAAATTGCGATGCTTACATGTGCTCTTGTGAGAATGTGACTCGGATGTAAAAGATGTATTATTGCTATATGAAAAGTAATGGATGCTTAAATGTACTTACATACGCTTCATATCGTGACATAAAGCATCAAATGACCGATTTGGTGCTATAATTACACATTTTTTTTACCAGGCCGTGAAATACTTAGAACGGCGTTTTGCTGTGCTTATATGATGTCCGATGTTTTTTTTCGTACGACAAGTATACCATGCAATCTTTCAAGGATTCCGAATATGGATTTTTATTATTATTTCGAGATTTAACTACATATGTAACATATTTGTGGGAAGTTGTTTTATCCGTAGCACTAACTTGGAGTTGTTTGAGCAAGATATAAGCGTAGAAATTTAACTTGCGGTGTAATTATAGCACAAAATCGCTAATTTGTCGGTGTTGCACTCTTCTCACTCCAAGCAAGGGGACACAGAGTATATCATATAGCAATTGTCCATCTTATTTATTTCGAGCACATTATCATCAGATCAAACATTAGCATCACAAGTCAAAACTACAACACAATTTAGGGTATTTTGGGCCAAAATGTATTAATTCACAAGTAAGGATTCGACTTAAGGGTGCCACGAACATTGCGAAAGATAAGTATGGTATATGTGTCCTACTAAAAAAAAAAACGGATGAGAATAACAAGTTCTCCAAACCTCAATTTTATTTAATATTCGGATTCTCCTTGAAATTCTATGACCCCCTATTTTTGTTATTCATGTTTCGTCAATTTATAAGCCTCGTAAATTGCGGTTAAAAGTACACAGCACACCTTGAAAACAAAATAAGGAAAAAACAAAATGTTGTCCAAATGTAAATTTTATTGCATATTCGGAAACGCCTTGAAATTCTATGACCCCGCTTGTTTTTAATCATGTTTCGCCAACATATAAGCATCGTAAATGGCAGTACAAAGTACAAAAACAGACCCTAAATAGGACAAAAATAAGGTTTTGCCCCAATATTCTCCAAATGTAAATTTTATTGCATATTCGGAAACGCCTTGAAATTCTATGGCATGTAAAACTAAGGAAATCATGTTTTGGCCACATATAAGTATCGAGAAGTGAGGTACAAAGTACAAAAAGACCTGGCAAAAAATGTGTTCACAAAATCGGACATTTGATGCTATTAGTCACGATATGAAGCCTTTATGACCACATTTAAGCATTCATTACACTTTGAATAGTAATTATCTATATTATATATTAAGATCACATTCTCACACGAGCACATCTAAGCATCGCAATACGCAAAATCGAAACTTTGCACCTTGGCACTTGGGCAATTTTGCTCATTCACTAGAAAATCAAAATCGTGTGAAAACAGCAAAACAAACTTTTGCAAAAAAAATGCCCCAAACCTCAATTTTAGTACAAATTCCAATTCTCTGTTGAATTCTATTATACTGCGCACTAATTTCATGTTGTTTGGCCAACATATAAGCATAGCAAATTGCGATACGAAGTACAAAATTTAGGTGAAAAAACGCTTTTCTGCAAACGTCATTTTTTGATCTAAATGATAACAAATTAGGATTCCTTGCGAAATTCTATTTACCCTAGCACTAAATTTGAGTTGTTTGAGCAAGATATACGAAATTGCAGTGGTAACATACCTATCCTTAGGAGCACGCATACAGCCGTGACACCGCCAGAGCTAGATGCAGCTCAACTTTTGAGTCGCAACTTAGAAGAATTGCAAAGTCAGTTTGCAAGTTTGCAAACGCAACACTTGCAACTACTGCAACTACTACAATTGCAACCACAACAGCCACCGTTGTCGCCACCAAGGCCACAGTTGGGATCCTTGAAACCCATCCGTCCCCCAACATTCAAAGGAAACGTAAGCCGAGGCAGCAGAATAGAAGATTGGCTGTATCAAGTAAACGCATATTTTGAACTAGTAAATGTCAGTGATGAGGCATGCAGAATTCAATTCGCTGCCTCACTGCTTGAAGAGCACGCGGCCAGGTGGTACCGGCTGCGAGTTCAAAGCGGGCCCCCATTTAATAATTGGGCGGAATTTCAGCAGGCGTTATTCGATTTTTTCAGGCCCATTAACACCGTTAAGAGGGCTCGTGACAAGCTGGCTGAACTTCAACAAACCAATACGGTTCGTTTGTTTGTTCAGAAATTCATAGAACTGTGTAGAAACTCCAGACTTGAATGAGACAGAACGTCTGGATAGATTTGTTAGAGGACTTTGTTCAGAAGTTAGGCGGGAGGTGGACTTACACGACCCCCAAAACTTCAATGAAGCTGCAAAAATAGCAGAAAGGTATGATAGCATTGTCAACCATAAGGTAAATTTTGGGAACAGGAAGCCATACAACCCCATGTATTTTCCCAAGAATGGTGGGCCTTCTAAACCTAGAAATGTACCCCAGCCCATGGAGATAGATGTTATCAATACCCGCAGGAATGACCAACCGAGGAATCTTCCACCGAAGCGTTCTCCGATTTGTTATTTATGCAAAAAACTGGACATCTATTAGCAGATTGCCCAGAATGGATTAGTTTGAGAAAAGAGATGGGAAACGCCAAGCGTCCGACTACAAAGAATTAGGTGAGGATGATCACCAAATATCTCAGAGTAAATCAAGTAGTCGGACAAATGCTGAACGCGTGCCCTTAATAAATTCTTCTTCTCATATCTCTCCTTTTGAGTTGTTGATTTTGCAGGGTAAAATGATGGGAAAACCTGCATCCATCCTCATTGATAGTGGGTCAGGAGGAAATATAGTTGCTGAGAAATTCCTGTCAAATAAAGAAAATAAATTCCAACCTTCGGATTATGAAGTTATATATCCGAATGGAACAAAACAGGTCGTGGAAAATTTGCCCTGTCAAAAATTCAACATAGGAGAATATGAAGATAAATTAGATTCCTTTGTGGTAGATCTTCAGTCCAAGAAGTTTGATATTATTCTAGGAAAACCGTGGTTGGTGAAATATAATCCTATGATCGATTGGGAAACTCACTGCATATCATTTATGCAAGGGGAAAAATACATCATTCTGAATCCAGAGTCAACGAGATCAATTGATCTCTGTACAGCTACCCAATTTAAGAGAGCTGTAAAAAAAGGACTTCCCCTCTTCATCGCGATCCCTTCGGAGAGTCGGGGTGCGGAAACAAAAAGTGTTATAAGGAGTGTGAAAAGGCCAATCACATCCCCAGCGCTGAACAGAAGTTAGGAAAGCCCTTGTGTAACGGAGATGGAGACTCCGATGGTGAGATCTATGAATACACCATGAATGTGTCTGATAATGGCGGTGGTCAATCTCGATCCACATCAACGCCCATCGGAAAAGAGATAAAGAATGATCATTCAACGAGTCAAGACGGTTATGAAAAAAAAGCAATGGAAACTCAGCAGAGATACCCAATGCTTCTATAAAAAACTTGGTAGCTGAGTATCACGATGTATTTCCCGAAGAGTTGCCCGCAGGTCTACCTCCAGAAAGATCTATTGATCATAAAATTGAGCTTATCCCAGGCTCTTCCCCCACGAACAGATCAATATTTAGACTCAGTCAGGATGAGTTACGTGAAGTTCGAGAACAATTGAAAGAGTTACTCGACAAAGGGTTCATCCAGCCTAGTGTATCACCTTATGGAGCACCGATTCTTTTTGTTAAAAAGAAAGATGGAACTCTAAGGATGTGCGTAGACTATCGAGCCCTAAACTCGATAACAATTAAAATTTGTTACCCACTTCCTCGTATTGATGAGCTTTTGGATCGATGACATGGAGCAAAGGTGTTCTCCAAAATTGATCTAAGATCAGGTTACCACCAGATCAGGATCAGTCCGGAGGATATCCCCAAAACTGCATTTAAAACCAGATACGGACTGTATGAATTTAAAGTCTTACCTTTTGGCTTATGCAATGCTCCAGCAACCTTCCAAAGACTCATGAATGATGTGTTTAGAAAGCACTTGGATGACTTCGTAATAGTCTACATAGATGATATTCTGATCTTCTCTAAGGATGAGGCTGAACACCTCGAGCACCTCAAAAAAGTGTTTGAGTTGTTAAGATAACATAAGCTGTATGGAAAGCCTAGCAAATGTGAGTTTGCTACCCCCTCCTGCACTTTTCTAGGTCATGTTATTTCTAGAGATGGAATCTGTCCTGAGATATCAAAGGTAGAAGCCATACAAGAGTGGCCCCAACCTAAATCCTTAACAGAAACCAGAAGTTTCTTAGGAATAACAGGATACTACAGAAAAATTGTGAAAAATTATGCTGAGATATCTTTGCCTCTGACCAGTCTGCTGAGAAAAGAAACAGATTGGAAATCTAACTTTTGGGGAGAAGATCAAGAAAAAGCTTTCCAAGCGCTTAAAGTCGCGTTGACTTCTCAACCTATTGTGTGACCACCCAACTTTGATGCGCCGTTTGTAGTAAAGACTGATGCTTCAAACTTTGCAATTGGTGCAGTCCTTACTCAAATGCACGAAGGAAAGGAAGTAGTTATAGCTTATGAGAGCAGAAAGCTGAAGTCCCCGGAGGTCAAATATTTAGTTCATGAACGAGAGCTGCTAGCAATCGTGCATGCACTAAAAATCTGGAGACACTACCTCCTAGGCACACGATTCACCGTTGAGACGGACAACAACCCGACTAAAGAAATTCTGAAACAAGCGCATTTAAGTAACCGCCAGGCCAACTGGTTGCGCTTGCTCGCTGAATATGATTTCGAGATCGTTTACAAGGCTGGCCGTCTCAATAATGTAGCTGATGCACTCTCTAGGAGGCCAGACCTAAATCAATGCACCTTCAATGCGGTAGTGATGCATGAAAGCAAGGATTTCCTTCTCCAAGTGGAACAAGATGCAAGAGCAGATGAGGAATATATGAGTGCTTACTTTAATGCTAAACAGAATAAACACCCTACCTTGGCCTTGAAAGGGAAACTTCTATATACAAAGAGTGGATCTCAGTTGTACATACCAGCTTCCACTTTAAGAGCTGAACTCCTTCATGATGCTCATGATAGCATCATTTCGGGTCATTTTGGAGAAGCCAAGACTTATAATAGGTTAAGAGAGCACTATTATTGGCCACGCATGAAATGCATCATTAAGGACTATATAAAGACTTGTGATGCATGCCAACGAAATAAGGCCACTAATCAAAAACCTATTGGACTTCTGAAACCACTACCCATTCCCAACCAGAACTGGTCACACGTGACTATGGACTTTATTATTGAACTACCCTTGTCCAATGGATTTGATGCTATTGCTGTATTCGTTGACAAGCTCAGCAAAATGGCACATTTTGCACCCACCAACACCACTGTTGATGCAATTGGCGCTGCACGGCTGTACTTTGATACGGTATTCAAGCATCATGGTTTAACTAAAGTCCTGATCACTGATCGTGATACTAGATTCACTAGTGAGTTCTGGGATCATTTGTTCAAGCTTTGTGGCACGAAAATGGCAATGTCCACTGCTTACCACCCTCAAACAGATGGACAAACAGAAAGACTTAATAGAATCTTAGAGGAGCTATTAAGGCCTTACATTTCTGATGGATTAGATAATTGGGACCCTAAGCTTGCTGCGGCATATCAGCTTGAAATCACTCCGGTAGAGTGGACAGTAGATTAAAGCAGCGGAACAGACGCACCAATCTATACACGGAGACAAGGATAACGTTACAGACACAGGAGACCCATAAAGGGGCACCTGTGGTGAAAGGAGGCGGTAGACAGGAACCTAACAGGGTACAGATCAGACCGGAGACGTAGGTGACAGGAAGCTGCCACTGAGTCATCTCAAGATGACTCAGTCCCACGGGAAGCTGGCTCAGGAGAGCCGATAGTTCTAAGGGAGTACATAAGTAGTCACCAAGTCATAAAACGCGTGAGAGCACCGCTATACATGCTGATACTCCACCTATGACACAGGTGACATACAATAGTACTACTCCACCTATGGCACTGGTGACATAGAACTATATGTAACAAATTAAAAAAAAAAAAAATCAAAGAACTCCGAAAAACAAATCGAGAGAAACTTCAAATGAAACCCGAAGGGTGTAAGGGAAGGTATGAAGCAAGGCAAAGAACCAAAATTTGCCAAGTGGATATAAGAGGACAACTAAATATCAAAGTCGGGTAACAACGGTATAGAAAACCCGATCCGGGAATAGGAACCTAATGCCAATCAATGATAACTTAAAGAAACTCTAAATGTAACCAAAGAAACCCTAAAATGTAACCAAAAATTCCAGAATACATGTAACCAAAATTCTAGAATACATGTAACCAAAAAAAAATTGGTTTAAGGAGAAGCAGTCATTCCAAACATGCGAATGAAACGCCAGAACACCATAGGATCAAGGGGCTTGGTGAAGGGGTCAGCACAGTTGTCCTTAGTGTTAACATAGGCAACATCCACCTGGCCATCCTCCACCAGCTCCTGGATATAGTGATGGATGACATCAATGTGCTTGTTGCGAGGGAGCAGCTGACAGTCATTGGCCCAGCTCAAGGACCCCAAGTTGTCACCCTGAATGGTGACCAGGTCACAAGGCAGCCCTAGATCAATTCTCAACTTTTTCAACCATTGCACCTCCCTGGCAGTCTGAGACAGGGCCTGATACTCAGCCTCACTGGAGCTAACAGCAACAGTGGGTTGCCTTTTGCTCATCCAGTTCACAAGGCAGCCTCCAGCAAGCACAGCATAGCCAGTCTGAGATCTCCTGTCAGACCCATCATCAGCAAAGGATGAGTCACTAAAGACAGTAAAAGAGAAACCAGGGCTGTGAGTGTAAGTGAGGCCCAGATGGGAATGTTCTCTCAAATACAAAAGCAAGCGCTTGGCTGCAGCCCACAGGGGGGCAGTGGGTTGAGCAGAAAACCTGGACAGGTAGCTAACAGCAAAAGAAATATCAGGCCTTGTGCAGGTAGCTAGGTACAGCAAAGCCCCCACAAGAGAGAGGTACTGGCTATTAGAGGCCAGAGGTTCTCCAGGAGGATCAGTGACAGTGCACTTGGACATGGGAACTGAAAACTTGGGCTTGGTAGCAGCAGTGAGACCAAACTGCTCCACCAGCTCAACAATGTAGGAGTGCTGGGAGAGGTCGATCTTAACACACCTGCCGTCAGAATCAAGTGTACAAGTCATGTCCAATGAAAGGAACTGGACAGGTACACCCATTTCCTTGACTTCACACCCAGCTGCTTCCATAGCCTTGATCAGCAAGGCATACCTATGCAGCTCACTAAAAGCACAGATAAAGTCATCCACATAGGTCAGGACATAGCTCCACCCACCAGTAGAATCCCTCCTGAAATACAGAGCAGGTTCAGCTTTGCACATGGTAAAACCGTGGGCAACCAAAACCTGCTTTACATCTTTGCTCCAAGCCCTGGGTGCCTGCTTCAAACCATAAAGAGATTTAATTAGCTTGCACACAAGGGGAACATTGTCAGGACCAAGTTCATGAAAGCCCTCAGGCTGGTAACAGAACAGGTCCAGACCAGGTTCCAGCTTGGCATTCAAGAATGCAGTCTTGATGTCCAGCTGCCTCACAAACATTTTTCTATGAGTGATGGCAGCAAGGAGCACACGAAGACCTGCTTTAGAGGAGACGGGGGCATATACATTATGGTAGTCCAGCCCAGGACGTTGCAGAAAACCACGAACTACAAAACGAGCTTTAAAACGCAAAGAACCATCAGCCCCATGCTTCTTGACAAATAACCATCTGCCAGATAGAATCCTCTGCCTAGGAGGCTGTGGAGTGAGGACCCAAGTGCCATGAGCATGGAGGGAGGCCATCTCATCCTTCATAGCCTGCAGCCAGAGATCTCTGTCAGGGTTGGTAGGTAACATTGCAGCTTTATAAGAGAGTTCAGTAGAGGTAGAAATAAAAGCCCCCACGTACAAGCAGTGTACTTGTACATGGGCAGCGGGGATATCAGCAGTATCAGCAGTAACCGGTAATAAAGCCCCCAGCGCAGCACTCATGCGTGGTTGAACAAGGCCGGCCTCCTTTGCCTCTAAATCGTCGAAGCCTGGGTACACTGGAACACCCCAGCCATACGCAGTATCTGACCCGGACCAGTGTTCGAGGTCATCACTCACATCATCTGTGACGGCCACATCGTCGCAATGCCTGGTCCGGTATAAACCACCAGGTATAGCAGGGGGTGAAGTGATCAACAACTCCCGCGAGCTATCCGAATAGGTGGACGGGGGGTGGCGACTAGTGGGCAGTGGACCTGTACTAGGTTCCACTATGACCCGAGGCTGTCCTAATCCTACGACTTCACCGACGAAACGTGGCGCAGAGGAAGGCCCGGCGACCCCCTGAGATTCGAATAAATTAGAGCTTGAAGGAACATCAGACTCCCCCTGGCCCAATGCCGCCGCACGCGATACAGCACCATCATTACCTGGCCTGGGACGCATCGTCATCCCATGACCAGTAAAGCGGTCAACAATCGGGGTTGGTAAAGGGCCCAGGACATTGTCAGTAGTATCAAGCCCTTTACCGATGATAGCGGCAGGGGTGCGAGAAAAATACTGAGATCCATCATAGGGAAAGAGCCCAGGGATACAGTTATAGCTAAACTGTTCATAGAAGAGCACATCACGACTCTCTACCACCTGGCGCAACTTCGGAACCCAAACAAAATAACCCTTACTCACCAGAGAATACCCAACCAGTCTACCAGATAACGCCCTTTCGTCAAGCTTATTGCGCTTCTTCCCATTCACTAAGGTAACATAGCATGGGCACCCGAACACGCGCAATAACGATACATCAGGTAGAACCCCAAAGAACAACTCATAAGGAGTCTTGTCACCCTGATTAGGCAGCCGGTTGCGTAGGTAACACGCGGCGAGGAAGGCATAGGGCCAGAAGGACTTAGTGAGCTTAGACTCCAAGTGAATGCTCCTAGCTACGTTCTGAAGGACCCCATTGTACCGTTCCACAGTCGCATTCTGCTGAGCAGTGTAAGCCATGGACAATTCATGCACAGCACCAACCGATTCTAACCAATCCTCGAACCACTTCACTATAAATTCCTTAGCCCTGTCAGACCTAAGACACTTGAAAACGAATCCATGCAGCTGAGTCATCCATCTGAGGATTGTAGTTTGAACTGCTAAGGGAGCTTCATCCCTGGTTCTCAAGCACAAGACCTCAGCATAGCCAGAGTATTGGTCAGTGAGACACAGAACATAAAACTCCCCACGCAAGCCCCTAATATTAAATGGCCCCATGATGTCCAAGTGAAGGCGTTGTAATGGGGCACGGATCCTAGTTTTGCTTTCTTTAGGAAAAGGGATACGTTTTCCCTTTGCCTTCTGACAAGCATCACATGGGATCTTAGACAGTCTTTGCACCTGTTGGAGAGTGAGGGGTAAGTTCTGAACCAAACCCTTCCTTACAAGGTTGTGCATGGCATCATAGCCAGGGTGACCCAGCCGCCTATGCCACAACCATTCAGGAGTGGTAGGGATCACAACTCCACCATCCTCATCAACATCAAGAGCAAAAGCTGGATAATTTTCAGCACCATACAAACGGCCACGAGGGGTGTGACAAGGCCTACATGCAAACTTGTACACACCATCACTGGAGGCAGGGAAAGACCACAGAACAGAAGAGCCCTGTGTGGCAGTACAACTAAGACTATCAAAAGAAATCTTGCAGTTGTGAGCATGGGCAACAGCATTTACTGACATGAGGTTCACCGGACAGTGTGGGATGTAGAGAACATTGGTTAAAGTGATTGGTGTTGGTAACCAATCACTACATAACACAATAGAACCCTGACCCACAGACCGTTGAACCACACCATCACCAAATTTAACTGCTGGCCCAGTCTCAGAAGCATGAAACACAGTGAACAAAGACATATCACCTGTGATTGACATCCCAGCTCCAGAATCAACATGCCAGACACCCTCAGACAGGCTCGGGCTGCAGACATTTGAAAATTTCGCAGTGCAAGAGAAAAGGACAGAGCGTACCTCCTATTTCTTGTCCAAAGCATACCCATCAATCTGAGCCTGCAAGGAGGCCAGCTGCCGCGGAGTAAGCACACCTGGAAGGGCCAAGGCCATGGGCACCGGATTGGTAACCGGTGCACCAGGCTTGGTCTTACGCAGGTGCGGATGCTTCGTGAAACAGCGATCCTCCGAGTGGGTCGTCTTGCTGAGGCATGGGCCCCAAGTGCAATCCAGACGTCGCTTGTTGGAACCAGAACCCTGAGAACCAGATCCCTGCCCACGCTGAAACGCAGCATTGGCAGGAACCTGGGGAGCGTCCCGGGACCAACCAGGATGCCTGGAGTCGGACCTGGGGAGAGCAATGTTCAAAATGTCGAGAGACCGATATGCCTCCAGACAAGACCAGTAATCTACAGTCTGTCTGTTAGCCAACATCATACCGTACTGGATCCGCAGCGATTCAAATCGGATCAAACGGATCCCATTCACAATGGTTTCCATGGCGTGGCGCTGAGTGACAGGATGTCCAGCACTGCGGAGGTCAGTGCACAGACTGCGAACCATGCGAAAGAAATCATCGACACGGTCAGAAGGGCCCATGTGCGCATTATGAAGTTCGATACGCATGAGAGGGACTCTAGAGGCAAGGGCATCAGACTGCGTCTTCCGGATATCCAAAAGGATATCCCGAGGGGTGGCAAAGTCCTGGTATACCTTGACCATATCGTCCTCCATGTTCGCGAGCATCATAGTTAAACACATGAACTCCTGACGTTCGAGAGGCAGTGCACTGAAACCCAACAGTGCAGGATCAAACCGAGACTCACCATGAATGAGGGTATTAGACCCAGCTCCAATCGCAGAAGGGACAGGAGCCAAGGACCTACGAATGTCCATGAAATACTCCGCAGCAAGACCAGCGTCAAGAGCGCGCTGGTCGTCTATGTTCCTAATCACAGGAATGGACCTCGCAACACTCATAAGCAGCTCGAAATCTGGGCTAACAGGACACCGAGGGACAGGCACTCGCACAAACTGATAACCAAGCTTCTCGTGATCACTACGCCTCGTACCACCAAAGGAAACACCATGATCTGGGGGATACAGAATCCCAGAAGTGACTGGACCAAGAAAAGAACGACACCTGGTACCAAGCTCAGAGAAAGCCATCACTCGGCGATGCCTCAGCTTCACACTAACATTTGCCATTGTAGCCTGCATATCCATCCGACCGTACAAAGAGCGGTTCAAGGACTCACCATCCCGTCGATCCTGGTTGATCAGGCGGTAGTCCCGCAAGTTCAAAGTCGGAGGAGATCCACCAGTGAGCAGATGCTCCCAAGATTCGCATGACCGCGTATATAGCATAGGAGGAGGGCCAGGGGCAGGAGGCAGCTCCACCGGCGGAGGCGGAGGGGGTTCCAGGGAGGCACCAGCAGCAGAGGTGCGTGCAGAGGAAACAGCAGCCTCGCGAGAGCGAGTGTGGTAGCCAGGGAGGCCACGCTCCATGGGGGCAGATGCAGAGGAAAAAGAAGCAAAGCCCTTCAAGAAAGTGGGCTTAGCCACCTCCGGGTAAGCCGGGGGAACAGGCTCAAAGGGAGGCGCCGACGAAGGCTGAGGCTGATACACAGGCGAAAGCTCTCGATTAGGCATCTGCTGATCAGGAGGCTCATACACCGGCGAAACAGCGGAAGTCTCAAAGACACGAGTGGCAGCAGCAGATGGGGTCACGCCACCGAAGTCAGCACTCGTAGCACTCTTCAAGTCCTCCTCATCATCAGTAGTAGTAGAGTAGTCTTCATCATAATTGAAGGGGACGCAATGAGGCTGCGGGTCTGATGCACAACGGATGATCTGTGTCTGTACACAACACAGCTTCATCAGGACATCCTCAACATCAGAGGACAGGCGTCGAACATTGAGAGAAGGAACCGTAAAGTTGGAGGATTGATCGGGGGGGTTACTTCCTTGATGGCGGAAGGACCCTCCTCTCCGGCAGCAGAGGCCGCTGGCGCGCAGTCGTCTAGCCAATCTAGAGGAACCTTCACCCCCGTTGGGAGGATTCGGTCGCATCCATTGCTCACAATGACACTGCGGATCCCACGAGCCCATGAAACACCATTAAGTTTGGTAAGTTTCACAAAGCCGGCAGGAGGCCCTCGCGGAAGTTGCATTATCAAAGCAGTGGTAGTGATGAGGAGCCCAATGACCTATCAGCTTGAAATCACTCCGGTAGAGTGGACAGTAGATTAAAGCAGCGGAACAGACGCACCAATCTATACACGGAGACAAGGATAACGTTACAGACACAGGAGACCCATAAAGGGGCACCTGTGGTGAAAGGAGGCGGTAGACAGGAACCTAACAGGGTACAGATCAGACCGGAGACGTAGGTGACAGGAAGCTGCCACTGAGTCATCTCAAGATGACTCAGTCCCACGGGAAGCTGGCTCAGGAGAGCCGATAGTTCTAAGGGAGTACATAAGTAGTCACCAAGTCATAAAACGCGTGAGAGCACCGCTATACATGCTGATACGGCAGAGTTTGCTTACAATAGTGCTACCCAAGAATCAACTGGATTCTCACCATTTTATCTCAACTATGGACATCAACCTGACACCCCTATGTCACTTATGGTACCCAAAGAAGAGACCAATAAAACGGTGCAGCAATTCATTGACGAACTTCAAACCAACTTGGAAGCAGCCGGAGCAAACTTACAAACTCCACAAGACCGGCAAAGCCGAGAGACAAATAAACACCGGAGAGCCCATCAATTTAAAGTTGGTGATTTAGTTCTTCTATCTGGCGCCAACTTGAAGATTAAGATGCCTGTCACTTGTAGGAAGTTACAACCCCGAAGGTACGGTCCTTTTAAAATCATAAAGGAAGTATCTGCAGTAGCATACAAGTTGGAATTACCCGAGTGTATGCAAATCCACCCTGTGTTTCATGTTAGTCTACTCCAACCCTACAATCAGAGCACGTGCTTCCCAGATCGCGCTCCGATACCCCCACCACCTGTTGTGATGGACAATCAAGAATACTTCCAAATAGAGGATATCCTTGATAGGAGATGGAGTGAAAATAGGAAAGAATCCATTCCTAATCAAATGGAAGGGTTATGATAGCTCTTGGAATTCTTGGCATTGGAGCTCTGTTCTAGAAGAACAAGAAGACGTCGGAGACATGATTAGAGCCTACACCAAGAAATATCATCGCTTAGATGGTGTTGAGGAGCATAATATTTGGTGTGAGTTCTGTAAAGAGACAGATACATCCACACCTATGCTCCTATGTGACAAATGCGATAGAGGCTATCATATTGGATGTTTTGACCCTCCTATAAAACAGGTACCTAAAGGAAAATGGCTATGCCCTATATGCCGAGTAAAGAAATGGCATAAGTAGTAAAAACAAAATGAGAAAGAATGGATTATTAGACCATGGACGTTTAATTGGTTTTTTGTACACCACCCGAGATAATCTTTGGGGACAAAAAATTTCAATCCCCCGGGGAGGATGTAACAAACCGTATAGCTTCGCCCAGACGTTGCGAAGCATAACGTTGTTGAGATAACAGACTACGTAAGCTTCGCCCAGACGTTGCCAAGCATAACGTTATCTGACGACAGCCTGGAACCTTCGACTGCCGTATTCATCTGATGTGTTGCTGACAGTGTCGCAGACCAACTGTCGCGTTCCGTGTTCTGCAGCGTAAACCCTAGAACCCTAAGTTCTAGAACCTTCGTCGGCACTATAAATAGCGCCGCGCGCTTCGTCTGTAACAATAATTATCCAAACAACAAACTTTCTTTGAATCCAATGAATCGTCAGAGCTAAAGCGACCTACTAGTCAGTGCAAACTTGAGCGCCGTTACAGCCATGTGGCAGGGGAACATGTGTAGGATCTAAGGAGAGTAGTCAGTTAGTCACTAGTTTGGGAGACAGCCAGACATGTGATTTTTGTTGTTGGCTGAGGTGGGGCACCATCTCCCCCTCTTCGTCCTAATCGTCACAACCATTGTCTGCCAACTCCTCACACAATAAGCTGAACTACCCTGGGCCGCCTAAGCCCCCGCCACGCACCGCATTAAAAGCCGCTGCCAATACCTCCATCATTTCACCCCCAATACCACGTGCACTGCACCACTGTTGCCCCAGCCTGCTGCATACACTAGTGCCTGGCCATATATATAGGTTTAATGTGCCTGCAGACGGTGAGCAGCTATAAGGCTGATGGGTCATGAAATCCGACCATCGTCCTCTCTCTCTGGTGAGCTGTGTTACAAAGAAAGATGCGGTGTACCCTCCAGTAAAAGCAAAGCAAACAATAAAAGACAAAAACTAGGAGCTCCAGTACGAACTCATAAAGAAAGTCTGTTAAGTCGATTGTGGGCATCCATCAACATGCGAAGTGCTTCATCGGATGATGCATACTTCAGTGCCAGCCTGTCTTGACTGTCTGCGTGTGTAGCATGCTGTGGTGCATCCAGCAGCATCTGGGCAACCTCACGTTGGCCACCCGATGTTGGTTCCACTAGTGCTTGTCCATCTTGACCGTCTGCGCGTGCAGCATACTGTGGTGCATCCAACAATATGCGCACAACCTCACAGTGGCCACCCTTTGCTGCTCCCACTAGCGCCTGTCCGTCTTGGCAGTCTGCGTGTACGGCATGCTGTGGTGCATCCAGCAGCAACTGAACTACTTCACGGTGGCCTCGTGATGCTGCTTTCACTAATGCCTGTCCATTTTGACTGTCTGCGTGTGCGGCATGCTGAGGGGCATGTAGCAACATGCAAACCACATCACTGTGGCCACCCTCGGCCGCAAGGGGCAGTGCCTCTCCATCTCCACAGTCTGCGTGTGCAGCATGCTGTGGTGCATTCAACAACCTGCGCACTACCTCAGTGTGGCCAAACATTGCTGCCCACACTAGCGCCAACGCATCTTTACTGTCTGCATGTGCAGCATGCAGTGGGGCATCCAGCAGCATCTGAACTACCTCACGGTGGCCACGTGATGCTGCTCTCACTAGCGCAAGCCCATCATGGCAGACGGCATGTGCGGCATGCTGAGGGGTATGTAGCAACATGCAAACTACTTCACGGTGGCCATTATATGCTGCCTCCAATAGTGCCTGCCCATCTTGACAGTCCGCATGCGCTGCATGGTGCGGGGTAGTGAGCAGAAGCATAGCCAGGTCTGGCCGCCCATGTTCACACACAAGCACCAGGGCTCGGTTAGAGTCATCCAATGACGTGCTTCTCGACACTAGCTCAATGGCCACGTCGAATGCCCTAACTTGCTTGTGCTGAAGGGCAACAGATAGGGCCTCCGGCATATCGCCACTGCATTTGTGGATCAAGATCTGGGCGAGGTTCTTTGAGACGATAGAATGCGAGGCGCGACAAACAAGAGCTACGTCGCTGATGGAGGATTGCCGCTCCTGTGTAAGGATGCGCAGAACGATGTCCTTCAGGAGATCTGATGGAAGATCTGAACCAGCTTTCATGATGCAGATCAGAGGAAGTCAACTGCGACAGGCAAGAAGTTCAGTTGCACTGTTGGACAAAGGGCTTTCTCAATCAAATGAAGATAGAAGGAGTTGGCTGAAGAACCATGTGACGATTCAAACTCAAATTAAATGAAAAGAAGAAAGGAGGATTAGGGTAGTAGTAGAAGACGATACTTTTGGGGGGGGTTCTAGATTTTTTCTTGCCAGCCTCTAGACAGCTCTGTCAACCACTGTAGTGTGTTTCGTGAAATAAATTGACCATGTCCGATTGAACCCAAATTGTTTGAAGGTTAGAACAAAATACAAATTTTGAGCATTTTTCTGGAATTGAAGTTAGGGATTTGGACCCAGGTTTATTAATGTACTGGGATTTCTTTCCAAAACGACTTATAAATTCGTGGCTGCCTCTCACGACTGCATATTATAGTTTCTGAATTATGATATTCGTGGTAGGGAATGGTTAAATGGATTCACATTACAAAAATTGCATCTTATGGCCTCCGGAAACAGTTTATTAGCAATTGTTGCACCATACCAGCCCACTCCGGGGTAGGGACCGGCATATCATGTGATGTTGACCAAAAGCGACTATGATATCATATGATGTCATACACATTGCACCATATGATATCGTATTATAATGGTAACTTTAGCCTATTCAATCTGCCGTCATCATATGATATCATATGATGACATGATATCATATTGCCGTTCCCTACTTAGGAGGCCAATACAATTGGATCCGCCCCACAGCATCCCCAAAGACTTTGGCCACGAACTCGTACAGCTTCATAGAGCCATAGGACAACTTGTATTCTGGACTTCTGGAGACGTATTCTGGAGATGTTGGGGGGGGGGGGGAACAAAGGCAAGCCAGCCCTCAAAAACAATATTGATGTACCTATCACCCTTTCACCAGTTTGAAGGCCCAATATGCCCCCTCCCCCCCCCCAAAATGTCATGGTTTTATGAGACTCAATGGAGCTAGTGGAAAAAACATCAGCTCATTTCACAATATGTGAATGTAAGGGATAGACCCAGACGAAACCACGATGGTCACAAATAGCCATTTGCTAGTCCTTATGATTAGCCCAGAACAACAGGTTCAACCCTCAATTAACAATCCCATGCCCTTCCAAACGAACTAGAAGTCGTTTCTTCCCTATTGGGAAACCGTAGTGAGCGATAACTCAAAGGCATTCAAGACATCTCCCTCACTCTTCTAGTTCTGAAGACCTTGCTTGCTGAGTTAGTGGCTGGACCCCATTAGGTGGACTAGCCACAGGGTGGGTGCATGGGTGAGTATTGATGTGGATGTGGGTGGGGGTTTGCTCAGCAGGCATGTCTGGGTGGGAGATCCCTTTGTGGCTTTTTGTGAGACACAGCTACGGCTGGAGTGGGATTTCTATGTTGCATGGTCTCATTTGACCTGGAGTCTAGAGCCTAGGTTATGATATCAAACCCAGAGGTTAAATGTCTTAGGAAGGGGGGGAATGTGTGATCTTGAGACTATTAATTCGTGCATCTTCGCTTGCATGGGAGACGCTACAATTGTTCCGCAAGCAGGATTCCGCTGTATTCGTCGCACAAAATCCTGCATGACACCCCCCAGATTTCAGTCCGGGTGAAATCAGAACCACTGATGGCGTCTGAAAAATTACCACACCTTCGCACCTTTCCGGCATAAAATTCCTTAGTTCTTACATTCAAAGCGTCGAATCACCTCGACAAGAGCTTCCGTGCGAGTCCAACGTAAGGATGACGAGCCAGCTACTTGAGCAGGCGCAGGACTCCAAGGCGATAACTGAGACGTTGAAAGCTTGAACGGGATCTATGATCATACTTGGGTGGAGAAAGCGGGAGAAAATTATGAAGAAGCTTTGCGCAAGGGGCTTCCTCAGCCTCCATTTGTTACCCAGGTCCTTGCTTCAATTATCATAAGGAGTAGGGTGTCTCACCCTGCCAAAATTCCCAGGCCTGGAGTTCAGGGGAGGATTTGAGGGGAGGATATCACGTAATGGGGGGCCGCCACGGCCCCTCGCCGAAGTCTACCCTGGCCTGGAGGCCGAAGTCTGCCCCCCCAGCTAACTCACCAGATGTAAACGTACGCCACGCTTAGGTACAAATCCTATGCGTGGCGTACGTTTGCCCGACGGCATCCATAGCCCCAACGTACGCGTAGCATACGTTCGCCCACCTTGAAGCCAACTCAAACGTATGCTATGCATACGTTCGCCCCATGGCATAACCAGCCCAAACGTATGCAAAGCATACGTTTGCCCCAGCTCGAAGCCAACCCGAACGTACGCCTGGCATACGTTCGCCCCACCTCGAAGCCAACCCAAACGTATGAATAGCATACGTTCGCCCCACGGCATATCTAGCCCAAACGTAAGCATAGCATACGTTTGCCCACCTTGAAACCAACCCAAACGTATACATAGAATACGTTCGCTCCACGGCATAACCAGCCCAAACGTATGCCTAGCATACGTTTGCCCCACCTCGAAGCCAACCCAAACGTATGCATAGCATACGTTCGCCCCACCGTATAACCAGCCCATACGTATGCTATGCGTACGTTCGCCCCACCTCGAAACCAGCCCAAACGTACGCCTATCATACGTTCTTCCCACCGTGAAACCAGCCCAAACGTACGCCTAGCATACGTTAGTCCTACCTCGAAGCCAACCCAGACGTATGCGCAGCATACGTTCGCCCCACCTCATAACCAGCCCAAACGTATGCATAGCATACGTTCGCCCCACCTTGAAACCAGCCCAAACGTACGCATAGCATACGTTCGTCCAACGGATTAACCAACCCAAACGTATGCATTCTGTACGTTCGCCCCACCTCGCAACCAGCCCAAACGTGTGCATAGCCGAACCTGCCATGGCTGCATGAGGGTTTACTGGGCACTGCCATGGCTGTGAAAGGGTTGGGGGGGCCCTGCCAATCTGCCATGGCTGCGTAGGGGTTGGGGGGGCCCTGCAAGGCTGCAATGGCTGTGAAGGGGTTGGGGGGGCCCTGCCATAGCTGTGTAGGGGAGGAGGGGCCCTGCCATGGCTGTGTAGGGGTGAGGGGGCTCTGCCATGGCTTTGGAGGGGCTGGTGGGGCCCTGCCATGGCTGTGTAGGGGGGGGGGTGTGTGTGTGTGGGGGGGGGGGGGGGGGGTCTGCCATGGCTCTGCAGGGTTGGGGGGGCCCTGCCATGGATGTGTAGGGGAGGAGGGGCACTGCCATGGATGTGTAGGGGTGAGGGGGCTCTGCCATGGCTTTGGAGGGGTTGGAGGGGCCCTGCCATGGCTGTGCAGGGGTAGGGGGGCCCTGCCATGGATGTTGAGGGGTGAGGGGGCTCTGCCATGGCTTTGGAAGGGTTGGTGGGGCACTAGCATGGCTGTGTAGGGGTGGGGGGGCACTGCCATGGCTGTGTAGAGGTGGGGGGGCACTGCCATGGCTGTGTTGGGGTTAGGGAGGCACTACCATGCCTGTATAGGGGTGGGGGGGGCACTGCCATGGATTGTATTGGGGTCGGGGGCACTGCCATTGCTGTTGTAGGGGAGGAGGGGGCTGCCATTGATGTGAAGGGGTGTGTGTGTGTGGGGAGGGGGGGGAGGGGGGGGGGGGGGCTCTGCCATGCCTGCGTAGGGGTTGGGGGGGCACTGCCATGGATGTGTAGGGGTGGGAGGGCACTGCCATGGCTGCGTAGGGTAGGGGGGGCAATGCAATTGCTACGTAGGGGTTGGGGGGGTCATTGCCCTGGGCTTGCGTAGGGTGTGGGGGAACTAACCAGGCTGCGTAGGGCTGGGGGTCACTACCATGGCTGCGTAGGGCTTGGGTGGCAACTACTACCATGGCTGTGTATGGGTGGGGGGCCACTGCTATGGTTGTGTAGGGGTTTTTTTTTTGTTTTTTTGGTTGGTGTTTTTCTTTCTTTTGGTGTGGGGGGGGGTGTTTTGCACTCCCATTTATGTCTTGAGGGTTGGGGTGCACTGCATTGATGTGTTTTTTATGAGGTGGGTTCTTCCATTTAATTTGTCTTGGGTTTTGGGGGGTGGGTGTGGGGGGTGTTTGTGTGGGCGGGGGGGGGGCACTTCCATGGGCTGTGAAGGGTGCAGGGGGCACTGACATGGGCTGCGTAGGGGTCTAGCTCTGTCTATGTAAATGCGAGTCTTTCCTTACATGCAACTTGATCTGGCTTTAGCGTAACTCGATTATGGCTTGAATGTGGCTCGAGTCTGGTTTTTAAGTAACTGAAGTATTGATAAAATGTAACTCGAATTTTGGTATTAATGAAACTCGAGTCTGGCTATAATTTAGCTCGAGTTTGGCTTTAAAGTAACTGCAGTATTTATATTACTTAACTTGAGTCTGCCTTTAATGCAACTCGAGTCTGGCTTTAAAGTAACTGCAGTATTGATATAATGTTAGTACGGTGTAGTCTGGCTTTATTGTAACTCGAGTCTTACTTGGTGATAATGTAAATCGAATCTTCGAATTAATGTTACTCGAATCTGGCTTTAATTCAACACGAGTTTGGCTTTAAAGTAGCTGAAGTATTGGTATAACAAAATATGATTCTGACTTTAATGGAACTCGAGTCCAGCTTTAAAGTAACTGCGGTATTTATACATTTACATTATGTAACTCGAGTTTGCCATTAATGTAACTCGAGTCTTAGTATTCATGCAACTCGAGTCTGGGTTTAATGCAACTCGAGTCTGGCTTTAAAGTAACTGCAGTATTAATATAATGTAAGTACGATGTAGTCTGGCTTTAATGTAACTAGAGTCTTACATGGTGATAATGTAAATCGAATCTTCGAATTAATGTTACTCGAATCTGGCTTTAATTCAACACGAGTTTGGCTTTAAAGTAGCTGAAGTATTGGTATAACAAAATATGATTCTGACTTTAATGGAACTCGAGTCCAGCTTTAAAGTAACTGCGGTATTTATACATTTACATTATGTAACTCGAGTTTGCCATTAATGTAACTCGAGTCTTAGTATTCATGCAACTCGAGTCTGGGTTTAATGCAACTCGAGTCTGGCTTTAAAGTAACTGCAGTATTAATATAATGTAAGTACGATGTAGTCTGGCTTTAATGTAACTAGAGTCTTACATGGTAATAATGCAAATCGAATCTTCGTATTAATGTTACTCGAATCTGGATTTAATTCAACACGAGTTTGGCTTTAAAGTAGCTGAAGTATTGGTATAACAAAATATGATTCTGGCTTTAATGTTACTCGAGTCTGCCATTAATGTAACTCGAGTCTTGGTTTTAATGTAACTGGAGTTTGGCTTTGATGCAACTCGAGTCTGGTTTGAAAGTAACTGTGGTATCGGTATAAGTATATAATGTAAGTCTAGTCTGGCTTTAATGTTACTCGAGTCTTGGTAATAACGTAACTCGAATCTTGGTTTTAATATAAATTGAGTCTGAATTTAATTTAACTGGAGTCTTGTTCTAAAGTCACTGTAGTATTGGTATAATGTAATTTGAGTCTGCCTTTAATGTAACTAAATTCTTGGTATAAATGTAACTTGAGTCTGGCTTTATTTAATTGAAGCCTGGATTTAAAGAAAATGCAGTATTGATTTATTGTAACACGATTCTTTCTTTAATGTAATTCGAGTCTTGGTATTAATTTAACTCGAATCTGGATGTATTATAACTCTAGTCCACCCCCTACACAGCCATGGCAGTGACCCCCCACACCTACATAGCCGTGGATAAACCCCCCCCCCCCCCCCCCTTACACACACACCTACACAACAATGGCAGTGCCCCTCCTTGCCCACACAGCCATGGCAGTGCCTCCCCGCCCAACCCCTACGAAGCCATGGCAGTTCCTCCCAACCCCCACACAGCCATGGCAGTGACCCCCCAAACCCTTACACAGCCATGGCAGTGCTCCTCCACCCCACCGACCACAGCCATGGAAGTGCCCCTCCACCCCTCCACAGACTTGGCAGTGCACCCCCACCCCTACCCAGACTTGGCAGTGTCCCCCCAAGCAACCCCTACACAGCTGTGGCAGTTCCCCCCAACCCCCTACACAGCCATGGCAGTGCCCCCCAAACCCTTACAACAGACATGGCAGTGCCCCTCCAACCCCACCACAGCCATGGAAGTGCCCCTCCACCCCTATACAGACTTGGCAGTGCCCCCCCCGCCCACCCCTACACTGACTTGGCAGTGTCCCCCCAACCCCTTCACAGCCATGGTAGTGCCCCCCCGTGCAACCCCTACACAGCCGTGGCAGTGCCCCCCCTCCCCTACACATCCATGGCAGTGCCCCCCCAACCCCTACACGGCCATAGCATGGCAGTGCCCCCCCACCCCTCCACAGCCATGCCAGTGCCCCACCAACCCCTCCACAGCCATGGCAGAGCCCCTCACCCCTACACATCCATGGAAGTGCCCCCCCTCCCTTACACGGCAATAGCAGTGCCCCCCTCCCCAATACAAGCCATGGCAGTGCCCCCCCATCCCTAACAATCATGGCAATGCCTCCCACCCCCACCCAGCCATGGTAGTGCCCCCCCAACCCCTGCGCAGCCATGGCAGTGCCCCCCAACCCCTACACGGCCATAGCATGGCAGTGCCCCCCCACCCCTCCACAGCCATGCCAGTGCCCCACCAACCCCTCCACAGCCATGGCAGAGCCCCCTCACCCCTACACATCCATGGAAGTGCCCCCCCTCCCTTACACGGCAATAGCAGTGCCCCCCTCCCCAATACAAGCCATGGCAGTGCCCCCCCATCCCTACACATCATGGCAATGCCTCCCACCCCCACACAGCCATGGTAGTGCCCCCCCAACCCCTGCGCAGCCATGGCAGTGCCCCCCCAACCCCTACACGGCCATAGCATGGCAGTGCCCCCCCCACCCCTCCACAGCCATGCCAGTGCCCCACCAACCCCTCCACAGCCATGGCAGTGCCCCCCCACCCCTACACATCATGGTAGTGCCTCCCACCCCTACACAGCCATGGTAGTGCCCCCCCCAACCCCTGCGCAGCCATGGCAGTGCCCCCCCAACCCCTTCTCAGCCATGGCAGTGCCCACCAAACCCCTATGCAGCCATGGCAGTGCCGCCCCCCAACCAGCCAACCCCTATGCAGCAATGGCAGTGCCCCCGCTACCCCGCCCACCCAGCCATGGTAGTGCCCCCCATCCCAATACAGCCATAAAAAAAAAACCTACACAGCCATGGCAGTGACCCCCCAACCTTTACACAGCCATGCCAGTGCCCCACCAACCCCTCCACAGCCATGGCAGATCCCCCTCACTCCTACACAGCCATGGCAGAGCCCCTACTCCCCTACACAGCCATGAAAGGTAGGGCCCCCCCAACCCTACACAGCCATGGCAGTGCCCCCCTACCCCTACACAGCCATAGCAGTAGTGCCCCCCACCCCTGCAGAGCCATGGCAGTGCCCCCCCATCCACCCCTACACAGCAATGCCAGTGCACCCCCAACCCCTCCACAGCCATGGCAGAGCCCCCTCAACCCTACACATCCATGGCAGTGCCCCTCCTCCCCTATACAGCTATGGCAGGGCCACCCCCAACCCTACACATCCATGGCAGATTGGCAGGCCCCTCCCAACCCCTTCACAGCCATGACAGGGCCCCCCCAACCCCTACGCAGCCATGGCAGGGCCGCTCCAACCCCTCCAAATCCACGGCAGATCCCCCTCACCCCTACATATCCATGTCAGTGCCCTTCCTCCCCTACACATCCATGGCAGGGGCCCCCCCCCCACCCCTGCACAGCCATGGCAGGCCCCCCACCCCACCCCTACACAGCCATGGCAGGGCCCCACCAACCCTTCTAAATCCATGGCAGAGCCCCCTCACGCCTACACATCTATGGCAGTGCCCCTCCCTCCCTACACAGCTATGGCAGGGCCCCCCCATCCCACCCCCCCCCACCCCCACACAGCCATGGCAGGGCCCCACCAACCCCTCCAAATCCATGGCAGAGCCCCCTCACCCCTACTCATCCATGGCAGCGCCCCTCCCTCCCTACACAGCTATGGCAGGGCCCCCCAAACCCCTTCACAGCCATGGTAGGGCCCCCCCCAACCCCTTCACAGCCATTGCAGCCTTGCAGGGCCCCCCCAACACCTACGCCAGCCATGGCAGGGCCCCCCAACCCTTTCACAGCCATGGCAGTGCCCACCAAACCCTCATGCAGCCATGGCAGTGCCCCCCCAGGTGCGGCTATGCACACGTTTGGGCTGGTTGCGAGGTGGGGCGAACGTACAGAATGCATACGTTTGGGTTGGTTAATATCCGTTGGACGAACGTATGCTATGCGTACGTTTGGGCTGGTTCAAGGTGGGGCGAACGTATGCTATGCATACGTTTGGGCTGGTTATGAGGTGGGGCGAACGTATGCTGCGCATACGTCTGGGTTGGCTTCGAGGTGGGACTAACGTATGCTAGGCGTACGTTGGGCTGGTTTCACTGTGGGAAGAACGTATGATAGGCGTACGTTTGGGCTGGTTTCGAGGTGGGGCGAACGTACGCATAGCATACGTATGGGTTGATTATGCGGTGGGGCGAACGTATGCTATGCATACGTTTGGGTTGGCTTCGAGGTGGGGTAAACGTATGCTAGGCATACGTTTGGGCTGGTTGCGAGGTGGGGCAAACGTATGCTAGGCATACGTTTGGGCTGGTTATGCCGTGGAGCGAACGTATTCTATGTATACGTTTGGGTTGGTTTCAAGGTGGGCGAACGTATGCTATGCTTACGTTTGGGCTAGATATGCCGTGGGGCGAACGTATGCTATTCATACGTTTGGGTTGGCTTCGAGGTGGGGCGAACGTATGCCAGGCGTACGTTCGGGTTGGCTTCGAGCTGGGGCAAACGTATGCTTTGCATACGTTTGGGCTGGTTATGCCATGGGGCGAACGTATGCATAGCATACGTTTGAGTTGGCTTCGAGGTGGGCGAACGTATGCTACGCGTACGTTGGGGCTATGGATGCCGTCGGGCAAACGTACGCCACGCATAGGATTTGTACCTAAGCGTGGCGTACGTTTACATCTGGTGAGTTAGCTGACCCCCCAGTCTACCCTGGAGGATCGCGTATCTTCTGGCGTTTGAATTTTCGCAGCAATTTTTTTAACTCGGTCCATATCTCGGCAGTTGTGCCCGCTCGCGAGGTAGCAACAGAACGGGGCTTGCGAACTCTTTTTCAATCCTGGGCCTATATACCGTATATGGACTTCAGCATATTTGGCCACCCCTGGACTCCGTGCAAACATGGACAGACTGAGGGAATCATTGTTTTGGGGGGGGCTATGCATGGTAGCTTCCAGTCAGCTCCAATAGCCAGCCACTCATTCATACTGAATGGTACCTCTGTGGTTTAAGAATGTTTAAGAATCCCCCCCCACACACACACCCACACACCCACACACACACACACACACACAACATACACCCCCCGCACACACAAACACACGCACATGCACACAAATAAGCTCGCACACACACACACACACTAACAGACACACAAAACAGAACAAGGAACAGATGGCAGAGTCATGTCTATGAAGATAGAGTGGCTGCCTCAAGGAGCTGCATAGAAGCCGGAAATAAAAGCTCAGATGCTGGAAAACAAACACATAAACAGGGTACATGGACACACGTATACACACAAATACGCTCGCACACACAAACACGCACAAACTCACACACACAAATAAATATACACACACATGCCTTTGGCTTGGCATGCACGTGGTCCTTGGCTCCTTGAGATTTGGCTGGATAGCCAGCAAGGAGAGCTGCCTAGAAGCTGCTGGTAATAGTAATAGAAGCGCATCTCCTGCTTTTGGCTTGGCATGCACGTGGTCCTCGGCTCCTTTAGATTTGGCTGGATAGCCAGCAAGGGGAGCTGCATAGAAGCTGCTGGTAATAGTAATAGAAGCGTATCTCCTGCCTTTGGCTTGGCATGCACGTGGTTCTCGGCTGATTAAGATTTGGCTGGACAGCCAGCCAGGGGAGCTGCCTAAAAGCTGCTGGTAATAGTAATAGAAGCGCATCTCCTGCCTTGGGCATGACATGCACATGGCCCTCGGCTGCTTTAGATTTGGCTAGACAGCCAGCCAGGGGAGCTGCCTAAACGCTGCTGGTAATACTAATAGAAGCGCATCTTCTGCCTTGGGCATGGCGTGCACGTGGCCCTCGGCTGCTTTGTATTTGGCTGGATAGCCAGCAAGGGGAGCTGCCTAGAAGCTGCTGGTAATACTAATAGAAGCGCATCTCCTGCCTTTGGCTTGGCATGCACGTGGCCCTCGGCTGCTTTATCTTTGGCTGGATAGCCAGCCAGGGGATCTGCCTAGAAGCTGCTCGTAAAAGCTGAAAAGAAAAGCTATGGCGGCCACTCCTTCAAGTTAGCAAGAAGGCGCCCTTTGGGACGGCAGGAGGTACAAATAACACCAGGAGTGATTACATGTTATATCAGCCTTCATGCTGCTCACCATCTGCAGAGATATTGAACAATGGAAAGTATAATAAACACTACTACACGGCTCTCCTTAGTGCAGAATGCAGAACATAGTCAGAAGGGTGTAGACATTGAAAGCCCCCCCCCCCCCCCCCCCCCCCCCCCCCCACACACACACACCCACCCCACCCCATATTGGCGGTTAGCCCCAGTGCAAGCAAACGGGCTGCCCCCCCTCAACCTCACGCCTTGTAATAAGGCGTACTATTTATTTATCAGAAGAGTGTAGACATTCTAAGGGGCGCCTGCTCTCCAAGGAATAGCCAATCAGCCATGCCTGTTACGCTGAACCCTCTAGGACACTGCTTTATTTGTGTGAGGGATCCCACTTCATGGATGAAAATCTTTCAAAAACAAAACACAAATCCAGGTTAGGGATCTAGTAACAACGCCCGCATGGCTTCACTACGGTAGACAAATGCTGCAAGAACAACTGCCTGCCTATCAAGTCCATCTGCATGTCCAGGTTTGGGATCTAGTAACAGCACCCGCATGGCTTCACTAAGCTTGTCACATGCTGCAAAACAAATGCCCGCCTATCAAGCATTCAAGCCCATCTGCATGTCCAGGTTAGGGATCTAGTAACAGCACCCGCAAAGCTTCACTAAGATTGTCACATGCTGCAAGGACAAATGCCCGCCTATCAAGCCCATGTGGGCGCTGTGGAGCATCCAGCAACATACGTAGAACATCATTGTGGCCCTTCCTTGCCGCATGCGCCAGAGCCTCGCCATCTTGGCAGTCAGCATGGACGGCATGGTGTGGGGCATCCAGCAACATGCGCACTACCTCACTGTGGCCATTCTCAGCAGCATTAACAAGCGCTCTCCCATTGTAGCAGTCAGCCTGGGCGGCATGCTTAGCGGCATTCAGCAACAAATGCACAACCTCACTATGACCATTCTCTGCAGCATTCACAAGTGCTCTCCCACCTTTGCAGTCAGCATGGGCCGCATGCTGCGGTGTATTCAGCAACATACTAACTACCTCACTGTGGCCTTTTACAGCCGCATTCACAAGAGCCCACCCATCTTGACAGTCAGCATGGGCGGGATGCTGCGGGGCATCCAGCAACATGCGCACTACCTCGCTGTGGCCATTCTCAGCCGCATGCACCAGAGCCTTGCCATCTTGACAGTCAGCATTGGCAGCATACTGTGGGGCGCCCAGCAGCATACGTACAACATCATTGTGGCCATTCTCTGCGGCAAACAGCAGAGCCAACCCAAGTCGACAGTCAGCATGGGCGGCATGATGTGGGGCATCCAACAACATGCGCACTACCTCACTGTGACCACGAGATGCTGCATACACCAGAGCCTCTCCATCTTGACAATCAGCATTGGCTGCATGCTGTGGGGCATCCAGCAACATACGCACCACCTCGCTGCGGCCATTCCTTGCTGCATACACGAGTGCCTCTCCATCACAATAGTCTGCATGGGCGGCATACTGTGGGGCAGTAAGCAGAAGCCTAGCCAGCTCTGTCAGTCCTTCTGCAACTACTTCCACCAGGGCCCGATTAGAGTCTTCCAAAGATGCCGCCCTCGAGAAAAGCCAAGGAGCAACGTCAAGCCTACCGTGCTCAAGGGCATGAGCGAGGGCATCGGGCATATCGTTATAGTGTCTGTGGAGTAAGATCTGGCCCAGGTTTTGCGAGACGGTAGACTGCCAGGCATGACAGACGGTGCATACGTCGCCGATGGGGGAATCCAGTTGAAGGGTGCGCAGAAGAATATCAGTCACTACATCTAACGGAAGGGGTGAAAACGCAGACATGGGGCGGGAATGCGGTATTCAGTCCTCGGGTGCTGATACAAGCTAGGACGGAGCTAGGACGAGCTAAGATCTGATTCGGGAGATCCCCTGTTCCGTTCCGTCAGCTCCTGGGCCCGCCCGGGGCGGGGGCGCTGGCAGGGGCGCTGGCTGGCGAACGGTCTCGCTGATGAAGAGGATGATGATGACTGATGATGATGACAAATTTTTTTGTCGAGCCCCCCCTGCTGAGCTGGGGAGCCCCAGTAGTTCATTTTTCCGTCTCCCTCATCCCGCCATCCATCCATTCCTCCATCCATCCCTTTCATCAATCCATCCTCCTCCATCCGCCTCCATCCATCCTCCATCCATCCACCTCCATCCATCCATCCACCATCCTTCCATCATCCATCAATTCCTCCACCTCCATCCATCACCATCCATTCCATCCTTCCATCCATCCATCCATCCATTCCCGCCACCATCCATGCCCTCATCCATCCCCCATCACCATCCATCCTCCATCCTCCATCCATCCATCTCATCCTCCCTCCATCCATCCCCATCCCTTCCATCCAACCATCCACCATCCATCCATCCTCCATCCATCCCTCAGCCAGCCATCCTCCATTCCTCCTCCCCCATACATCCATCCTTCCCTCCATCATCCTCCATCCATCCATCCATCCTCCAGCCAATCTTTCCTCCCTCTCTCGCCTCCATCCCCTCCCTCCCTCCTCCGGATCGTCCATGCCATCCTTCCATTCCTCCTTCCCTCCCTCCGATCCATCCATCCATCCATCCATCCATCCATCCATCCATCCTCCATCCATCATCCATTCCATCCCCTCCATCCATCCATCCATCCAGCATCCATCCATCATCCATCCAATCCCCCTCCATCCTTCCATCCATCCATCCATCCCCTGCCTCCAGCCAGGCCATCCATCCAGCCATCCTCCATTCCATCCATCGCTCCATCACATCCATCCATCCAGCCACCATCCATCCATCCATCCATCCATCCATCCATCCATCCATCCATCCTTCCATCCTCCTCCAGCCATCCTCCAGCCATCCCTCCGTCGGACCGTATGAAGCCCGACACCGGCAGCCACGGTCTCGTAAACTAACTGCAACTCCTTTTCCGGTGGCCTACGTCGCTCCCTCGCGATCAACTCTCCCGCCATTTTTAGCGTCCAAGGCGACGCTGCATAGAACTTGTTTCCTGGTGCCCTACTGGACTCCAAATGTGCCCGCGGCTTGACGGAGTCAAGCGGGACTAAAGGTGGGCGACTGGAGTTCGTTAGATTGATTACACGGTGTATCTGCTGCCTACGGGTGGATTAAGCATGCATGGGAAGAATTAACACCACAACAGTACAACACCACACGCGTGAGTTCAATGGGTTTCCCTACGGTCATACGATGGAGGGACGGTGGGTCGGTGGGGGGACTTACCGATGGTGGGGACTCAAGTTGGATGGATCGAATACCGAAGCATGGTCTCAATCAGCTGTCTGTGGGTGGATAGAGCATGGTTATTTTAGAAGGTGCACCATCACACCACAGTACCACACCCCTGAGTACAGAGTGCATTCAGATGGGTATCTGTAGTGCACCCAACATTTTGATATAATAATAAGACAATAGCAGAGATGCGAAGAGAATAAAACCCTGCTGCTGTTGGATATCATCGAAATAGGATGAGAAAGGCTAGTCTGAGCAATCTTCCTGTCAGCATATACAACTATGACCAATCCGACACCTACCTCAAAAAGTGGTTTACAACATTTATTATCATTTATAACACCTCAGTACCCCGTCGGTACCTCACCACTATTTTGAATTGATGATACCAGGCAGACGGCAGAGAGCCATCGTAAGCATGATCCCACCGACACAACGACGTTTTATATGAGTTGTTATATGAGTCTTTATACTTATCTTTAGCCTATTTGGCCGACCCCTGGACTGTAACATACATACATGCATGCATGAGGACTGCTTAGGAGGGGATTCTTAATTTCTTACTTATCTAACCAGGTGGTTCTCTCAACACGAACCTGCGACCTCAGGGATGTAGAATGAAAGGCGTGGCTACGGGCTACCGTAGTGTCTAGTGGCCACTCCTAAGAGTAAGTAGGTACCCTGTGGGACTGTGGGAGGTACAATATCATCAACGTTTAGATATCACATGTTCTATCAAAACAAATCAATCAAATTACCAAATAAAATCAATGGCCACTCCTACAGGCAACTCCTACAGGCAATTAGGCGCCCTGTGAGAGGACGGGAGATACGAGACCATAAGTGATTATTTGTTGTATAAAAATATCAGCCTTCATGGTGCTCACCATCCGCAGAGGGTTTAAAATGAATAGCATAATAAACACTACTACACCACTCTCCTCAGAGATCCCCCCCCCCCCCACCCCCCTCCCCCCCGCTTTATATAGCTATCGCAACTTTCGACCACAAATCGGCCCATGTTATCGCTGTGGTAAATGAGATCCCAGCACTCAGACCCAAATCACTAAAAATAACCCAAATCGACACAATCTGCAGCCCAGCTCGACCCCCGGTACTTTAGAACCCAGGAAAGGCCCAGGTGGGGGTTCGATTCAGGCCAATCCATAATCTCTAAACCGTGACATAAGTACATGAGTAACCTGGAGTCAAGGCTCGACACCAGGGATATCGTCGTCCCCTTTTTATCTTCTACAGCTTATTTTCCTCACTCAAGGTCTCAACCTCGAGTTTTCGACCCCTTGATCCCGACAGTACTTCAATAGCTAGCTTGACGGTTCGATCGTCCTGTTCTGTTTGAGGTTCTCAAGCATGCCGCCTCGAAACTCGCCTTAGGATTTTTGGTGTAAATAATCATGAGACGACAGCGAACCACTCCAGATACACGATGAATTGCCATTCATTCGTATCAGCAAGGAAATACATATTTGCTGTTTACAATAATAAGCACATTTGGTGCTAGGTGGAGAGATAGCACTGGTACTATCACAACAATTTGTGTACTACTCAGGAAACACCACGAATTGCCCCGCCTGTTGTAATCAACGCACTGAGTCCTCGGGAGAGCCCTTGCGCTCATGTACGAATAAGAAAGCTAACATCAGACCTGGCCTAAAGTCATCCAGGGCTTTATCGTCCCCACATGAGCAACTCACTTTCTCTGCATGTATGCTACAATCAGCAGGCAGGCAGCATATGAGCAGAGGACTAGGAACGGTCTTATCGAAGGGAGCACTCCAGGATTCACTCATTTTTATTAGGCTCACGTTTCAATGCTCACTGCGTATTGCTCTGCGCATTCAAATGTATGCTACAATCCAGGGGGTAGCCAAGTACAATGTCAGTTCATGTTATTGTACGATAAACTATATCATACGATATCGTGCTCGACAGCCTTACCAACTTATGATAAATGGCCTGACCTGGACAAGTCTTTAAACCGTATAATTCACTTGGTGTGCTCCCTGGTTTCCATGGGTATCGCATGGGGGGGCATGGAATTGGAAGATGGCAAACAGCCCAGAGTTGGCTGAAAAAACATGTTACAATTCAAAGTCAAGTTCAAAAATGATAGGACTTCCACAGCATGCATTATCGACCCTAACCCTACATCTCATACGCCTCAAGGGATGGGCAGAGGGGCAGATGGGCAAGCTGATGAAACATCAGTTTTGGTTCATTGAACATAGGTTTTTAAACTAATTTGTCCAGGAAGTAGCAGCCCGTTTTCTACCGCTGAAAAACAGGGCTCCCTTATTACCATGCCCCACCAGGCGTTATAATTAGTTCATTACTGAAACTAGTTTAGTCTCATGCATGTCGTTATTACAGTTAATTGTATAATTAGATTATCTTTACTAGCAGGAACTCAGGGCCCCTGTCAGTAAAACGATTGTTTGGGGTTCAGTTCATCAGTGCTTTTTTATTTTAGCCTTACCTGTCATGGTTGGGCAAGTCCCTTTTAGCCTATTTGGTCTACCCTGGACTGTAACATACATACATACAATCCAGGGGTAGACCAAATAGGCTACAGGGACTTGAACAACAATGACAGGAGGCGCTACAACGAAAAAGCAGTGATGAACTGAACCCCAAACAATCTCAAAACGTAGATTACTAAGTTCACTTGAACAATTCAGTCTAGGTCACCGCACCACACAGGTACGCACCTATTGTCCTATACAGGGTTGAATTCTGAATCTCAATGGATGAGCTTCTAGAAAATGGGCTGGGTGTGTCAAATAGTAAGGACTCCAAGCATGTGGGGGCTGCTAGGGAAGACCTCCAAGAGATTACTTGGAACAACCAGATGCCCCTCCTAAATGTGCATGTTGACACGCACGTCCCTGTCCAAATGTGCGTGACAGAGACACATTTTCAAACTATCCAAAATCTGAGAGGCAAACACGCATATGGGCGTCTGGGAAGTGTGTGCAACACACACTAGGGGGTCTGTGTAAACACGCACATCCCAGTGAAAGTGTGCGTGAAAACACGCACTCAACCCTCTGGAGTGTGCGTGTTGATACGCAGAAAAGTTCGTTTTGAACTACCATGGTCACACATACACCTCCCAAGCCCAGGGTTGTTCAATGGCTTACTAACTTAACAATCTACGTTTTGGGGGCGTAGCAGCTTCCATCCAGCTCCATTAACCAACCATTGGGACAAGCCTGAAGCTTTCAGCTGCATTGGGATGCCCGTCATGTCAGCTTTCAGATGCACTAGCAAGCTTCAGGTCTGACTAAAGGACTAGGAAAGGGAGCTGGCTAGAAGCTGCTACTTGTAACCAAAAAAAGAAACAGTTTTGAGACGTAACTATTATAAGATTCTGCGTTTAATGAGGCAAGATGAACGTTTCATGGGCCAAAATCTATGTTTACAACTTGAACTTGGTTACATGGCTCCAGCCACCAACTTGGCTGCTCGCCATCTCTGGCAGTTACATTAACAATTCAAATCTAAGCATACTTATCAAAATATGCTTGATACAATTCCTTCACGCATTCGTCTAAGTCACTCTATTAACCTATGTGATTGCATTATGTCCTCAAGAGAGCGGATTGGTAAAGTTTATGCTACCCATGTTTACTATGCCCGCAGATGGTGACTCAGTGAGCAGCCTGAAGGCTGATAGACCATGTAATCAAACCAATCTAAACTATTCTTCTTGTACCTCGTCGAGAAGGCCCATCACCTGTCTGAAGTCCTTCTCTGAGAGGTTCATTGGCTCCTCTGTGTCCTCAGGTACCAGAGGGAACATTCCTTGCTCCCACTCCCCGTCGGCAAACATAAGAAGCACTATGTAATCGTCACTCAGATCGACCTGTTTAAGGTACTCTGTCTGCATTGCATACATCTTTCCATCAGGGTCTCTCATTAGCATCGTTCCACCAACGTCAAGGTCCAGACGGACTGTGAACCACTTGTCTTCGCTACTCTTCAGCATCACCCTCCCATCGGTAGTCCTCTTTACGTTGTACTTTGACCGGAAGTCATTCAGAGCCTTGGGGCTATCCAGCTGCCCCTTGTCTTCTAAAGCCTGGTACTCTAGAATCACATTAGCGGAGTCAACAGCAGCCAAAGCAGGGGGGGGGAGGACCACGCCCAATAATGGGGCTGCCATGAGGCATGCAGCCAACGCCATACTCGAGGTGGAGGAGACGATGCTCTGGGTGGGTGAGTCACAATTGGAGCCACGCCATGCTGAAGTTATGCACGAGGAAGAAAGGTGGCCACTGCGGTGGCTGGATCGGAGGGTGATCGCACCCCCACCGACGGCGTTTTTGTTTTTTGTCTGGCGAATCACGTTGGGTTGGGAGTTTAACCGAAGCATGCTGGGTGTAGATCGCTTTATAACCTTCAAATGTGTTCAGCGATAGATCAGCAAGGATGAGGGATTGTCAGATAAATTGTGCAGGTATGACCGAAGCTACGCTGGAAGACGTGGGATTGGGAAAGTATGTTGTGATAAGCGGATTCGTGGAAAACCGGGTCCAGGGGTCCGGACTCGTGGTCAAGAGTGAGTAAGGTCGACATCTGCAAAAACATTAGCCATGTTCTACAACCCCGAGAGATCTGTCCACAAAGACGCGAAAGATCACATCGAAATCTAAGTCATACGCGCCGATTTGAGCGATGCTATATATGCTTTCTCTCCTCTGAACGTCTTTCCCTCTTCTGAACCCCCCTGACTTCGCCAGCGTAATGGGAATAAACGTAGTCGCGTATGAAGAGAGCTTCGAGGGGGACGATAAGGTCTTCAGTTTCCATTCGCACCAATCAAAATGCACTTCTTTCCCTCTCCTCCACCCCCCTTCGCATGAGCGAAGAGGCGCTCGTGTTAGACAAGACCTTTTACGGGGACGTAACGTTCTCGAATGTCTCACAGCATCACTCTAAGAGCTCTTATTCTGCTGTTAGGAGGCAATCTGCTTCCCAGGCAGATCAGCACAGCCCACTCTGTCAAGCCAGCGGATGGGTGGTGGTGGGGTGCTGCAATGGGTGCATGGGATTGTGGGGCACTGCCATGGCTGTGTGGGTGGTGGAGTTTTGCTATGGATGGGTGGGTTGTGGTGGGGCACTCTCATGGCTATGCAAGGACGGTAAGGAATAGCCATGGCTGTGAAAGGGTGGTGGGGCACTCTTATGGCTGTGTATGGGTATCCGGGAACTACCCTGGCTGTTTAGATTGTGGTAGGGGCAATCTCATGGCTGCGTATCGGTTGTGAGGAACTGCCATGGCTGTGTGGGTTGTGGTGGGGTACTATTATGTCTGTGCAAGGGCGTAAAGAAACTGCCATGGCCCTGTAAGGGTGTTGGAACACTCTTATGGCTGTGTTGGGGGAGTGGGGAACTGCCATGGCTGTTTAGATCGTGGTGGGGCACTTATATAGCTGTGTATGGGTGGTGGGGAACTGCCATAGGTCTGTGGGTTTTGTAGGGCACCCTCATGGCGATTCAAGGTGGTGATGAACTGCCATTGCTGTGTACGGGTGGTGGGGCACTTTTATGGCTGTGTACGGGTGGTGGGGCACTGCCATGACTGTGTGGGTTGTGGTAGGGCACTTCAATAATTATGTATGGGTGGTGGGGAACTTGTAGGGCTGTGTATAGGTGGCGTGGAACTGCTATGGCTGTGTGGGTTGTGGTGGGGCACTCTCACGGCAGTGTGGATGCTAGTAGGGCACTTCCATGGCTACGTATGGGTGGTGGGGAACTGCCATGGCAGTGCACCACCCCTACACAGCCATGGCAGTGCCCCCCACCCCCCCCCCCCCTCCCTGCCCCCACCCCACCCCCATGCATACATTCATGGCAGCGCCTCCCCCCCCCATGCAAACAGGCATGGCAGTGCCTCCTCCCCCCCCCCCCCCCCCCCCCCCGTGCATACAGCCACGGCACTGCCTCACCCCCCCCCCCCCCCTCCCCATGCATACAGCCATGGCACTGCACCACCACTACACAGCCATGACAGTGCCCCCCTCCCCCCCCCACATACAAACAACCATGGCGGCCCCCCCCAGCCCCATCCCCTCATGCATACAGGCATAAGTACGTTCGGAAAGGTAACGACAAGTAAAACATGCACAACAAACTCCAGTCACCATGCTACAGTGATCATGGGATGCTGGCACGTCTGCGTTCTTTGATGCATCAGACATGGCCTCACGGCGTTCAGAGGGTTAAAATGGATCATGCAGGGTCAAATATAGTGAGTTTAGGGTGCGCGCACAAACGCGTGGAAATAAAGCATGCTGACCCGTGGCGCCTCTTAGTGAACAAAATTACAGGCTTGAACCGCGGGTTTGACTTCTACTCGAACTTGAGCTTGGTTACATAGCTTCAGCCAGAAATTTGGCTGCTCACCGTCTTCGACATTAAAAATAAAATTACCAGGAACATGTTAACGTGAACAAATTGTTTTTTTCTATTCTTCTCCTTTTTCACCTCTGACTTCTAAAACATTTGCGAAACCCTGCTTTTGGCACTTCGCGGACCGATTACAAATCAAGGGTGCTTGAGAAGACCCAGTTATGACTGAATGTAGTGGACCCTCCAAAATCTGCGTTTGAGACGTGCAACGGAAGCATGGGCTGGAGAGTGTTGCGATCCGTTTTATGTTTCAGGTACCCCCCCCCCCCCCCCCCCCCCCCCCCTGCACACACCACTCTTGTTACCCAATTTCGGAGAACATTGGCATATAGAGTGGGGCTCACAGCCAGCAATATGTAATTGGGGGGGGGGGGGGGGGGGGGGGGGCAGCAATATGTAATTGTTCGGGTCATGCAAGTCATTTTTCTTATAGAGGAGAGAGCTTTAATGGCATTCCTCCACAGATCAGGTCTTTGGCCAAGTTAAGCACTCTTTTCAAAGAGGTCAAAAATTAAGGATGGGTCGCAGAATATGAATGTGTCAAGGTGAGTCTTGTCCCTCAGTAACTGAGTTGCCCCTGAACAAGTCTTTAATCTGTAACAAGTCTCTATTCCGCTTACCGTACTTCACGTCCTTCAATTTCAATTTCAATTCCGCTTACCGTAGTGTGCTCCCTGTTTTCCGTGGGGTTCGCACTGACTTTGAATTGGAGGTGTGGAAGGCCGAGCGAAGCTCCCTCTGTATAACCATGAATAAATGAAGAGATTGGATCTCTTAGAATCTCAAGTATATTTATATAATCATACTTAGATTTTGACTGATTTTGGCAGTTTTATCTGTTTGATGACAATTACATTTTCCTGGCAAATTATTTTTACTGCCGAAGATGGCGAGCAGCCTAATTGCTGGCTGAAGCCATGTAACCAAGTTCAAGTTCTCAAAAGATCCAACAAACGAGCCGCACGGTACATTCTTCTAGCCGTCCTCTAAATAAATAACTAAATTAAGACACACATCCGCACACATGTCTATTTGTCTGTAAAGCTAGTTGGCTAAATTGGGATAAAATAGCATCAATCTCAGTAATCTGAGCCCTGGACATATTAAGGGGGTCCTGGAGTTGTATAATTACTGCCAAATGGCAATATAATGCAGACGACAGCTACTGTAGTACAAATTTGACATATACGCCGCACGCTGTGAACACAATCGTTGCAGCATACATTAGCAGACGAGCTTGCATGTCGCCCTCAACCCACTCCACCCCCTCCCTCTTCGCCTCCTCCTGCAGCACACCCACCCAGTCATAGGCAGAGGGCGCTAATGCAGTGACCAGCTTGGAAGGTTCTAGAACCTTCTCTTGCGACAGGCGACCAGGTGGCTGTGCTCTGAGTGCAGCCACCAGGTCAGCTTGGTCGAGAGGAGGAACGGGTGAGGTGGGGGAGGAAGCTGGCGAAAGTACAGCAGAGGTTGCTTTTGGTGCGGGAACAATCCGAGAGGTGTCGGGTGGGAGAGTGGTGCGGGAGGCACTGGGAGGGGGTACAGTTGGGGGGGCTGCAGTTTGGAAAGTTGGGGTGGCGGCGTTGGGAGGAGCGATTGGGGAAGCAGCAGGCGTGGGAGCAGCGGGCCCTGGTGCAGCTAATGCTGCTACCGCAGGCACGGCAGCAGACGGCGTTGCCTGTCTTGATGTTGGTGATGCTGTAGCTGCTGGAAGGCCTAATGTAGGTGGTACCTCTCCTGCGTCGAGTGCTGGTGTTACCTGTTCCGCACCGTTCCCCTCCGCCTGTAATTGCTATTGGGTAGCGCCCATGCGCTTGAGCTGCTCTTCCAAGAAGGCGACGCGATTCTTGAGACTGCTCACGTCAGCGGACTGATCCTGGGCGAGGGTGGTCTGACTGACGGAGGGAGTGAAGCCCACAGCAGCCATGGCCTGTATGTCAACAAGATGGAATATTTAGGGTGTTTAGGCTTCGGCCCAGGGTTTCCAAGAGCTCTCCGAGTCACCTAGCCCTAGGCCAAGAGCTCTCTGAGTCACCTAACCTTGTCCATGGCCCGGTCCAGATCAGAGTGGGTGGTGGGAGGTGGTATATATGCATGGTGGTGTATCTGTACAACTAATATATAGGATACACTTATTTTTATAATATTTAATCAAATACATGCCTAACACAACCACACCTCCCACCACCCATCTTTGATATTATGTTGTTGTTGTTGTTGGTGGTGGGGGGACTCATACCAACATTTCTACACGAGCTCTACACCCACCCACACCCACACACCTACCCACCCACACACTGGAGTCACCTCACCTTGTTCATGGCCTGGTCCAGGTCAGCCATCAGGTCGTCAATGTCCTCAATTCCGCAAGAGATGCGAACAAGGTCATCAGGCAGTCCTCGTGCTTCTCGCACCTCGGCAGGGATGGAGGCATGGGACATGAAACACGGGAGGGAGATGAGGGAGGTGACGTTGCCAAAGCTGACAGTCACCTTGAACAGCTGAGTCTCGTTAACAATAGTCTGCAATTGAAAGTAGGGGATAGGGGTGGGAAGAGGGGATAGGGGTGGGAAGAGGGGATGAAAAGTAGGGGATAGGGGTGGGAAGGGGGGAGGTCAATTTAGGGAAAGTGAGCATGGAAGAGGGAATATAATAGAGCTGGTAGGTGGTGTGAGTGGTGATGTTTAGGTGGTGATATGGTGAGGGAAGCACTGATTGAGGGCAGAAGGATTGAATTGGAGGGTGCGCAGTACGAGTGGTGCGGCTAACAAAACCCACGGAGCCTTTTCCAGAGAAATCAAACTGGTGTCACAATTTCCAATTTCAGGAACTTCTGAAATTTATGTTACCTTGGAAGCTTCAATGTTGCCGGTGGTAAAGCTGAGTAGAGCTCCTCCCACTGTGGCCTGGCGGTTGTGGATGTCTGAGTCTGGGTGGGTGTCCATTGACGCATAGTTGACCTTCTTCACCAGAGGGTGCTTTGCCAGGTAGGCTGCCAGCTTGGCACAGTTCTCTGTTGACCTGTCATAATGTTGGTGAGTGTTTGCTTAGTGGAGCCGAGGGGTCATGTGGGGTGACCAAGGTTGAGTGTCAATTAGCAGCTCTGTTGTTGCATTCTGCAGGACCCTAGGATACCTAGGGTGCGACAAAAATATGTATATGGCCTCAACCGATGGATCTATATAGATCTGTACATAGAAAGAAAACATATATATATATATATATACGTATATATATGTATATGTATATGTATATATATATATATATATATATATATATATATATACGAGGGGGGGGCAAGGAAAAATATTTCGTACCGCATGTTCGATATGGATAGAGAATCGCGAGCAATAGTTGATACAAAAAAATCATGTCGATACACCCACGGGCGGCCGAGATACGAGGGGGGGGGGGGGGGGGGGGGGTCCGACCGTTTCCCCAAATTTATTTGTACCTCGTGTAACTTTCTTGCCAGTACGAATTTTCGAGCGTGAGGTACACCAATGAGTACGTCTCGACGAAAGGAGTGCGAATCTGCATTCGTTAGTAAGTTACACACAGGGTGTAATAGGTGGATCTCCTGGAAGGTACATCCAGGCTGGACGCCAGGCTGGACGTCACCCAGACCTTCGCGCCCAGCTTCGCACGAGCGGCAGTTGGCGGCGAAAAAGGCGCGCGCGCAATGCGTTTGGATGCGCGTTCTGAACTCTGGTCCCCTACGAGGTTCCTAAAGCAGTGGACCCCCCCCCCCCCCCCCCCCCCCCCCCCCCCCCCCCCACACACACCCATTCACCCACCCACCACCACCACACACACGCACACACACACCCCAGACACACACACCACCCGAGCAGACCATCAGGCTCCAGAATACAAGTTGAGTCGATTAAGCCATGATAATGATGATGATAAAGTTAGATACGGTAGACAGATAAATAGGGCCTTCAGTCCTTTACTTACCTTAGTGATCTCCTCCAAGGGTGAGGACGACTGCCGAGCGCTCAAGAAAGTTGTAAAAATACTGAAATCTAAATAACTTTGTCCAAACTTGATATTTGTATCTTTTTGTTGTATGGTTGGAAAGGCCTTGACGAGATGATGCTCATGGACCCCCCATATATATATATATGGTATATCAGTACATCAAGGAGGCTTTTGACAAAGGGCACGACCCAGGGCACAAATCACTCATTCGCGGCCGCACTTTGTGGCGACCGAGGGCCCATTTCGCCCTAAACTCGCTAACCTGAGGGTCAAACGGTGGTCGCACCTTGGTCGCAGAATTGGCGACCGGTCGCAACAAAATAACTGTTTTACATGCAGGCTCTGGCAGGCTGCATCATATTAAGGTGCCCTATGCCTAAAAGAAAGAGGGGGGAATATACCCCCTTTGCCAGCTCCTCACCCGCGAGTACACTTTACTATGCATAATATTTTGTTGGTTCTCACTCAAGTTTTAAATACAAATATATACAATTTCAAGTCCCAGGCAGCGTCGCAAGCACCGTGGAGAATTAGCGGAAAGTGCTGGCAACCGAATGGAGCGGACCGAAGCCAGTTAGTTACAAGACAGGCTTTGTCTCGGTCGCACGTGGGTCGGTCGCACAAACATAACAAATGAGATACGATAACATTACAGTTAACATAAGATGTACATATACAGGGTTTAGATGCATATACAAAGTCTGACCTGTCCATACGTAGGGCCATGGTTTTGAGTCCTCGCAGAGCTAGCCAGCAGTCGAAAGGTGAGAGGCCTGCACCCTCTGAGTTCTGCAGGAAATAGACCTGCTTCGCCAACTCCTCACCCTTCACTGCCAGCACGCCAAGGGTCACATCGCCGTGGCCGCCGATGAACTTTGTTCCAGAGGTCATAGAGATATCCGCGCCGAGGTCCAGGGGTCGCTGGTAGAGGAAGGTCATGATACTGTACAGGATATGGTTGGAGGGGGCATGGGTGTTAGCGACGCACTGATATATGTTACGTATAATAATTTATTATGCGCCGAGGTCCAGGGGGCGCTGGTAGAGGAAGGTCATGACACTGTGAAGGGTGCGGTGGTTGTGGTGGTTGTGGTTGGAGGGGGCATGGGTGTGGTGGTGGTCGTTGTGGTGGGTGTTGTTGGAGGGGGCATGGGTGTAAGCGACACACTGGTATATATGTTACGTATAATAATTTCATACGCGCCTAGGTCCAGAGGGCGCTGGTAGAGGAAGGTCATGATACTGTACAGGATATGTTGGAGGGGGCATGGGTGTTAGCGACAGACTGATATATATGTTACGTATAATGATTTAATACGCGCCGAGGTCCAGGGGGCGCTGGTAGAGGAAGGTCATGATACTGTGAAGGGTGTGGTTGGAGGGGGCATGGGTGTTAGCGACACACTGATATATATGTTACGTGAAATAAATTAATACGCGCCGAGGTCCAGGGGGCGCTGGTAGAGGAAGGTCATGATACTGTGAAGGGTGTGGTTGGAGGGGGCATGGGTGTAAGCAACACACTGATATATATATATATATATATATATATATATATATATTTGCTCACACTTCTCTTGCCATTTCAATCACATGTATAGATCGGAAAGTAATTGTATGGTAATAATATAAGAATTAAATGGTAAATAGGCTGTAACAGGGTCCTACATGTTGTCGACGCATGAGACTGCACCCACTTCACTTGACAAATCAATCACATAAATAGATTGGAAGGTAATTGTATGGTAATTATATACGAACTAAATGGTAAATGCACTGTGCTTACATGTCAAGTGTAACAGGGTCCTACCTGTTGTCGACGCATGAGACTGCACCCACTGCTCTTGACAAATCAATCACATGTATAGATTGGAAGGTAATTGTATGGCAATCATATACGAATTAAATGGTAAATGCACTGTATTTACATGTAAATTGTAACAGGGTCCTACCTGTTGTCGACGCACGAGACTGCACCCACTTCTCTTGCCATATCGCACAAAGCTTTGATGTCACATATCTGCATCCTTGGGTTGGTGGGCGATTCAACGATCACGAGCTTTGTCTTTCCGGGGATGATTGCTTTGCGGACAGCCCTGCAGCGTATGGGCAGTGCAAATGTTAACAGGCCAAAGGATGGGGTGGAACAAAACATGGGCAGGCTTGTCTTGCCAGGGATAATAGCCTTGCTGACAGCATTGCAGCGCACACGCACACTGACATATCCATAGATACTCTTGCACAGGCACTCACTCTAGGTCTATCATGTCCACAGTTGTGAAGCTGACTCCCTACTCAGGCACCACGCGGCTGAGCAACCTGCTGGTGCCAACGTAGATGTCCCCCCCCCCCCCCCCCCCCCCCCCCAACACACAGACATATCCACAGATACTCTCGAGCAGGCACTCACTCTAGGTCAGTCATGTCCACATTAGTGATGCTGACTCCGTACTCAGGCACCACTCGACTGAGCAACCTGCTGGTGCCACCGTAGATATCCTCTCTACCTCCGCCCAGCACCACCCACACCTACACGCACGGACATATCCACAGATACTCTTGTGCAAGCACTCACTCTAGGTCAGTCATGTCCACATTAGTGACGCTGACTCCGTACTCAGGCACCACTTGGCTGAGCAACCTGCTGGTGCCACCGTATATATCCTCTTTACCTCCGCCCAGTACCACCCACACCCACACCTACACGCACACAGACATATCCACAGATAATCTCGTGCAAGCACTCACTCTAGGTCAGTCATGTCCACATTAGTGACGCTGACTCCGTACTCAGGCACCACTCGACTGAGCAACCTGCTGGTGCCACCGTAGATGTCCTCTCCAGCCACAATATGGTCACCAGATTTACACAGCTTCGTCACGACAGCTATGGCCGCCATTCCACTGGTGAAGGCAAGGGCACGATCTGCACCCTCAAGCTTGGCCATCTGGTGCGAGGGGATGTGGTGCAGTGGTACGTTGTGAGTGTGGCGTGAGCATGTGTGGTGAGTATTGTGAGGGGATGTGGTGTAATGGTGCGTGGTGATTGTGGTGTGAGCATGTGTGGTGAGTATTGTGAGGGGATGTGGTGTAATGGTGCGTGGTGAGTGTGGTGTGAGCATGTGTGGTGAGTATTGTGAGGGGATGTGGTGTAATGGTGTGTGGTGAGTGTGGTGTGAGCATGTGTGGTGAGTATTGTGAGGGGATGAAGTGAGTGGGATGAGTGTTGTGAGGGGATGAAGTGAGTAGGGTGAGTGTTGTGAGGGGATGTGTTGATCAAGATCTGCCCCCTCAAGCTTGGCCATCTGGAGTGTGGTGAGAGTGGTGTTGTACTGTGAGTGGCTGTTGTGAGTGTGTTGTGCATTGCGAGGGGCTGTTGTGAGTTTGCCCCCCCCCCCCCCCCCCCCCCCCCCCCGCACACACCGACACCAACCCAACCATAGAGAATGCTTGTACCTTCTCTTCAAAGATGGTGCGGGTGGGGTTGCCACTGCGTGTGTAGTCGTACTCCCCTCCAGTGGTTGCACTGGGCTGTGCGAAGGTGGCGGTCTGCCAGATGGGAGGCATGGAAGCTCCATACGGATCGTTGACAGAGGTGTCGCTATGGATGAGCATGGTGGAAGTCTTGTAGCCACTGGGGGTCAGGGGAGGGGCTGAGGGGGAGTACTGGGCAGCCATGGCCTGGGTGGGTGGGTGGGGCGTGAGTGGGTTGAGAGGCAGGAGGGAGTGAGGGTAAGGTGGGTGGGAAGGAGAGGGGCTGAGGGGAGTACTGGACAGCCATGGCCTGGGTGGGTGGGTGGGTGGGTGAGTGAGTGGGTTGAAAGGAAGGGATGGGGACGGTTGATGCTGTTGTCTCACACCCAGCCGTATGAAGTCGGGCTCAATATTGAACTCAATGTAGTGATATTAGGGAAGCTGGCCTAGAGGTACCAGGTAGAATGGACATTATCATGTGGGTCGATGGATGGTCCCATATAATATATAATAATATTAAGTAGTGGGTGTGGGATGGGTTGAGGTGGTTATCTTACTGCCAGCTGTGCCAGCATGTTGGGCTTAATAGGAATTGATCCTGGCGCCATTAGAGGCAGGTGGGTGGGTGGGAGTGCGAGGGTGATGAGTGGTGGGAATGGGGTGATTGAGGTGGTTGTCTTACCTTCAACTTTACAAGCATGTTGGGCTAAATTGGAATGGACCCTGGTGCCAAGAGAGGTAGGTGGGTGGGAGTGCGAGGGTTATGGTGGTGAGTGGTGGGAATGGGGTGATTGAGGTGGTTGTCTTACTTTCAACTTTACCAGCATGTTGGGCTAAATTAAAATGGATCCTGGTGCCAAAAGAGGTAGGAGGGTGGGTGGGAGTGCGAGGGTTATGGTGGTGAGTGGAGGGAATGGGGTGGTTGAGGTGGTTATCTTACTGTCAGCTGTACCAGCATGTTGGGCTCAATAGAAATTGATCCCGGCGCCATGAGAGGCAGGTGGGTGGTGGGAGTGCGAGGGTGGTTGAGGTGGTTATCTTACTGTCAGCTGTACCAGCATGTTGGGCTCAATAGAAATTGATCCCGGCGCCATAAGAGGCAGGTGGGTGGGTGGGAGTGCGAGGGTACAGGTGGTGAGTGGTGGGTACGGGGTGGTTATCATACTGCCAGCTGTGCCAACATGTTGGGCTCAAAAGGAATTAATCATGGCTTCACGGGGAGGTGGGTGGAGGGGTGGGAGTGCGAGGGTAAGGGTGGTGAGTGGTGGGGATGGGGTGGTTGAGGTGGTTGTCTTACTTTCAACTGTGCCAGCATGTTGGGCTCAATGGGAATTGATCCTGGCGCCAAGAGAGGCAGGTGGGTGGGGGTGCGAGGGGAAGGGTGGTGAGTGGTGGGGAGGGGGTGGTTGAGGTGGTTGAAGTGGTTGTCTTACCTTCAACTGTGCCAACATGTTGGGCTCAATGGGAATTGATCCTGGCGCCAAGAGAGGCAAGTGGGTGGGAGTGTGAGGGTAAGGGTGGTGAGTGGTGGTTGAGGTGGTTGAAGTGGTTGTCTTACTGTCAGCTGTGCCAGTATGTTGGGCTCAATGGGAATTTTTCCTGGCACCAAAAGAGGCAGGTGGGTGGGTGGGAGTGCCAGGGTAAGGAGTGGTTGAGGTGGTTGTCTTACCTTCAACTGTGCAAGCATGTTGGGCTCAATGGGAATAGATCCTGACCTCAAGCGAGCCGCAGCCAGCCTGTTGCCTCGCTCTCCAGGGAGCATGATCTCAGCCACACCTGGCTGCTTCTCAGCATTCTTCACCCTACACAGGCATGTTCATGGGCGCTGTGTTGTGTATGGGGTGCCACTTCCTGGGTTGAAAAATCAAAACCAGATCATAAAGGCATGCGTGTTGCCCCGCTCTCCAGGGAGCATGATCTCAGCCACACCTGGCTGCTTCTCAGCATTCTTCACCCTACATAGGCATGTACATGGGCGCTGTGTTGTGTATGGGGTGCCACTTCCTGGGGTAAAAAAATAAAAACCAGATCATAAAGGCATGCGTGTTGCCCTGCTCTCCAGGGAGCATGACCTCAGCCACACCTGGCTGCTTCTCGGCATTCTTCACCCTACATAGGCATATTTATTGGGGCTGTTTTGGGTACGGGGTCCCACTTCCTGGAGTGAAAAAATATAAAACAAATCGGGACCAGTTCATAAAGGCATGCGTCTTGCCACGCTACACAGGGAGCATGATCTCAGCCACACCTGGCTGCTTCTCAGCATTCTTCACCTCACTCAGACATACCCTATAGAGGCATTCTTCACCCTACATAGGCACGTTCATCGGCGCTGTTTTGTGTACCAGGTCCCACTTCCTGGGGCAGAAAAATTAAAACAAAATGGAACCAGTTCATAAAGGCATGCGTGTCGCCCCGCTCCCCCGGGAGCATGGTCCCAGCCACACGTAACTGCTTCTCGGCATTCTTCACCCTACAAAAGCTGATTGACCCGTGACCCGTTCATGCTTTACACAATTCATTGATGCGCATGTGTGGAACTCTTCATAAAGGCCAACATGGCTAGCCCCCCCCCCCCCCCCCCCCCCCCCGCACACACAACCCACGGCGAGACCCTCACCCCCAAACCCAGAATTCCACGGCTACACCCCACCCCACCTCCCCCTACCCACTCCATTCGAGTTAAGCCTGTGTACGTTGGCGGATGGTGTCCTTCTCCCCTAGCAGGCCAGGATCCACACATACCACCAGGTTACCCCAGTTCTTCTCCTCCACCTTGTCCCCTTGCAGGCTAGGATCCTCACTAACCCACACACCCACTCACACATACCCCCACACACCTGTCTCGCACAGCCCGTGTGCGTTGGCGAATGGTGCCCTGCTCCCCTAATAGGCTAGGATCCCCCCTAACCCACACACCCCACCCACCTTACACATACCCTCATATACCTGTCTAGCACAGCCTGTGTGCGTTGGCGAATGGTGTCCTTATCACCTAGCAGGCTAGGATCCTCCCTGCCCCACACACCTCACCCGCCCACTCACACATACCTGCCTAGCACAGCCTGCGTGCGTTGGCGAATGGTGTCCTGATCCCCTAATATACTAGGATCCCCCCTAACCCACACACCCAACCCGCCCACTCACATACCCACACACCCTAACCGCCCACCCACACATACCTGTCTAGCACAGCCTGTGTGCGTTGGCGAATGGTGTCCTTATCACCTAGTAGGCTAGGATCCACACATACCACCAGGTTACCCCAGTTCTTCTCCTCAACCTTATCAGCGATAGCTGCCCCCACCAAGGGGCCAGCTAGCAACTCCACCATGAGCGCCAGGTTGCTGCCCTTGTAGGACTTGTCAAACACGCGCACAGCACCGCCGTCCAACACCTACAAAATACGAGAAGTGGAGTGTTTTTTTGTTTCGTATTTCTGCAGGCCAGGTTGCTGAGCTTGTAGGACTTGTCAAACACGCTCACAGCTACGTCGTCCAACACCTACGAAAGACAAGACGTGGAGTGTTTTTTTGTTTCGTATTTCTTCATGCCAGGTTGCTGAGCTTGTAGGACCTGTCAAACACGCGCACAGCACCGTCGTCCAACACCTACAAAAGACAAGAGGGAGTTTTTTTTGTTTCATATTTCTGCTGGCTAGGTTGCTGAGCTTGTAGGACTTGACAAACACGCGCACAGCACTGCGGTCCAACACCTACACAAGACAAGAGGAAGTGTTTTCGTGTTTCGCATTTCTGCAGGCCAGGTTGCTGAGCATGTAGGACTTGCCAAACACTTACACAGCACCGCCGTCCAACACCTACAAAAGACAAGAGGGAGTGAGAGCAGTGTTTTTGTGTTCCATATTTTTGCAGGCCAGGTTGAGTAGTTACTTGGGCTACTCAAGCCTTATTTCACGATTGTTGCGTAGCCATCGCACGGCGGAGCGCGAAGCACAGAGCCCGGGGTTTTGGTGAGCAGCACCAAACCCATGCGTCGCCATACATCTCAGAATGGCGACGTGCTGTCGGAAAAATAATGAGAGACACGAGCGAATGAAGGCAAAGCATACCCCAGAACTCTAAACCGCTGCCCCAAACCCATACGCCGCCATACACAGCGGAATGGCGACGTGCTGTCGGAAAAAAACGAGACACAAGTGAGTGTAGGTACAGCATAACCCATAACCCTGAACTGCTGCCCAGATTCACACAGCAATACCAAAATCAATTACGTATAAATGATAAACTAACATTTACACTTACATTTAAATAACAAATTAAATTATAACTACTTCAGGAGGATGACAGGAGCCATAGAAAGTCCGGCACGGTCCATGTCAGGGTATCGGGAAGTTGTTTCCGTTAGGGGATCACGTGATCTATCGATACCCCCGGGTCCGGTGCCATTCTGAGGACTTCAGGGCAGGGTGCCCCCCCCCCCCCCCCCCCCCCCCCCCCCCCCCCCCCTCTCGGCCCCATATGAACTTTTTCCTATTTTTTTTCTCCATGCTCCATTTCGCCTCTGGATAAGTGGAACGACTTCGTCTCGATGCAAGCGTGCTGATTCCATAGTTTTCAGACACCTGCCATGTAATTCAAGATCGAGTTCGAGTTCAAGTTCGAAACCTTGTGTCACATGTGATCTCCTGCTTATCCTGGTTCGAGTTCGGCATGGATACATCCAATATAACTGCAGAGTCGAATGCGACCAATGAAGAGACTATTCGCGACGAAAGTCCGTCCAAGAGGCAGCATGTGGACCTGACTGATGGCCGCCTGGACGAGGTCGACGACACATGTCCTGTTTGTGCTCGGTCGGCAACTGGATTCGCGAGGCCGCAACAGTTCGAGCAGCACAAGAAGTTCTGCCAAGGTACTCAGGCGAAAATCTCTGCATGTCAGTGTGGGAAGGTCTGAACAGCTGCTGATGATGTTGAGAGGCACAGAGCATCTTGCTTTGTGTACAAAGCCCTTGAACCCCTTCCTGGACAGCTGAAAATCAACCACTTCTTTGGAGTCAAACATGCCCAGCCACAGCCGCAGCTGCAGCCCCTTAATGGAGATGATGCGACTGCAAGTGCTGAGCCCCAAACACAGCCCCTTGATGGAGATGATGCAATTTCAATTGCTGAGCCCGAGCGAACTATTTGCCAAGGTTGGAAGGCTGTGGAGTGGCCTCAACCTTTCTGTAAGAGCTACCCCCTTCCAGGTCCACCGTCCTACCGAGGCCCATCGTGTAACCCAGGTGTCTTGGAGTGCTACTACAAAGGGTTTCTTGGTCTCAGATGCTTGCAAACTGTACTACTTGCCCGGGGATGCCTTGTGCTACAGCCAGCAGCTTCTAGGCAGCTCCCCTGGCTGGCAATTCAGCCCAAACTAAAGCGAGCTGGCGCACCTTAAAGCTGACATAATGATGGTGGGCGCAGGTGGGCGTTACATTTAGACCTTTTGGTGGGCTTCATGTTGCAAGCCCATGCAGTTTCCATGCCAATACTGGGCAAGTTAGTTATAAAGGATCTTGAAGGAAGGAAAGGAACTGTAAGGAGGCTCTAGGAAGCTGAAATATTGAGACATCTAGGTTGCATACTAGAATAATTTGTATTCGTGTTCGGGCCGTGTTAAAAAACATTCCACTAACATTCTCAGGGTTTTAAAAATGCAGGGTACTAAAGGAGATGATTTGCCACAAGATAGGCTAGGTTTCATCTAAAATGGCAGGGTCAGCCCCCCCTCCCCCCCCCCCCCCCTTTTTGACTATTCCAACTTTTTGGACGGGGTACCAGATATTTTCCGTTTGTCATCCTCCCGACTACTTACACCTTTGGGCAACCTTCAAGGCCTTGCCGAAACTATAGGTGCTCCCTGGAACAGTCAGATGAAAATGTAGGGTTTACAAAAAGGAGCACCAATATAAATACAACTGCCAGGTAACATTAAACGTTGAATAGAAGAGGTGCTTGACCAGTGCCACCATAACTTTCATTTCCAGCTGCCAGCAGCAGCTTCTAGGCAGCTCCTCTGGCTTGCTACCCAGCCAAAGATACAGCAATGAACATTAGATGAAACAATCGGCTTGTGCCCGGCGGGGGGAGACTAGTGATGGGGGGGCGTATCGTAGGGCTGTGTGGTAGCGTAGGACAGATCTGTATTAACGGTTGGAGTCGGGGAACGATCAGCGCACAAGAAGCAGGGGAAAAGTGACGACCTTGGAAGCTCAAAGAACAAAGGGGGCAGAACAAATTAGGGGGACAATACTAACAACGCGCAAAACAAGATTGGGGCATAGAATACCTACCCATTGTGCCAAGAATAAATTACGGATGGGATACCGATACCGGTAAAGACCGTCGATTAAAGAATGCCGAAGAAAAGATTAACGCAGTCTCGGATAGGTAAATTAAAACGTGAACCGATTAATGGTTAGTCTTTTCATCTATTTATAAGGTGAACTGGAAGGGAGACAGTCAGAATTGCTCTCCCACCTTGATAGTGGGTAACAGTCAGAATTCCTTCCCCGCCTCGAACGGTCTCAATTCCTTACGCTTAGGACGTGGGAGAAGAATTAACAGCCAGTCGGGATTTGACACGCCTCGATAGTTACAAATATTACACGAAACAAGTCGCGAAGTTTCTTTGGATTAATCAATTGATTTGGATTACGTCATTTTTGGTTGACGGAAAGTCGTGGCCATGCTGCGCTGGCCGTTACACACTGTTTGTTTGTCTACTCTTTGTGAGTCTTAATTACGTCATTTTAGTAGACTAAAAGTCGTAGCTTAGCCGTGCTGGGGTCGCCCGAGTTGCGATTAATTATTTTTCAGCCTCCCTCGTGAATCAATTATCACATAAAAGTTAAGGCGGGAACCTTATGATGTAACATACATTAGCGCATCAAGCGCTTAGACAATGAATGCAATTTGAGTTATTAGAGACTCAATCCACTACTTGGAGACGCCTCGATACGGGTAGACGACGATTCGTGCCAAGCCTGGGAAGTTACAGGGATATTACGATTTTTTTCAAGGGAATGGTTACACTAACAAATACACAAAACAAGTCGCAAAGCTGCTCTAACTGAAAAAACTGCTCCAAAACTGCTCGCGATTTGACTCAAAAGTGACGATGAGCACTGAAACGTATTAGGCTAGTTAGCACTAGTCTAACAACTACATTAAAGTAATGATACTACAGACACACCTGTGCAGGGTCGGTTGTAGGGTAACCCGCCGCATCCATGGCTACACCCTCAGGTACTTGCTTGCCAGCTGCTTGCGCCTCCACCACGCCGAACCAAGCAAATGCTGCCGTAGCCATGTCCTGAGATAATGGTGGATTCAAGTTTATAATATAACGCAAGTGTTTGGTTTTAATTTATAATTGCATGATACTATAATACCAGTTCATACTAGAATACAAGTGTTTGGTTTAAGGTTATAATTGCACGATACTAGAATTCAAGTTCATACTAGTAGATGTGTTTGTAGTTATTAGTTTATGAGTGCATGATACTAGTATACAACTTCATACTAGTATATAAGTGTTTAGTTTTTAGGTTATAAGTGCATGCATAGTTTCTATGTGTCCCATGCAAGTATATATGTGTTGTGTACGTGTTGTGCAAGTGTGTATTTGTTGCATGACCGTATGTACGTTGATATGTGCATATAGTTGCATGTGTATATTTTTTCATATCCTCCGTATATATATATATATATATATATATATATATATATATATATATATATATATATATATATATGTATAGATCCCCCACACATATTCAGCAGACAAACAATGAAACAGCCCAGACGCACTCCCTTGCACCTGACAGCACACACCATGGTGACGGCACCATTATCATATGGGACAGAGATGGTGATGGGGTCGGTCCCATACACCGCCTTGCCCCACCCCACCCACACTTATTCACTAGACAAACAATGCATCAGCTCTGACGCAATCCCTCCCACCCAACAGCACGCACCATGGTGACGGCACCATTCTCGGAGGGGACGGAGATGGCGATGGGGTTGGTCCCAAACACGGCCTTGCGCGCTCCATGGGGTGCCACATACTCAGGAGACTGGGCAAGCACAATACCTATCAGGCCCTTCTGACCCATCAACTCAGCGAAGTGCCTGCAGACAAGAGGTTGTGGAAAAAGTAACGATAACGCTTGGTGGGGAGTGGTATTAAGGGCGCCCGTCTCACAGCGGTAGATAATGGGCTGCTACTTTACCTTGACAAAGCTACCATGGCGGTTGACAGCGACCGCGAACACTTAAGCGCACCCGTACGGATTTGAACCCTGCACCTTCTTGTTTCGACGTGCTCTACCATTGATTGTAAATGGTTCAGTTGGAGGGGTGGTTGATGCACTCAGCCACAGCCACTACCAAAAGCTACTTATAAACATATTATGCTTTCAAATATTATTATTATAAACATATTATGCTTTCAAATATTATTATTAACATATTATGCTTTCAAATATTATTATTATAAACATATTATGCTTTCAAATATGCACACTACAGGCACTTTCAGATGCAAAATCAGAAAATGCATATGCTTTTAAATACAAAAAACTGCATGATCAAAATCTCTCCCAATGGCTCCAGTGCTGCTGGAGTCGTGGTTGATGCCCTCAGTCACAGCCACTTCCAATGATACAAATAATCTGCATTCAAATCAAAATGCCAGCCAATGGTTAAAATGCAGCTGAGGGTGTAGCTGCTGTGCAGACACTTCCAAACACACAATCTGAAAATGCATGTGTTCTGATCAAAATCTTACCCAATAGCACCAGTGCTGCTGGAGGTGTGGTTGGTGCACTCAGACACAGCCACTACCAAAGGTCAATTATAAAAAGAATCTGCTTTCAAAACTGCACAGCCACTTTCAAATGCAAAACCTGAACATGCATGTGATCAAAATCTTACCCAATAGCCCCAGTGCTGCTGGAGGTGTGGTTAGTACCAACAATACCAAAGCCCTGCTCTTGGGCCCTCTGTACTGCCATTTCCACTGCCTGTTTTAGCACAATCATGCCAGCAGTTTGGTTTCCATTGATACACGCAGACAAAAGTGTTTCCTTCTCAATCACAGGCTCCTTAGCCAATGGGTTCTTTTTCATCGCTCCTGATGTGATCTTGATGATGCCCTGGTTGTTGTCCCTCAGCTGGGCGTACATCATGACCTGCAGTACAGAGAAGTGTGTACGGGTGTTGGGGATATGTGTGTTTGGGTGTTGAGGATATACTTTGCTGGCTCGTGGATTCACTCGGGTACTGGACAATACCCTGGTTGTTATAATATGCATTACGCAATAGGCTATAAGCAATAAGAAATGGGCAGCCTTCCGCTCCAATAAACATTTATGTACTAATCCTGACATCCATAATGGAAGAGGTCCCGGGGCTGAAGCCTACAGTTCCACCCTTGTCTGTCTGCCTTTCTGTCGCTATTTGAACGATTCCGGCCACCTCCGCACCCAAATATTTGGCTCAAAGTTGGCGTGCGCATGACTACAGTTATCAGCATCGCAGCGGCCAAGATCCTTGGCAAAAAAAAATGATGTTTTGTAACTATTCTGCGACGGAATGCTCGTGTGGCTACTAGCTACTTACTTCGCCCTTCTTCGAATCTCCCAGCCCTCCTCCCCATTTCATCCCCTGCCCTGCCCATGAAGCGTTTTTGCATGTCGCTTGCGACATGTGTGTAGAACTAGTCTTGTACATGATGTGCATTGGCCACACCATTTAATAGGCATGGTTATAGCCCTCTATCTTCATGCACTATATATATGTTAGCTGTAATCAATGTACTGGATGTGTACTGGATACATCTGTATATATGGATTAAGGAAGACCTCCAACTGTATGAATCATATCTATAGGCCAGTCATAGTCGCTGAACAGGATGTGTTTTGGATTCACCAGTATGTAGGGATCAAGATGTTACTCCAATATTCTGGATCGTATCTTTATGTCAGTCATAATCACTGTACTGGATGTGTACTGTATGCAATAGTATATAGGGATAAACGTGGTCCTCCAATATTCTGACTCATATCTATATGCCAGTCATAATCACTGAACTGGATGTGTACTGTATACACTAGTATATAGGGATAAACGTGGTCCTCCAAAATTCTGCCTCATATCTATATGCCAGTCATAATCACTGTACTGGATGTTAAATGTATACACTAGTATGTAGGGATAACTGTGGCTTCCCAAATTTCTGACGCGTATCTATATGCTAGATACAGTCGCTGAATATGCTGTATATTGTGTGTATGTGTCTTGTATGTTGTGTATCTGTTGCTTGTGTGTTGTGTGTCTGTTGTGTGTCTGTTGCTTGTCTGTTGTGTTTCTGTTGTTTGCATGTGTGTCTGTTGTGTTTTTGATGTGTGTCTGTTGTTTGCATGTTGTGTGTCTGTTGTTTGTATGTTGTGTGCATGTTGCTTGTATGTTGTGTGTATGTTGTGTTCCTGATGTGTGTATGTTGTTACATGTTGTGTGTATGTTGTTTGCATGTTGTGTGTCTGTTGCTTGTATGTGTGTCTGTTGCTTGTATGTTGTGTGTATGTTGTGTTTTTGATGTGTGTATGCTGTGTGCTGGATGTGCATAGGATACACATGTCTGAGGAATTACCCTGTCCCAGCAAATATCTGGCACATATCTATATGTCGCTCTTTCATATTACTTAATGTGCGATGGAGTGACGAAGGAGGCGAGTGCGGCTGACCTGGCGCCTGCATGGGGCCTTTCAGCTTATAAGAACTGCCAACTTGCCAACATGGCAATCCATAAAATTATGGAACAAGCTGATAACCCATATTGCATGGGTTCAACCCGCACAGGGCTCAGGTGGGTAGGGTTGTATGATGAAGTAACCTTGCCAGAGTCAAAGGGAAGCTGTCATGCATGGGCATTATGGCCTATTAGCTGATGTGTTTGGCTAATGCCCTATCCATCCATCCCCAACATCGTGGCATCTTCTTGTTCCAGCATCGCATAACGTTGACGGGACCTACGTCGGTTAAAATCTCGATTTCCTTATCCGAGTACCCCTGGGTGGCTAGGGCCTTATGGCACAGCATCTTGAGCTCAGCCAGCGAGACGCTTTCGCCGCCAGAGGTAGGGGCTTCGGTGCTGGAGAGAGCAGCAGAGCCGACACCAAATTGGGGCATCGGAATTCCCGCAGTAGGGACCACTCCAATACCAGATGAACCGTTTCCATTAGACATGCTTCCGCATCCAAAGAAACTGCCAGAGCGTCCAGGATTAAGATGCCCGGCACGACCAGAGCGCAGCGCAGCACGAGTTGGAAACAAATCGCTCGCCTTGGTGGTGGGCAAAAAGTGTCTCGTGCCAGAGGCAATTCCGAAAGATTTATGTTGAAGCATTGCGAATGTTTGGAAATTGCTGACAATCGCGCAGCTCGCGTAAGTAGTGGGAAGTTTCGGCTGCGAAAGGTTTTCGGGTGGTTAATGTTGTTGCAGGTAGTTGTCTGGAGGCCAGCAACTGCGGTTGCAACCGCAAGAATTTTCGGGTGGTTAATGTCGTTGCAAGAAGGCAAGGGCCTGTACTACAGAGCGGTACGCTTTTCGAACTTGATGTTTCAAATTTGAATTCCCCACCTCCGTTCTCTCAGACTCTAGTGATTTGTTTCGCGCCGGTGCAAATCTTGCATTCCGCTATCTCAGTTCCACCTTCTTTGGTATTCCGCACCTCATCAGCTAAAAAACAAAGAGATGGTGAGCGCTCACCCAGTTGATATTGAACGTAGCCCGGTCGAAACCACACCTAGCTCAGCAGATGAACGCAAGTTCCGGGCGAACCAGAAACTAAGCAGCCTTTCAAATGTGTGTACAGGACCGCGAGGAGGTGAACGAGCTTGATGCCCTCGAGGAGGTCGAGGATGACCAGGAGGAGGAGAGGCTGGATGATGATGAGGAGGGAGAGGATCTCATGGAAAATATTGCCGAGTGCGTTCTAATTGAATTGCTTGCTCCGAGATGGGGCGCTTGGAGCTTGTTACGCCCGAATATCCAGCTATATTAAGCACGCTTGCGATGAGTCTCAAATTGTCTCTCCCGCCTATCGCGTGCTCGGATTTTGAATATGGCTTCCGTCTGACGTGCCCTAAACGTCTCTCTCAACTCCCGCTTATTTTGTTGTCTTTAAGCTCTTCTTATACATCGCATGTTTGCTCCATTCAACACACATACCCCGCTTCGACGATGGGGCGCTTGCTACCTCGGTTTCACGTCCACCCTTCGCACAACTCCATCAGCACCACCTCCATCACTACCACCAGTCTCCACTCCATACCACCTCCACATCCACCTTGATAAACTCATCCTTATTCCTACCAACGCCACAATCACAATAAGTACAGGCAGTGCCCAACATAACACAACACTAAATGACAAAACATGACACAGCACAACACAACCCTACAATGCAGTGTGTACTGTCCCAATACCCCACAGCACAACACAACCCTACAATACAGTGTGTACTGTCCCAATACCCCACAGCACAACACAACCCTACAATGCAGTGTGTACTGTCCCAATACCCCGCAGCACAACCACTGTTTCTTTGGGGGTCACGCGCAGTAGCTTCTAGTTAGCTCCTCTCACCCACCCTTGTGCTAAACCTGAAGCTATCTAGTATAAAAGCTGGCATGACAGGCATTCCAATGCACCTGTAATATTTGGGCCCTGCTCAGGCGCTGGCTAATAGAGCTGGGTGGAAGCTGCCTCGTGTAGCCCAAAAACGAAACAGTGAACACAACACAATCCTTGCATGCACTGTCAACCATTCCAACACAACACAACAAAACTGATCACAACACAATGCAACTCAACACAACACAACTCATTGCAACACACAGCAACTCAACACAACAAAACTCATTGCAACACAAAGCAACACAATGCAACTCAACACAACATGACAGCACAATCTGTGGATGCAGTGCCTACCATTCCATCTCAGCACAACACAGTCCTTCCACGCAGAGTCAAAATTCTAACGCAACATGAAAACAAAAACTCAACGCAACACATCGCAGCACAACTCAACGCAACATATCGCAACACAACTCAACACAACAACACAAATCAGCATAACAACGCAACACATCGCAACACAACTCAACAACGCAACTCAACACAACAACACAACTCAGCACAACAACGCAACATATCGCAACACAACTCAACACTACAACGCAACATATCGCAACACAACTCAACACAGCAACGTAACATATCGCAACGCAACACAACAACAGAACACAACTCAACACAACAACACAATCCTTCCATGCAGTGATTACCGTCCCATTGCTGAGCTTGATAACTATGATGAGGACGCCATGGGTGAGGTGAGCGAGCAAGACTTTGAGCAGGAAATGGCAGCCAGGGCTGCTGCTGAGGCTGACCTGGACCGCAGGGACGTCCGTCAAAGGAGGAGGGGACTTCCCACTGCCCTGGACGGTGAGTAAAGATGCCCGTGTCCAGCGGTTCTCCCCAGTGGCTGTTCCCGAGAGCAGTGACCAGTGGTTGTCCCTAGTTTTTATCCCCAGTTGTCCCAGTGACCAGGGGTCCCCCGTGCAATCAAACGGGCTGACCCCCTGATCGCCACGCCTGGTCGTAGTATTTATTTGTATGTATGCTGCTGATGGGCTCTGTCTTATGATTTGAGATGTGATTTGCATGGTCATGGATGGTGAGCTATCTTGCTGTTGCTCTTGCTACACCACATCCACCTATCCATCCATCTGTACCAGCATATGCACTTTTAGGGCACCACGTCCATACATCCATCAATCCACCCAACTCCCTATAATCTATCGATTCTTCCACATCCTCCATCCATCCACTCTGTTCCAGCAAATGCACCAAGTCCATCCACCCATCCCTCAATACTCCATGGATTCTCCCACCTATCCATCTGGACCAACAGATGCTGTTCATGCACCACCTACATCTATCATCCCCATCCCTCGATCATCCATCCACCCATCTCTCAATCATCCATCGATCCCTCCACCTATCCATCCACCCATCCCACAATCATCCATCGATCTTCCCACCTGTCCACCCACCCATCCCTCAATCATCCATTGATCCCCCCACCTATCCATCCACCCACCCCTTAATCATCCATCGATCCCCCCACCTATCCATCCACCCATCCCTCAATCACCCATCGATTCCCCCGCCTATCCATCCATCTGGACCAACATATGCTCTTACTGCACCACGTCCATTTATCCATATCTCAATCATCCATCGATTCCCCCACATATCCATCCATCCATCCATCTGGATCAACAAATGCTCTTGCTGCACCAAGTCCATCCACCCATCCCTCGACCATCCATCCATTCGTGCACTGATTCCTCCGGTCACACATTTCCACCGGTCACACATTTCCCTCAGCTGATGAGGACGATGAAGAAGAAGACCGACCAAACCGCAGGAGGCGAGCGGACTTAGCTGCGTCAATGGACACCGAGGACCAGCAGGTGTGTGTGTGGGGGGGGGGGGGGGGGGGGGATGTGTAGACGTGTGGATGCATTTGGTACTGATAAGCTGCTGTACTGCACTGCAGGGTAGTTCAAATGTACGTGTTTCCATGATAAAGTCCAGCACGAGGCAGTACTGCAGTCAGGGAGGCAGAAACATGGATTCAGGAACAAGTGGAGGCAGGGTGGGGGGGATGTGTTGACTTGTGGGTGCACTTGCTAGGGATCAGCAGAGACAGGGAACTCGAGAACAAGAGGGGGCAAGTGAAGACGGGTAGTCGCAATTGATACTAATAAGCTACAGAACTGCACTGCAAGGTAGTTTAAATGTACGTTCTTCCGTGACAAAGTCCAGCTCAAGGCAGTGCTGCAGGCTGGGAAGCAGAAACAGGGAATTCAGGAGCAAGTGGAGACAGGGAACAAGTGGAGACAGGGAACAAGTGCTTCCTCATGGATCAGCAGTAAGATTGAAGTTAAGCTACGAGGATGATTCCCTGCCCCCCCACCCCACCCCCAAACACACACATACACACACCCTTAACACCCACACCCCTTCTCACACCCACACACTCTTCTCACACCCACACCTATCATCACCTTCACCCACCCAACGACCCTTGTGATGTGCTTCTCCTCTCTCAGGCGGTACCCATCAACATCGAGGAGGTGAAGGGCAAGCTGTCTGAGTGGATCATTGAGGACCAGGTTTCCGCCGAAATCAAGCGCCGCTTCCGCAGCTTTCTGAGAACCTTCGAGGAGGAGGGACACTCCTACTACACAAACAAGATTCGTGTTATGCAGTCAAGTGAGTGGATCATCTAGGGGAGGGGGGGCTAATATATATGCTGCTGTGTGGTGTTGGTGCTTCACCTTTTTGCATGGAATGGCCTCGGGCCGGCTCCCTGTTGACTTCCAAGGGGGTGGGACACCCCTGCTACACTAACAAGATTCGTAATTTGCAGTGAGTGGGTCATGGAAAATTGCTTCACTAACAAGAGCCTCCTCTCACCACTGGCTGTCTGATCAAAATCATCATCATTGAAACAGACCCTAATGAGCATCTGCACCGCCACCCTGTCCACCCCAGGCAGCAGGAATAGTCTAGAGGTGTTGTACCCCCATGTGTCAGCCGCCCATCCCCTTCTCGCCATCTGGCTGGCTGATCAAAATCAGCATCATCATCAAAACAGACCCTAATGAGCATCCGCACCACCACCCTGTCCCCTCCAGGCAACAGGAAGAGTCTGGAGGTGCTGTACCCCCATCTGTCAGCCGCCCAACCCCTTCTCGCCATCTGGCTGGCTGATCAGCCTCGCACGATTCTTGAGTTTTTCAACCAGGCTGCGAAAGATGTGGTGCTGGCAATGTTCGAGGTGAGGAAGCACTGTTTACACAGCCATATGCAGTCCAGGGCTAGCCAACGAGGCTTTATATAGCCAACTAGGGTGTGTAGAGCCATATAGGATGTATATAGCCAACTAGGGTGTGTAGAGCCATATAGGATATATATAGCCAACTAGGGTGTGTAGAGCCATATAGGATATATATAGCCAACTAGGGTGTGTAGTGCCATATAGGATGTATATAGCCAACTAGGGTGTGTAGAGCCATATAGGATGTATATAGCCAACTAGGGTGTGTAGAGCCATATAGGATGTAAATAGCCAACTAGGGTGTGTAGAGCCATATAGGATGTAAATAGCCAACTAGGGTGTGTAGAGCCATATAGGATGTAAGTAGCCAACTAGGCTGTCTATACGTTGCAGTCCAGGGATAGAGAACTTAGCTACAGGGACAAGCCCGAGCTCAAATAATCAAAATAATTGTAAACTATCAGGATAAGTACTACGCTGGTTGTAGCATGCGTAATAAATACATTCAAGACCGGAATAAAAGTTTGGTGTTTGCTTATAATGAGGTGCATAGTTTTTTCCAGCTACACACATCAGCTTCTAGGCAGCTCCAGCCACACCCAACCAACTGCCCCCATGCCCCGGGCACCGAAGAGGCGTATGAGGCCTTGGGCACAGACTTTGAAATATACGCCTGTCTGGTGGACCTCCACAACCTCCAACCCACCAATCACACCAAGCCCACCGAACTCAACCGACCCAAACCCAACCTGCACCAAACCCAAACATTTAAACCCCAGGGGACCAAAGAGGCATACGAAGCCTTGGGCACCGACTCTGAAGTCTACGTCCGCCTGGTGGACATCCACAACCCCTAACCCACCCAAACCCAAACATTCCAACCCCAGGGTACCCTTGAGGAGTACGAGGCCATGGGCACCGACTTCGAGGTCTACGTCCGCCTGGCGGAACTGCCCATCTGTGACAAGCTGCGTGAGCTGCGTAACTTCCACCTCAACACACTGGTGCGCGTGACAGGTATGTGCTACCGTAGCGACTCCGAAGGCTGTGTTTGAGACTTGAAACATATACCTCGAGACTTGAAACATAGCTTGAGACTTAAGACATAACCCCAAAGTCGGTGCTTGAGACTTGAGATATAACCCCAAAGTCGGTGCTTGAGACTTGAGACATAACCCCAAAGTCGGTGCTTGAGACTTGAGACATAACCCCAAAGTCGGTGCTTGAGACTTGAGACATAACCGCAAAGTTGGTGCTTGAGACTTGAGACATAACCGCTAAGTCGGTGCTTGAGACTTGAGGCATAACCGCTAAGTCGGTGCTTGAGACTTGAGACATAACCCCAAAGTCGGTGCTTGAGACTCGAAACATAACTCCAAAGTCGGTGCTTGAGACTTGAAACATAAAGTTTTAATGAAACATAACGTTTTAAGCACCCCTGGATGCAACCCCAGTCGGACGCGTGATCCCTGAATGTTTGTTGTTGCAGTCCAGGGGTAGACCAAATAGGCTTAAGGGAATGACCTCAGGAGGGGCTAGCAAGAAAAATCACTGATGAACTGAGCGCCAAACAATTGTTTCACCGTCGGAGGCCCTGAGTTCATGCTTCAGTGATCATTTAATTTTGTGAATCTGGTTGAGATTTAAATCTGTGACGGATGTGGTGACGCATCGCGCGGGTGTGTTCCCTCAGCTCAGGCTGGCCCTGAGTTCGTGCTACAATGCTAACTTTTTGTGATTTTACTCACTTATTTGCAATCTGTAACTCTCTTTTTTGCAATTTGTGACAGGTGTGGTGACACGTCGCACAGGCGTGTTCCCTCAGCTCAGGCTGGTCAAGTACGACTGCAACAAGTGCGGCTACGTTCTAGGACCCTTCACCCAGACGTCAGAGGAGGAGATCAAGCCCGCTGCTTGCCCCAACTGCTCATCTAAAGGACCCTTCCTGGTGAGTCTAAATTGCCTCAAAAGTGCCCTTAATCGCCCAGAAATGCCCTTAATTGCCCCAAATCGCCCTGAAATGCCTTAATTGCCCCAAAGCGCCCTGAAATGCCCTTAATTGCCCCAAATCGCCCTGAAATGCCCTAAATTGCCCCAAATGGCCCTGAAATGCCCTTAGTTGCCCCAAATCGCCCTGAAATGCCCTTATTTGCCCCAAATGGCCCTGAAATGCCCTTAATTGCCCCAAATCGCCCTGAAATGCCCTTAATTGCCCTTAAATTGCTATGAACTGCCCCAACTGCTCATGTTAAGGACCCTTCCTGGTGGGGAGTCTGGGGGAAGGTTGGCAAAACCTAGTGTGTATGACTAGTGTGGTGGTCGGCGGTTGGCGATACCCAGTGCAGGTGAACAGTAGAGAGACTGTGAGCAGATCAAACACACAGTGCCTTAACTTCTTCTGCGCTTCTTCTCGGGTCAAGCGTGTTGAGATAGTGCACCAAGTCAGGGCTGTAGACATTGGAAAGCTCGGCAATCTCTGTAGGGGAAAGGTCTATCTATTGCTAGATAGACCTTCTGCCTACAGAGATGGCAGAGCTGTCCAACGTCTACGGCCCTGACTTGGTGGAGCATGTGGGCCTACTCTTTAGGACCATTTCGAGGGCGTGGCCCCAACACCACTCGGCTGTTGAAATACTTACTCGTATGGTAAAACGGCTAAATGTGTACTAAGCTTGTACCTCCCGACCTGCTGTTATGAGGTGAATAGCGCAGAGACCGTGTACCGTGTTGAGATAGTGCACCGGCTAAATGTGTACTAAACTTGTACCGCCCAACCTGTTGTTATCAGGTGAACAGCGCAGAGACCGTGTACCGTGATTTCCAGAAGTTGACCTTGCAGGAAAGCCCAGGCTCTGTCCAAGCCGGTCGCCTGCCCCGCCACAAGGAGGTTATTCTGCTGCATGACCTAATTGACTGCGCCAGGCCTGGAGAGGAGATTGACGTCACAGGTGAGTACTATACTTGAGTTGAATCAAATTGTTACAGGAGTCAGTACATTTTAGTTAACTGATTTGTAGAAAGGAGTGCCCTTGTCTTCACCACCAACTCCATCAGCCCCCCCCCCCCCCCCCCCCCCCCCAATTCCAGCCTCCAGCCTCCACCTCAACACACTCATCCCACACCCTTTCCAGGCATGTACGTGTATGGCTATGACGCCACCCTGAATGCACGAAACTCTTTCCCCGTCTTCACAACACACATCGAGGCCAACTTTGTGTCAAAGAAAGAGGACATCTATTCAGCCACCGCTCTCACCGATGAGGACAGGGCAGCCATCCTGGGCATGGCCAAGGACCCCCGCATTGGTGAGTTCTTAAACTTTGGAAGACCCCCCCTGATGTCGTGGAGCGAGCTTGTTTTGGGCCAACAATGGCTTGCCGATGACAATGAATGAATAGGATAAGTAGTCACGGACTGCTGTATGCCCGGCCAGGGTTCGCCACCCCCCTACTGCCCTTATTTTCCATTCATTCCTCAAACCATCCTGCTCTTAATTTCCATTTATTCCGCACCCCATCCTGCCCTCAATTTCCAGTCATTATGCACCCCATCCTGCCCTCAATTTCCATCCATTCCGCACCCCATCCTGCCCTCAATTTCCATCCATTCCGCACCCCATCCTGCCCTCAATTTCCATTTATTCCGCAAACCATCCTGCCCTCAATTTCCATTCATTCCGCAAACCATCCTGCCCTCAATTTCCAGTCATTCCATCTGTCCTCCTGGTCTCAGTTTCCATTCACTCTCCCCTTCCCACCCTGCCCTCAATGTCCATTCATTCCACACCTGCTAATGCAGTTCCAATGTCCTGTGTGTCCTGCGTGACCAAATGTGCCAAATCAATGGCCATTCACTCTACCCACCCACCTACCCCCTGCTCTTGTTTTCCATTCATCCCACCTGCCCTCTTGCCCTCATCCCTATCCCTGCCCTCAATGTCCAAACATTCCATTCCCACAGGCCAGCGCATCGTCAAGTCCATCGTCCCCCCTATCTACGGCCACAAGTTCATCAAGATGGGCCTTGCCCCTGCCCTCATGTCTATTCATCCCACCTGTCCTCTTGCCCTCATCCCCCTCCCCCTGCCCTCAATGTCCATTCACTCCACCCTCACAGGCCAGCGCATCGTCAAGTCCATCGCCCCCTCTATCTACGGCCACGAGTTCATCAAAATGGGACTTGCCATGGCTCTCTTCGGAGGCATGGAGAAGCACCCCTCCCCTGCATACAGGCTGAGGGGAGACATCAACATGCTCCTTCTGGGAGACCCCGGTGTGGCCAAGTCGCAGTTCTTGAAGTACGTGGAGAAGACTGCACCCAGAGCTGTGTTCACTACAGGTGTGTGGTCCCTTGCTTTTGTGTATGTGTGTGTTGTGTGCCGGAGGTATATATATGCTTCTCCTGGGAGACCCGGGTGTGGCTAAATCACAGTTTTTGAAGTATGTGGAGAAGACTGCTCCCAGAGCTGTGTCCACTACATGCGTGCGGTCCCTTGCATTTGTGTATGTGTGCGCATGTGCGTGCGTTGTGTGTTGTGTGTCGGAGGTTTCGACCTGCGTCTCCTAGGAGACCCCCGTGTGGCTAAGTCGCAGTTCTTGAAGTCTGTGGAGAAGACTGCTACCAGAGCTGTGTTCACTACAGATGTGTGGTCCCTTGCTTTTGTGTGTGTGTTGCTTTTGTGTGAATGCAGCTGTCACCAAGAACCCTATCACCACCACCATCTACAACCCCACCATCATCCACCACCATCAAAAATACATCATTATCCACCACCATCAAAAACCCCACCATCATCCACCACCACCAGGCAAGGGTGCTTCCGCCGTCGGTCTGACTGCTGCCGTCACCAAGGACCCAATCACCAAGGAGTGGACCCTAGAGGGGGGCGCCTTGGTGCTTGCAGACCGAGGCGTGTGCCTCATTGACGAGTTTGACAAGATGAATGATCAGGACAGGGTGTCCATTCACGAGGCCATGGAGCAGCAGAGCATTTCCATCTCCAAGGCTGGTATTGTGACCCAACTTCAAGCTCGCTGCTCGGTCATTGCAGCAGCCAATCCCATCGGCGGTCGATACGACCCCTCTCGCGTCTTCTCAGAGAACGTTGAGCTCACTGACCCCATCTTGTCACGGTAAGGCACTCCCATCCCACCTCATCCCACCAACCCTCTCCCATCCCACCTCATCCCACCAACCCAATCTCATCCCACCTCATCCCACCTGCCCACTCCCTCCCCGCCACCATCGAACATATCCGCTAGGTACTTCAACCTAGAAGCTAAAGGGCTCTGACTTAGCTTGGGCACTATCCCGTCCCCCATCCTTGCCTCGCAAGGCGTCAAACATCAACGTTCCTTACGCACTATGGACTTCAACTTTACTTAGGCACTAAGTACCCACGTCCTCACGGTAAAGAGTCGAAATAGACGCCAAATTCTTCAAATTAGGTGCTTAGTACTCTGGCTTTACCTGACTACTGTGCTTAGCCCAGCTTAGGCGCTTAGTACTCAGACTGTACCTGTACTATACTTCAAACCCCTCGCCCAGGACCCCCCCCCCCCCCCCCCCACACACACACACACACCTGTCTGCCCTCAATGTCTATTCATCACCCCCACCCCCCTGTCTGCCCTCAATGTCCATTCACTCCACACCTTCCGATGCAGTTTCGATGTTCTTTGTGTCGTGCGCGACCAAGTGTGCCCCATCAATGACCAACGTCTGGCCGAGTTCGTGGTGGGCAACCATATGCGTGGTCACCCTGACAGGGTAGCTGCGGATGGGGACGCTGACATCGCAATGCCAGGGTGAGTCATTCTGGAAGATAATGTGATGTATCGTATATTGTAGGGAAAGGCAATATGATATCAATCATATCATCATACGATGCCGGCAGTCTGACAAGGCTAAAGTTACCATTTACACACAGTATCATATGATGTAATTCGTATGATATCATACTCGCCTTTGGCCAGTATCATATGATTTGCCGGTCCCTAATATTGTATTATACATAGCCTGGTGATCTTGGAACCAGAATATTGCCCACCCTAATTATGTGCCCGTTTCTATTACAACAGGGCTACATTGTTGCATGTGTCTAGGCAATTCCCTGCCTGTGCTTCTTTCTGTGCCTGCAACCCCTGCCTGTGTTGCTTTTCTCCGTCTTCCCGTAATTTCACCGGCCTTTGACCAATACATAATTTGAAATATTTGTGACCTTGCTTGCTTTTAAGCCAAGTAACTTTTAAGCAAAGTTCTAAGTAAAGCCAAGTTACATGTAACTTTTAAGCAAAGTAAAGCCAAGTTATTCCTATGACTAATATTACAATATTTGTTGACCTTGCTTGCTTTTAAGCAAAGTTTTAAGTAAAGCCAAGTTAAAAGTAACTTTTAAGCAAAGTTCTAAGTAAAGCCAGGTTACATGTAACTTTTAAGCAAAGTAAAGCCAGGTTATTCCTATGACTATTATTACAATATTTGTGACCTTGCTCGTTTTTAAGCCAAGTAGCTTTTAAGCAAAGTTCCAAGTGAAGCCAAGTTACATGTATACTATAATATTGTGTTACATGTATACTATAATATTGTTTGCATTACACACTGTGTATATACTGTAATATTGTTTGCATTACATGTGTTGATCTCGCTTACTCTGCAGGTCGCACCAGAGTGACCCAGACATTTTGCCCCAAGATATGCTCAAGAAGTACCTGATGTACGCCAAGCAGAACTGCAAGCCCCAGCTGCAGCAGGCAGATTATGACCGTATCATGGAGGTGAGCCTCAGGCAAGGGTTGGTACTTGCTTTTGTTTCTGTACTGGCTTGGCTGTTTCTGTGTTGGCTTTTTTGGTTGGGCTGATTCTGTATTGCCTGTAGTGTTGGTGTGTTCTCACATACGCACCCTCCCCCTGCACACTCACTTTCACACTACACACTCACATACACACCCTACCCCCACACTCACATATGCACCCTACCCCTACCCTCACATACCCCTACCCTCACCCTACCCCTACACTCACATATACACCCTACCCCTACACTCACATATGCACCCTACCCAGACACTCACGTCCACACTATATACACCCACATTCACACTATACACACTATACACAGCCACCTGCACCCTCACATTCACACTATACACACTCACATACACACCCTACCCCTATACACCCACATACACAATATACCCATACACACTCACATACACACCTTACCTCACCACCTCCCAGGTGTACACCAAGCTGCGCCAAGAGGCTGCCCGGACGCATGGCATGCCCATCGCCGTGCGACATCTGGAGTCACTCATCCGCATGAGTGAGGCCCACGCTAAGATGCACCTGCGCGAGTATGTGTCCGATGACGACATCAACATCGCCATCAGGCAGCTCGTGGGCTCCTTCATCCAGACAAATAAGTACAGCGTGCACAAGACGCTGGAGAAGAGGTGAGAGCTTCCTTGTTGCTAGAAAATCAGGTAGTGATGTTCCTTCTTCTAGTGAATAGTGGCTTGTGCTAGTACACATCGCCATCAATCAGCTCGTTGACTCCTTCATCCAGACAAATAAATACAGCGTACAATAAGACACTAGAGAAGAGCCTCCTCGTTGCTAGAAAACCATGTAGTGATGTTCCTCCTTATAATGAGCATTTGCTAGGGCTAGTACAAACCGCCACCAGGCAACTTGTTGGCTTCTTTATCCAGACCAATAAATACAGCCTGCACAAGACACTAGAGAAGAGTTGAGAGCTTCCTTGTTGCTATAATCCTTCTAATGAACAGTAGCTAGGGCTAATACGCATCGCCACCAGGCAGCTCATGGGCTCCTTCGTCCAGACCAATCAGTACAGCATACAGTAAGACACTGTAGAAGAGGTGGGAGCCCTAGCTTATGTTAACAAGACCTAGCTACTGTTTACTAGACATAGCTACACTTCACTACAAGAAGGGAAGTGATTTTCTTATCCACCTACGAAATCAACAAACCTTCACCCACAGCCAACTTAAACTTATTCCAAAAACTCAACCAACCAACGCCAACCCAACCAACGCCCACCACCTCCAGGTTCAAGCGCTTCTTGACCTACGGCTCCGACTTTCACCAACTTCTCCTCCAACACAAACTCAATCAAAAAACTCAACCAACGCCCACCACCTCACCATCAACCCAACCCTACCAACGCCCACCACCTCCAGGTTCAAGCGCTTCTTGACCTACGGCTCCGACTTCCACCAGCTGCTCCTCAGCACGCTGCGACAGCTGCTCATTGACGAGCAGCGCAACGTACGCCTCATGGGAACCATGCTGGATGAGGAGGAGACCTACAAGATTCCCGTGAGGTCTCTAGAGGAGAAGGCTAGGGAGATGGAGATCTTCGACCTAAAGGACTTCTACAGCTGCACTATGTTCCAAAACTCTGGCTTCAAGATGGCGAGCGGCAGCAGTACTATCACTTTCAAGGCAGTATAGGCTGGTAGGACTAGCACCTCCTTCAGAAAATGGTCTAAAGGAGTTCTACAACTGCACTCTGCTCAACACTCGGGTTTCAAGATGGAGGGTGGCAGCATCACTATCACCTTCAAGGCAACATAGGCTGGTGGGTAAGTACCCTCTTCACGACCTTGGCTCCAGCCTTCGGAGCAAGGTGGCTTGGCTTGACCTTGGCTCCAGCCTTCGGAGCAAGGTGGCTTGGCTTGACCTTGACTCCAGCCTTCGGAGCAAGGTGGCTTGGCTTGACCTTGGCTCCAGCCTTCGGAGCAAGGTGGCTTGGCTTGACTTTGGGTCCAGCCTTTGGAGCAAGGTGGCTTGGCTTGACCTTGGCTCCGGACTTCGGAGCAAGGTGGCTTGGCTGTCAGCAGGACGTGAAGGCGACGACCTAGCCAGTTAGATTGTCCACCTACAGGAGTGCTGTAGTATAGCAGGCCACCGTAGGCTAGCAAGACTAAAACCTTCATGGCAGCATAGGCTTGTAGTGCGGTAACCTTGGACGTATTGTGAACCTACAGAAGTGCTGTAGTTTATGATGATGATGATGATGGTTACATTATCATGGTGCCCCATTGGACTCCAAATGTGTCCTTGGCTTCATGGTGTCAAGGGGGGCTTCTGCTTATAGCAGGCCGTCATGGGCTGGTTGGGAGAGGACCCCTTTACAACTAGCAGGCCATCATGGGCTGGTTAGTCCACCAACGTCAACAACCTAAACTAGTCCTGTAGCAAATGTATTGCACTAGACCGTACGCCGGCCGTCAGCCGCGTAGTACCATATCTGATATTTTCGGACTTAGTTTGATAGCCGGAAAGAATTTGTTGTTCTCGTTTTATCAGGGGAGGATAAAGTGGCACCATGTGCACGCTAATCCAGCCTCTCCTAAGAATCTAGATTTGATTGGTTCCAGGTTGAAGTTGTGGGTTGACCAGGTGAGGTCTATAACTCCCTAGATGAATTTCCTGAGTAGCGTATGAATTGTTGTGGTACCAATGTTATCCCCCAGAGCCACCAAATGTGCTTCTGACTGTAAACAGCAAAAATGTATTTTCTGGATGAATGGATGTATGTTACAGTCCAGGGGTAAGTTAAAGGGACTTGCCCAACCGTGATAGGAAGGGCCTAAAAAGAAAAAGCACTGATGAACGGAGTGAACGGCTCAGTAACCTTGGACTTGGTTAAATGGCTCCAGCCTTTAAGGGTGCTTGTCGTCGTCGGAATTCACATAAGCAGTTCAAAGCAAGCTATTATTATACTCACATACTTGATCCAATCATTGATAAACAATGGTAACTTATCACGACCTGCCGCCTCTGGATTGCACATACATTGTAAACAAGAGATAGCTACATGGAGAAGGAGAGCCTGGACTTGGCTAATGAATAAATAAATAGTACGCTTTCTTACGAGGCGTGAGGTTGAGGGGGTCCAGGCGTCCAGCCCGATTGCTTTCACTGGGGCCAACCACCAATAACTTTGCTAATAGGCTTCTCGTCAGTAACATCAACATTCAACTCATTACCGGTACTCTGATCAAAAGTTCAAAACATTATTGAGTCTTGACCCAATCTCTTCAGGTGGTCATCGATAAACAGACAATTAGCATTCCCTTGTATCTTACGCGCCTTCAGTATTGGCAAGATTAAGTATTGGCAAATGTCATCCCCCCCTAAAATAAAGTGGGTCTCAGAAAAACATGGCAAAACTAACTTGGGAAAGGGGTATATGCCTTTGGCTGGCTCAAGTTCAGACCTTAAATCCAGTTGGCAAATAGTCTCTTTGCTTACATGTTATTGTCACATTTCCTTGTTACATGCCCAACAAGTAGTCTGCCTTAGCTTGCTGTAAACCATGTAACAATTCAAATCAGGAGCATTAAACTTGCTAGGGCTTAGTAACCAGACAGGGACACGGCTTCTGCCAGCCAAATTGCTGGCTGGAGCCATATAAACAAGTTCAATGTCAAGTAAAATAGAAACAACTTTGACTTCCATGAGGGGATGGGAATCTTGGACCCTTTTTTCGAAGACCTAAGAGTTCTTTTTATGAGAGTTCCTTGCCTCTACCTCGGCTCCAGTCCAGGAGAGCCTTCACACAGGTGTTCCCCTGGGGGGACGGCTTTGTTGGGCGGGCTGTGTATGGGCTGTGGGCGGTTTTTATGGACATGTTTGTTGGACAGGCTTTGGGTAGGTTTGCCATCTTAAACCCATGTTTGCCTGGTTATACCCGGGTTTGCCTTGGGGGGGGAGGGGGGGGGGGGGGGGGGGGGGGGGGGGGGGCAGTAACGGTGCGGGTGAGTTACGGTACCATGTACGACAACTTAACAGGCGGATACCTGAAGGATGACACACCTACGGCCGACGACCGACGAGCCCACACAAGTCACTCATTCACAATTAGCAGCAGTGCTACGGTGCAGCACTGCAGCAGCCTGGAGAGCCGTGGAGTGAGCAATTCTGTCATGATTTCGGTTCGCCGAAAAATGTCTGACACCGCTGATTGAATTATGATTACCGTCCGCCCGTCCGGACCCTACGAGGGCCGAACCTCCGTACAACACCCCTAGTAGGCGGAGGCAGAGTCAGGCAGGCAGGCAATTCTACCACCTTGCAGCCCGAGCTACATGATGCAACCACAATCAATCTCCCAATCTCTCAATTCCTTTATTACTAGCCGACATGGGCACACAGGAAATAAGGGACGGTCACGTCCCGGTTGTAGTGAGGAGGTTGACCGGTCACCCCAGGTAGGGGGAAGCTAGAGTGGGGTGACCCACTCTTTCGTGGGGTGAACGTGTTCCGGTGCGGCAGCCTGGGAAGCCACGTAGCTATACCCCCCGCGCGCGCCCACCATTAAATTTGAACCAGCTTCGCCGGAACACATTCCACATGCACCGGAAGCCAACACTTTGGCCCAGATTGGCGATCACCCCCTTTCTTGAGCGACAATTACATAGCGTCCCCCGGGAATACTTCATATATTCATTTTCCTACAACCACGCCGCTTGGCGGTCTGTTTTCTTCTTTTCTATTCTCGAGCGCTCTTCCTTTATCGCCATTGCCACGCTGGAGCGCGACCGGCAACAATTAGCGACCGCTAGCTTGCTCACTCAAACTGCAAGCAATCCCCCGCCTTCAAGAGTTATCTGCGTCTTCCCCTACTGGAGCAGCGGCCCTGATTTATTGCGGCGCGTAATCGGGGCAATGCTCTCCGGTGGCGCAAAACGAGCAGGCTTGCTGCCTCTATTGCTGCTCCTAGCTATCTCCTGCGGCGTTTCAGTGCACTGTCAGGATGTATCCGATGCGAATCGAAGGAGCCTAAAACAATCCGGATCAGGAGCAATAGTCATTTTTGCGAAATCACCTCCTCCGTCTCCTGCTCCTCCCCCCCTGACCCTCAATAGCCCAACCCCCCCTGGTAACCCCCCGCCATGGTGGACTGTATCCCCTCCCCCTTCCCCGCCCCCCCCCCCCACCCCTCTCCCCCGCCATGGTGGACTGTATCCCCTACCCCATCCTCGCCCTCCCCCCACCCCTCTCCCCCCCCATGGTGGACAGTATCCCCTCCCCCTCCCCCCAATCCTCCTCCCCCCCCCCCGCCCCCCCTCCCTGGTGGACTCTAGTCTCACCCCCACCCCCTTCCCCCCCACCCCGACCCCTTTCCCCCTCCCCCCCACCCCCATCCTCCCGTCCCCCCTCCCCTCCCCCACCCAAACCTCCTCAAAGCTCCAGCCCCCCATTCATCAGCCAGGGCAATGGACAAGGCACAGGCCGTACTGACCTAAAATACTCCAACTTTGAGATCCTACCACAGCTGAGCAACGTGGTGGCAGTGCACATGGTGATCATCCCTGGAACCAACAAGCTCCTCTTCATGGAGCGTCCCAGCGGTTACCACCCCGACAACTCCCGATCCATCGCCGGGACCTTTGACCTAGACTCTAGGGTGTGGGTACACATCGACTCCCCCGACGGCCTGTTCTGCTGCGGACACACCTTTACCTCGGACGGAAAGGTTATCGTGGTGGGCGGCCACCAGGATAACGCTGGCTGGCCCAGTGGGATGAAGTCCGTTCGCATTCTCAGCCTGGAGACGTCCCAGCTGGAGAAGATCGCAAATATGTCGTTCAACAGATGGTATCCTAGCGCCACCATCCTCCCAAACCGTAAGGTCCTGGTCATGGGGGGTACCCAGGCTGTGGGTGCTGGCTCCTTGAACAACCCGATGTATGAAGTTTGGGACCCGGACAGCCCCTACGGTACCCTTCAACAGTTGCCAGTCAATGCGCAATTCCTCAGCCGCATCAACCAGAACTACTACCCTTTCAACCACATTATGCCCAGTGGGGACTTGTACACTTTCTGCGGACGCCACGGGACGATCATGAACCCTTACAATGGTGAACTGGGTTGATTGGTTCATTTGATGTGTGTGCATGTTGTCGGGTGGGAGGGTGGGTGTGGGCATGGTTCCGGTGTGGTAGGTTGATTGGTTCATTTGATGTGTGTGTGCATGTTGTCGGGTGGGAGTGTGTGTGTGTGCATGGTTCTGGTGTGGTGGGTTGATTAGTTCATTTGATGTGTGTGTGCATGTTGTCGGGTGGGAGGGTGTGTGTGTGTGCATGGTTCTGGTGTGGTGGGTTGATTGGTTCATTTGATGTGTGTGTGCATGTTGTCGGGTGGGAGGGTGTGTGTGTGTGCATGGTTCTGGTGTGGTGGGTTGATGGGTTCATTTGATGTGTGTGTGCATGTTGTCGGGTGGGAGGGAGTGTGTGTGTGCATGGTTCTGGTGTGGTGGGTTGATTGGTTCATTTGATGTGTGTGTGCATGTTGTCGGGTGGGAGGTTGTGTGTGTGTGCATGGTTCTGGTGTGGTGGGTTGATTGGTTCATTTGATGTGTGTGTGCATGTTGTCGGGTGGGAGGGAGTGTGTGTGTGCATGGTTCTGGTGTGGTGGGTTGATTGGTTCATTTGATGTGTGTGTGCATGTTGTCGGGTGTGAAGGTGTGTGTGTGCATGGTTCTGGTGGAAGGGAGGGTGTGGGCGTGGTTCCTGTTTACCTTCTGCAGACGCCACAGGACCATCATGGACCCTTACAATGGTGAGCTGGGTTGATTGCTTATTTTGATGTGTGTGTGTGCATGTTGTCGGGTGGGAAGGTGTGCGTGTAGTTGTGGTTCCAGTGTGGTGGGGGCATGCTATTATGGGTGTGTGCATGTTGTTGGGTGGGAGGGTGGGCGTGGGCGTGATTCCGGTGTGGTGGGGCCATGCTATACTGGGTGTGTGCATGTTGTCGGGTGGGAGGGTGGGCGTGGTTCTGGTGTGGTGGGGGCATGCTATTATGGGTGTGTGCATGTTGTCGGGTGGGAAAGTGGGTGTGGGCGTGGTTCTGGTGTGGTGGGGCCATGCTATAATGGGTGTGCGCATGATCTTTGTATTGTCGACTTATGAATACTATACGCATGCATCTCTGATGTACAATATATTACTACATGCAAAGATACTTAAATACAACTTATATATATCTTATATACAACTATGTTACACTATATGCAACTTATATACAACAAGTATACAATATATACATATATTCAATGTATACGTATATGCAATGTACAGCACTGTGGGGGTAGAAACGTAGGTTGAAAGGTAGATGTGAGGGATGCGTTTTTGACCCCACACCATACCACACCACACCACACCACCTCCCCCTACTTCACACGTCCCCTTCCCTCACCACACCTCCTCCCCTTCCTTCACACGTCCCCTTCCCTCACCACACCATCCCACATCACACCATCCCACCATCCGACATCACACCACACCATCCCACACCACACCATCCTACACCACACCACCTGACACCACACATGCTAACTGCTCTCTCCTGCCTACTCCTTCCCCTGCAGCCAGCTTTTACACCCTGCTGCCCAGGCGCAACGGCTATGCCAATGCGCAGTACCCCTTTACGGGCACCGGCGTGATGCTCATGCTGAAGCCTGAGGACGGCTACAAGTTCGAGGTAATGGTTTTTGGAGGAGCCAATGAGGATACCACCAAGAATCTGTCCAAGCCAGCCGGCAAGTTCGCCTCCCGTATGACTGTCACGCCTCCGGACAGCAGCTTCCCTAACTACACCTTTGGCTTGGGCTGGGTTGACGAGGAGATGATCGGCGAGAGGGTGATGGGAGATGCAACGCTCCTGCCTAATGGCCACGTCATCCTGGTCAACGGGGCCAAGACGGGCCTGGCAGGGGACTCCGCTAGTGGCGGTGAATCAAGGGCTAACTATCCCCAGTTCTGGGCGGAGGAGTACAACCCTTATGCCCCTGTGGGCCAGCGCTTCACCGGGCTCAACCGTTCTCAGATCCCTAGGATGTACCACTCGACTGCAGTGCTCACCCTAGATGGCCGAATTTTTGTCAGCGGTTGCGATAGGTGCAACCCTTTGCTGATTGTTTCGGACGAGACATTCATCCCCCCACCGGTAGGTAGCTTTGTTGTGCTGGTTTGCTTAGTTGTTCCATGCTTCAAGTGCTTATTTCGGGTTATTGGGGTGGGTGGGTGCAAGAGGTGCAAACCTTTGCTGATTGTGTTGGACGAGACGTTCATCCCCCCACGGGTAGGTAGCCTTGTTGTGCTGGCTTGCTTAGTTGTACAATGCTTCAAGTGCTAACAACAAGTTCTTCAAGTGCTTATTTCGGGTTATTGGGGTGGGTGGGTGGGTGCGATAGGTGCAAACCTTTGCTGATTTTGTCGGACGAGACGTTCATTCCCCCACCAGTAGGTAGCCTTGTTATGCTGGCTTGCTTAGTTGTACCATGCTTTAATTGATTCATTCAAGTGCTTGAATTGCTTACATCGAGTGCTTCAAGTGTCTTTTACGGGTTCTTATGGGTGGGTTTGTGGGTGGGGTCAGGGTAATACATTTCGTCATTTTGGTAATTGCTTTTGACGCAACTGCCTCCTTATGGGTTGCGCTTTTGACTCACCTGAAGACGGAAATCTGCGCGCTGTGCCCAGAGGGGTTTTAACAAATTGCGTCAATTGGGCAGTCGGGCTCCAAAACCTTGCGCACTAGTGCGCAATAGCGCGCGTCATGTAGTACCCTGGGGTGGGTGGGTGCAACATGTGCAATTTTTGGCTGCTGGTGTCAGACGAGGCATTTATCCCCTCACTGGTGGCGGGTGGCCTTGTTGTGCTGACTTACACTGTATCATTTTTAGGGTTGAGGGTTTAGGATTTGTTGTGCTGACTTGCACTGTTTCATTTTTGGGCTAGCAGCTTCCACCCAGCTCCATTAGCCAGCGACTGAGTCAAGCCCGAAGATTACAGCTGCATTGGAATGCCTGTCATTTCAGCTTTCAGATGCACTAGCTAGCCTCAGGTTTGGTTCAAGTACAGAGATAGGGAGCTGGCTAGAAGCTGCTATGCATAGCTAGAAACAGAAAGAGTGATCTTGTTCTGCTGACTTGCTTAGTTGTACCTGAAAGAAGAAGAAAAAAGTGATTTGTTCGAGTTAACATTTTCCTGGTAATTATTTATTTACTGCCGAAGACGGTGAGCAGCCAAATTGCTGGCTGAAGCTATGCACTTGTTAGTTGTACCTGTTCAAGTTCGAGTTAGTTGTACCTGTGTGGTGCTAAGTTGTTGTGTGCTATGTCATTCTGTGTTGTTGTGCTTGTGGCACAGAAAGCTGCTTTGTACCCAAAAGTGACATCAACAGGCTCTTACGTAGCAAAACCCCAAAACACCGAGGCACATCAATTTAGAACTTGTGCTGCATGTAGCACCTTCAAGAAAACTTTGCCAAACACCTGGAATCATGTCCCTGTCCCATCCCGCTCACTCACTCACTCACTCACTCACTCACTCACTCACTCACTCACTCACTCTCTCACTCGCTCACTCACTCTCTCACTCACTCACTCACCCACTCACTCACTCACTCACCCACTCACCCACTCACTCACTCACTCACCCACCCACCCACCCACTCATCACTCACTCACTCACTCACTCACTCACTCACTCACTCACTCACTCAATCAATCAATCAATCAATCAATGACTCACTCACTCACTCACTCACTCACTCACTCACTCACTCACTCACTCATCACTCACTCACTCACTCACTCACTCACTCACTCACTCACTCACTCACTCACTCATCACTCACTCACCCACCCACTCACTCACTCACTCACTCACCACTCACTCACTCACTCACTCACCCACCCACCCACCCACCCACTCACCCACCCACTCACTCACTCACTCACTCACTCACTCACTCACTCACTCACTCACTCACCCACTCACTCACCCACTCACCCACCCACTCACTCACTCACCCACCCACCCACTCACCCACCCACTCACTCACTCACTCACTCACTCACTCACTCAATTAATCAATCAATGACTCACTCACTCACTCACTCACTCACTCACTCACTCACTCACTCACTCACTCACTCACTCACTCACTCACTCACCACCCACCCACTCACCCACTCACTCACCCACCCACTCACTCACTCACTCACTCAATCACCCACCCACTTGCTCGCTCACACACTCACTCACTCACTCACTCACTTTCTTCTCCCCCTCTCCCCTCCCCCAGGTGAAGGCCGAGTACCGCATGGAGTACTTCTACCCCACCTACTGGTACGACTTTGCCAACAAGCCCAAGATCACCAACAACCCCCCCATCGTCACCTACAACCAGCAGTTCCTTGTGTCCTACACCGGAGAAGTTACCAACTTTGTCGCGGTCACTTCCGCAGTGCTTGTGGCCCCTAGCTCAACCACGCACAGCTGGAACACCAACCAGCGTGTGGTGAAGTTGGTGATTGCTGATCATGATACTGCCGCCCAAACATTGCTGCTTGTGTCACCTCCCAACAACAATATCGCCCCACCTCAGATGTTCATGCTGTTCTTGCTGAATGGTGATACATACTCTAGGGGAACCTGGATTAAGTTGGGATAGATCTCTGGTCTACCCTGGATCTCAGATTGAATGCTGCTCGTGTCACCACCCTCCTCAGATGCTCATGCTGTTCTTGCTGAACAGCGGTGAATACTCTCGCGGAACCTGGATGAAACTAGGATAGATCTCCGTTTTAAACTGGATGAAACTAGGGTAGATCTCCGGTTTAGCCTGGATCAAATTAGGGTATACCTCCATTTTAAGGACCTAAACTCTAGCATGTTGTACATGCGTGTGTGTGTGTGACACAGAGAGAGAGAGAGAGAGAGAGAGAGAGAGAGAGAGAGAGCTACATTATTGCATTCTGGTTGTATAGCAGCATTCTTCTGCTGAATACATTAATAGTTGTTACGAGGCGTGAGGTTGAGGGGGCCAGCCCGTTTGCTTGCACTGAGGGCACCACCATTTTTTATGCGGAATTATTTATTGTGACCACCTCTAATATGTAGATTATTAGTGGCCCTGAACCCTAAGCTGATTCATTGTCCTTTCCAGCAAGGCGTATTGCCTACTACTAGACTAGGGTGGGTAAGGGGCAGATACATACATGAGTAAATAGTTTGTCTTATAACGAGGCGTGAGGTTGAGTGGGCCAGCCCGGTAGCCTGCACTGGGTCCGACCACATACAGGTTAGGTGCAGTGCGGATGTTATTCACTTCAGGATTTGGACACAGGAATGTTATTCACTTCAGGGCCCCCGTCGGTTCAACGATTGTTTGGGGCTCAGTTCATCAGTGCTTTTTCTTTTTTAGCCCTTCCTAACGGTTGGGCAAGTCCCTTTTAGCCTATTTGGCCTACCCCTGGACTGTAACATACATGCATACAGGATTTGGACCTAAACGTATAAAATCGGGCTGCCAAATGCTCCGGTGACCGATGCATTATGGATTGGTTCATAATGATGGATGCATGAGGGATGGATTCCAGGGTACTTCCATTGTCCAAATTGGCCAGCGCTTCAGCACACTTGAAACAAACAAAACTGCGCTTTGTAGTGCAAAAAGCGCAAAAATTGCTTGCTGCGCCAACAGGGGGGTGCCAAAATCTGCGCGCAACGCGCAGTGGGGCTGAAAAAGGCAGCGCGCAAAAGCGCGCGCTTGGAAGTACCCTGATGGATTCATGATGATGGATGCATGATGGATAACTTATTGCAGAGCCTATTTGATTGCTACTCATGTAACACACTGTTTGTACGCATGTTACAGTCCAGGGGTAGGCCCAATAGGTTAAAGGGACTTGCCCAACCGTTGTAGGAAGGGCTTCAAAAGAAAAAGCATTGATGAACTGAACCTGCCTCTTCTTGTTTCCTGAACTTGAACTTGGGTTCATAGCTTCAGCCAGCAAATTGGCTGCTCACTGTATCCGGCAGTAAAAACAAATCTTCTTGTTACTCATGTCGTCCTGAGCTTGAACGTGGTTACATATATCGCCGTCTTTGGCAGTAGCATACATCATACAATCATTCACTGATATATACAGAGGCAAGATATCACGGCTTTCCAACTCCGGATTGCACATCAAGTAATCGTTCTGGGAGATGCGACGCAGGACGCAGCATCATGAACAACGACTCGTCATGATGCCACCCTTGGTTCGTTTTTTTTCGGAAATATGAAAAATGAAAAAATGAAGGGGGGAAAAGTGATTTGTTCCAGCTTACATTTTCTGATAATAATGTTTTTTTACTGCCGAAGAAAGCGAGCAGCCAAATTGCTGGCTGAAGCTATGTAACAAAGTTCAAGTTCAAGTAGTTCGGTTTGGTCATGTGGCCTGCCAGTTTTCAAACAGCTCACATTCTCCAGGTTGCATCCAGTTTCTTCATTCAATTAACTTGGTTACCGGTAAGAATTAAATGATCACTGTAGCACGAACTCAGGGCCCCCGTTGGTAAAACGATCGTTCGGGGTTCAGTTCATCAATGCTTTTTATTTTTAAGCCCTTCCTATCACGGTTGGGCAAGTCCATTAAGCCTATTTGGCCTACCCCTGGACTGTAACATACATACATACTTAACATAACTTCAACTTAGTACAAAAAAGGCTACAGTCAGCAATTTGGCTGCTCTCCTTCCTCGGTTGTTACTCTCCGTTCATACAATCATCCTTCACCGACCATCCTAGTGCAATTTCCTGTATGACGCCCTGCAGCCATGAGCCCATGACGTCAAAATATATGAAGTACTTGAACTTGATCATACCTATTGAAATTGTTACATCCGTGAAATACAGTTACTCACAGGATGTGATGTTAAGGACACCACAGCGTAAGCCGGAGCTAGCTATAGTCACCGTAGGACCACCACATTGAGAAGAATCACCGCCGATGCAAACACCGTTGGCCAGATCATACCTACATTACCTAGATTATAACTCTACTCCAATAGTACGCTGCAGGGTAATTCAAAGCGCGCACTTTTGTGCTTTTGAGCGCTGACTTTTTGACCGCCTCTGCGCTTTAAGCGCAGTTTTTTGCAACCCTGTGTGGGCGCTGCAAGCAATTTCTGCGCTTTTTGCACTACACAGCGCCTTTTTTTTGTTTTCAAGTGCGCTAAAGCGCTGGCCAATTTGGCCATTTGAAGTACCCTGGTACCTTGGATCATCCCAATACCGACCGGTTTGTTCTACCCTGCCCTGGTGCTGGCGAAACCGGATAGTTTTTGAAGACAAAAGTGCGGTACTAAAAAATGACCCCAAAAGTGCTCCGGAAGGGTAAAAACAGAGTTCCAGTACTGCCAGCACATTTCAGGAAGGCCACTGTCGAAAATTAGTATGCCATGCCACAGGAGTGAGATTGAGGGATCCCTACCGTTTCATACATATGTACATACTGGAGAATAGCTATCATGTTGGGTTTATTTGGTTTTGCAGCCCCCCTGCGCCATTGTCCTACCCTGCTTGTATTAGCGTCTGTCAAAAGAGGAATCAAATGAAGGAAATTCGTTCTTAGCGAAGGTAGGTTGAAAATGTTCTGCTGGGGCAGCACCCTCGCGTACCTTTCCTTCGGCCACGAGGCTTGTGCGTTAGTTTTCTTTGTATCTATCACGATACTCGGATACTCCGATACCTGGTGCACTAGAAGCAGCAGCAGTAGGGGCAGCCCACGCTACACCACACTGCACTTCTTCAATGCCCTGCTGCACTAGCAGCAGCAGCAGCAGTAGGGGCAGCCCACGCTACACCACACTGCACTTCTTCAATGCCCTGCTGCACTAGCAGCAGCAGCAGCAGCAGTAGGGGCAGCCCACGCTACACCACACTGCACTTGTTCAATGCCCTGCTGCACTAGCAGCAGCAGCAGCAGTAGGGGCAGCCCACGCTACACCACACTGCACTTCTTCAATGCCCTGCTGCACTAGCAGCAGCAGCAGCAGTAGGGGCAGCCCTCGCTACACCACACTGCACTTGTTCAATGCCCTGCTGCACTAGCAGCAGCAGCAGTAGGGGCAGCCCACGCTACACCACACTGCACTTCTTCAATGCCCTGCTGCACTAGCAGCAGCAGCAGCACTAGCAGCAATAGGGCAGCCCTCGCTACACCACACTGCACTTGTTCAATGCCCTGCTACACTAGCAGCAGCAGCAGTAGGGGCAGCCCACGCTACACCATATTGCACTTCTTCAATGCCCTGCTGCACTAGCAGCAGCAGCAGCAGGAGTAGGGGCAGCCCACGCTAAACCACACTGCACTTCTTCAATGCCCTGCTGCACTAGCAGCAGCAGCAGTAGGGGCAGCCCACGCTACACCACACTGCACTTCTTCAATGCCCTGCTGCACTAGCAGCAGCAGCAGCAGCAGCAGTAGGGGCAGCCCACGCTACACCACACTGCACTTCTTCAATGCCCTGCTGCACTAGCAGCAGCAGTAGGGGCAGCCCACGCTACACCACACTGCACTTCTTCAATGCCCTGCTGCACTAGCAGCAGCAGCAGTAGGGGCAGCCCACGCTACACCACACTGCACTTCTTCTATGCCCTGCTGCACTAGCAGCAGCAGCAGCAGCAGCAGCAGCAGCAGCAGTAGGGGCAGCCTACGCTACACCACACTGCACTTCTTCAATGCCCTGCTGCACTAGCAGCAGCAGATGTAGGGGCAGCCCACGCTACACCACACTGCACTTCTTCAATGCCCTGCTGCACTAGCAGGAGCAGCAGCAGCAGTAGGGGCAGCCCTCGCTACACCACACTGCACTTGTTCAATGCCCTGCTGCACTAGCAGCAGCAGCAGTAGGGGCAGCCCTCGCTACACCATACTGCACTTCTTCAATGCCCTGCTGCACTAGCAGCAGCAGCAGTAGGGGCAGCCCACGCTACACCACACTGCACTTGTTCAATGCCCTGCTGCACTAGCAGCAGCAGCAGCACTAGCAGCAATAGGGCAGCCCTCGCTAAACCACACTGCACTTCTTCAATGCCCTGCTGCACTAGCAGCAGCAGCAGCAGTAGGGGCAGCCCTCGCTACACCACACTGCACTTCTTCAATGCCCTGCTGCACTATCACTAGCAGCAGCAGTAGGGGCAGCCCACGCTACACCACACTGCACTTCTTCAATGCCCTGCTGCACTATCACTAGCAGCAGCAGTAGGGGCAGCCCACGCTACACCACACTGCACTTCTTCAATGCCCTGCTGCACTAGCACTAGCAGCAGCAGTAGGGGCAGCCCACGCTACACCACACTGCACTTCTTCAATGCCCTGCTGCACTAGCAGCAGCAGCAGCAGCAGTAGGGGCAGCCCACGCTACACCACACTGCACTTCTTCAATGCCCTGCTGCACTATCACTAGCAGCAGCAGTAGGGGCAGCCCACGCTACACCACACTGCACTTCTTCAATGCCCTGCTGCACTAGCAGCAGCAGCAGCAGCAGCAGTAGGGGCAGCCCACGCTACACCACACTGCACTTCTCCAATGCCCTGCTGCACTATCACTAGCAGCAGCGGGTGGCCTTGTTACACCAAATGGCAATTTGCCAATGCCCCGCGAGGATCCTCCTCATAATCAGCGCGGGTGATCCAAAAGCCTTCTTCTCGGTCCTGTATACATAAATAAATAGTACGCCTTGTTAATAGGCGCGAGGTTGATTTCTTTCTTCTCAGTCCTGTAAGCAGCATGTTCAGTTCGCCAATTGTTTATTTACCAAGTTGGTTCCCTCCTCACCTGGACTGTATTTGGGTGGCTGGTTGCAAGCAGGGTACTACATGACGCGCGCTATTGCGTGGTAGCGCGCAAGGTTTTGGAGCCTGGCTGCACGATAAACGTAATTTTTACCCCCCCCCCCCCCCCCTGGGTGCAGCGCGCAGATTTCCGTTTTCAGTTCAAGATGTCCGTTTTCAGTTCAGTCAAAAGCGCAACCCAAAATGACGAAATTTAGTACCCTGGTCGCAAGCAATATAATGCAATGCAATGTGTATTTGACAAAGCAGTATGCAGAAATATAATGCAATGCAATATGTAATGATAACGCCTGGTGTGGGTGTGGGGGGGTGGGGTGGGTGGGGTGTGTGTGGGGGGGGGAGGGATGTGTGTGGGTCACCAGCTTAATGTGGAAGTTCTATGTAATGCCCGACCATGGAACGGAGGTAGTAATAATGATAACGCCTGGTGGGGCGTGGTGTCAAGGGAGCCCGTCGTACGCGGGTAGGGAGCGGTTTTCTACCTCAACTGGACAAGCTACCATCGCGGTTGACGAAGACCTGCAACGCCAAGAGCGACCGAAGGGGGGATTGAACCCTCGACTCTTCATCCTCAGAGTGATTTAGTCTACCACTATACCAATGTATATCACTGAAAGGGGCAATGCAATATGAATTTGACAAAGCAGTATGTGACAAAGCAGTACGTGACAAAGCAGTATGTGACAAAGCAGTATGTGACAAAGCAGTACGTGACAAATGCATGTTTCAGTATGCCCCCAAGGTGTATACTGTAACATACATTTGCATGAGAGAGACAGACCGTAACATGCATTTGCATGAGAGAGACAGACCGTAACATACATTTGCATGAGAGAGACAGACTGTAACATACATTTGCATGAGAGAGACAGACCGTAACATACATTTGCATGAGAGAGACAGACCGTAACATGCATTTGCATGAGAGAGACAGACCGTAACATACATTTGCATGAGAGAGACAGACCGTAACATACATTTGCATGAGAGAGACAGACCGTAACATACATTTGCATGAGGGAGACAGACCGTAACATGCATTTGCATGAGAGAGACAGACCGTAACATACATTTGCATGAGAGAGACAGACCGTAACATGCATTTGCATGAGAGAGACAGACCGTAACATACATTTGCATGAGAGAGACAGACCGTAACATGCATTTGCATGAGAGAGACAGACCGTAACATGCATTTGCATGAGAGAGACAGACTGTAACATACATTTGCATGAGAGAGACAGACCGTAACATGCATTTGCATGAGAGAGACAGACTGTAACATACATTTGCATGAGAGAGACAGACCTTAACATACATTTGCATGAGAGAGACAGACCGTAACATGCATTTGCATGAGAGAGACAGACCGTAACATGCATTTGCATGAGAGAGACAGACTGTAACATGCATTTGCATGAGAGAGACAGACCGTAACATACATTTGCATGAGAGAGACAGACCGTAACATGCATTTGCATGAGAGAGACAGACCGTAACATACATTTGCATGAGAGAGACAGACCGTAACATACATTTGCATGAGAGAGACAGACTGTAACATGCATTTGCATGAGAGAGACAGACCGTAACATACATTTGCATGAGAGAGACAGACCGTAACATGCATTTGCATGAGAGATACAGACCGTAACATGCATTTGCATGAGAGAGACAGACCTTAACATACATTTGCATGAGAGAGACAGACCGTAACATGCATTTGCATGAGAGAGACAGACCGTAACATGCATTTGCATGAGAGAGACAGACCGTAACATACATTTGCATGAGAGAGACAGACCGTAACATACATTTGCATGAGAGAGACAGACCGTAACATGCATTTGCATGAGAGAGAAATCTAGCGTCAGGTTTAGCCGAAGGACAGGTCAAGGGAGATGCCTAGATGCTGCTACAAGCAGCTCCAAAAAGGAACGGTGGTAGGCAGCAGTATTACCCCACACACTACTACCTCCAGGCTGTAACATACATTTGCATGAGAGAGACAGACCGTAACATACATTTGCATGAGAGATAAATCTAGCGTCAGGTTTAGCCGCAGGACGGGTAAAGGGAGCTGCCTAGAAGCTGCTACATGCAGCTCCAAAAAGGAAGGAGATAGGCAGCACTATTACCCCAAACTAACACTACTACCTCCAGGCTGTAATGAACATTTGCATGGCAGAGAAGACAACAGGAAGACAGGTTGAATATAAACAGAAAGCAATGCACAGGCATGTATATATGCATAAACTCATGGACAGCGTTTATAGCTTTTTATAGCTGTAGAGGGTAATTTAGGGCCAACACGTTTTTGAACAGCGGCAATTTGGGCTAAAACGGTGTCAAAAAGAACAATCACTTTATTTGGCGGAATATCCCTGTTAACAACTATACACAGTGTGCACCTGCTTTCATGATTAACATGGTACAAGCAATGTATAGGGGCAAATACCTTATGCCTCATCAGTATGATTTCACGTCATGCATTACATTACATCACGTTGTCATTGACAGACCATAGTTGACCCAAAACGAGCCCGCTCCACAACATCCGGGGGGGTTCTCCAACCAGCCTCAAAATCACAGGGTACAAGCAATGCATTGGGGTATGTCCCAGAAGCCTAATTCATATTGTTTTACATTATGCATATGTTCAACATTATCCCCAAATCAACCCAACCCAACCTTCATGATTAACATGGTACAAGCAATGTATTGGGTCAAATCCCATTAGCCTTATTAATATAATTTTGCATAACGCATATTTTTTACATCATCCCCAACCCAATCCAACCCAACTATTTTTTGACATTATTCCCAACCCAACCCAAATCAATATCCCCAACCCATCCCAATTAATTGTTTACATTATCCCCACCCAACCCAACTCATTATCCCCAATCCAACCCAAAACATTGCCCACCCACCTTCATGATTGCTCCAAGCGCGGACCCACCACGGAAGACCATATTTGCTCTGTTGGGTGGATCAGACACGTTGATCTTCACCTTGCTACCCAGCTTGCTTTCGTCTCCCTGGACACGAGGAGCCAGAGCATACAGGCTGGTGATACAATGTGTGTGTTGATAAGGGTTGGGTTGGGTTGGGGAGGAGGGGAGGGGGGTGTTATGAAAGGTAGGGTAGGGTTGGGTTGAGTTGGGTTGGGGAGGAGGGGATGGTGGTGTGTGTGTGTGTTGAAAGGTAGGGTTGGGATGGGCAGGTGGGAAGGTGGGAAGGTGTGTGATACAATGTGTGTGTTGATAAGGGTTGGGTTGGGGAGGAGGGGATGAGGGAGGGGGGTGTTATGAAAGGTAGGGTAGGGTTGGGTTGAGTTGGGTTGGGGAGGAGGGGATGGTGGTGTGTGTGTTGATAAGGGTTGGGTTAGGTTGGGGGTGAGAGGAGGAGGGGGGGGGAGGGGGAGGGTGCTGTGAAAGGTTGGGTTGGGGGTTGGGTTGGGATGGGATGGGCAGGTGGGAAGGTGTGTGTGTTTGTGTGTGATACGATGTGTGTGTTGATAAGGGTTGGGTTGAGTTGGGTTGGGAAGGAGGGGACGAGGGAGGGGGGTGTTGTGAAAGGTAGGGTTGGGTTGGGTTGGGAGGAGGGAGGGGGTGCTGTGAAAGGTTGGGTTGGGTTGGGATGGGCGGGTGGGAAGGTGTGTGTGTTTGTGTGTGATACAATGTATGTGTTGAGAAGGGTTGGGTTGGGTGGGTTGGGTTGGGAAGGAGGGGACGAGGGAGGGGGGTGTTGTGAAAGGTAGGGTTGGGTTGGGTTGGGGAGGAGGGAGGGGGGTGCTGTGAAAGGTTGGGTGGGTTGGGATGGGATGGGCAGGTGGGAAGGTGTGTGTGTTTGTGTGTGATACAATGTGTGTGTTGAGAAGGGTTGGGTTGGGTTGGGTTGGGGAAGGAGGGGGACGAGGGAGGGGGGTGTTGTGAAAGGTAGGGTTGGTTTGGGTTGGGGAGGAGGGAGGGGGGTGCTGTGAAAGGTTGGGTTGGGTTGGGTTGGGATGGGCGGGTGGGAAGGTGTGTGTGTTCGTGTGTGATACAATGTATGTGTTTAGAAGGGTTGGGTTGGGTTGGGGAGGAGGGGGGTTGGGGAGGGGGGTGTTATGAAAGGTAGGGTTGGGTTGGGTTGAGTTGGGTTGGGGAGGAGGGGGTGATGGTGTGTGTGTTGAGAAGAGTTGGGTTGGGTTGGGTTGGGGAGGAGGGAGGGGGGTGCTGTGACAGGTTGGGTTGGGTTGGGATGGGATGGGATGGGCGGGTGGATAGGTGTGTGTGTTTGTGTGTGAGACAATGTATGTGTTTAGAAGGGTTGGGTTGGGTTGGGATGGGATGGGATGGGCGGGTGGATAGGTGTGTGTGTTTGTGTGTGAGACAATGTGTGTGTTGATAAGGGTTGGGTTGACTTGGGTTGGGAAGGAGAGAATGAGGGAGGGGGGTGTTATGAAAGGTAGGGTAGGGTTGGGTTGAGTTGTGTTGGGGAGGAGGGGATGGTAGTGTGTGTGTGTTGAGAAGGGTTGGGTTAGGTTGGGGAGGAGGGGAGGAGAGAGGGGGCTGTTGCGAAAGGTTGGGTCGGGTTGGGTTGGGATGGGCAGGTGGGAAGGAGTGTGCGTTTGTGTGTGACGCAGTGCGTGTGATGAGAAGGGTTGGGTTGGGTCGGGGAGGAGGGGATGAGGGAGGGGGGTGTTGTGAAAGGTAGGGTAGGGTTGGGTTGGGTTGGGATGGGCAGGTGGGAAGGTGTGTGTGTTTGTGTGTGATACAGTGTGTGTGATGATAAGGGCTGGGCTGGGTTGGGTTGGGTTGGGGATGAGGGAGGGGGTGTTGTGAAATGTAGGGTTGAGTTGGGTTGGGATGGGCAGGTGGGAAGGTGCGTGTGTTTGTGTGTGATACAGTGTGTGTGATGATAAAGGTTGGGTTGGGTTGGGGAAGGGATGAGGGAGGGGGTGGTGTGAAAGGTAGGGTTGGGTTGGACTGGGCTGGGCAGGTGGGAAGGTTTGTGTTTGTGTGTGTGTGTGTTGAGAAGGGTCGGGTTGGGGAGGTGGGGATGCATGTTTGTGTTGTGAAACGTAGGGTTGGGTTGGGATGGGCAGGTGGGAAGGTGTGTGTATGTGTGTGTGTCTTGAGAAAGGATGGGTTCGGTTGGGTTTGGTCGGAGCGGAGGGGAGGTATGTGGGGGGTGGGGGTGGAAGGCAGGGTGGGGGGCAGGGGGAGTGATGTTGGTCTAGAAGCTAGATACAAGTAGCCAAAAACAGAAACACTTGTCCTCCCCCCCCTTGATGGCGCTGGATAAAGGCGTACCTTCAAAATGTGCTTGCAGTACAAGCTGCCCAGCTCATTCTGCAGGCGTGTTGGGAAACCCAGAAACATGGTGGAGCCCCCGGAGACAAGAACATTTTCATACAAGCAGCGCCTGTTATCCATCGACATTTTCTGCAGGGAATTGGGTTTATTGATGGAGTGAATGGTGGTGATTGATGCATATATGGATGTATTGTAAATGTTCATACAAGCAGCGCCTGTTATCCATCGACATTTCCTGCAGGGAATTGGGTTTATTGATGGAGTGAATGGTGGTGATTGATGCATATGTGGATGTATTGCAAATGTTCATACAAGCAGCGCCTGTTATCAATAGACATATCCTGCAGGGAATGGAGGTGATTGATGGCGTGAATGGGGGTGATTGATGGATTGGTGGTGGTGATTGATGCATGTATGGATGCAATGCAAATATCCATACACGCAGCGCCTGTTATCGATCGACATATCCTGCAGGGAATGGAGGTGATTGATGCATGTATGGATGCAATGCAAATATCCATACACGCAGCGCCTGTTATTGATCGACATATCATACGGGGAATGGAGGGGGTTGATAGAGTGGTAGTGGTGATTGATGCATGTATGCATGCAATAGAAATGTTCATACAAGCAGCGCTTGTTATCGATCGACATATCATACGGGGAATGGAGGGCGTTGATAGAGTGGTAGAAGTGATTGATGCACGTATGCATGCAATGGAAATGTTCATACAAGCAGCGCTTGTTATCGATCGACATATCACACGGGGAATGGAGGGCGTTGATGGAGTGGTGGTGGTGATTGATGCATGTATGGATGCAATGCAAATGTTTATACAAGCAGCGCTTGTTATCGATCGACATATTTTGAGGGGAATGGAGGGCGTTGATGGAGTGGTGGTGGTGATTGATGCATGTATGGATGCAATGCAAATGTTCATACAAGCAGCGCTTGTTATCGATCGACATATTTTGAGGGGAATGGAGGGTATTGATGCAGTAGATGGGGGTCATTGATGGAGTGGTGAAGGTGTGAACAAATGGAATTCTAATTATATAAACATGTATACAAATTTGTAAATAAATGTGATTCCTTACTTATATTGATACTATTAAAGGCCATGCCCACCAGTGGAGGTGTGAACAAATGCATTTATTGCTATATAATACATTTATAACTATGCATATACATGTATAACTAAAATAATATTCCTTACTTACGCTGAAGGTCATGTCCACCATAGAAGGTTTGAACAAATGCAATTATTATTATATAACACATTTATAACTTTGTATATGCATTTATAACTAAAATAATATTCCTTCCTTACATTGATACTACTAAAGGCCATGTCTGCAATGCCAGGTCTCTGCTGGTCCACCAGGGAAGGTGTGAACAAGGATTCAGGTGCCATGAATCTCTCCGTGCCGATTTTGATGATGCGCCCATCGGGTAGAGTATAAGACTTCATGATGCACGTGGTCTCCCGTGCCAGCTACACAGTTGGGTGGGTGACAGCTACACAGTTAGGACACTGGGTGGGTGACAGATTGGGTGGGTGAAATGTTGGGAGGGTGAAAGGTGCCATGAACCTCTCTGTGCCGACTTCGATGATGCGCCCATCGGGAAGGCTTCATGATGCATGTGGTCTCTCGTGCTAACGACACAGTTGGGTGGGTGACAGGTTGGGTGCCATGAACCTGCCCAAGCCGACTTCGATGATGTGCCCATCAGGTAGTGAGTAAGACTTCATGATGCACGTGGTCTCCCGCGCTAGCTACGCAGTTAGGTGGGTGACAGGTTGAGTGGGTGACAGGTTGGGTAGGTGGCAGGTTGAGTGGGTGGCAGGTTGAGTGGAAGGCAGGTTGGGTGGGTGAAAGGTTGGGTGCCATGAACCTCTCAGTGCCGAATTTGATGATGCGCCCATCCTGTTGACTGTAAGACTTCATGATGCACGTCGTCTCCCGTGCCAGCCACACAGTTGGGTGGGTGACAGGTTGGGTGACTGGTACACAGTTAAGACGCTGGGTAGGTGAAAGGTTGGGTGACAGCTACACAGTTGTGTGGGTGGCAGGTTGGGAGGGTGACAGGTTGTGTGGGTGACAGGTTGTGTGGGTGACAGGTTGGGTGGGTGACAGGTTGGGTGGGTGACAGGTTGTGTGGGTGACAGGTTGTGTGGGTGACAGGTTGTGTGGGTGACAGGTTGTGTGGGTGACAGGTTGTGTGGGTGGCAGGTTGTGTGGGTGACAGGTTGTGTGGGTGACAGATTGTGTGGGTGACAGGTTGTGTGGGTGACAGGTTGTGTGGGTGACAGGTTGGGTGAGTGACAGGTACACAGTTGTTTGGGTGACAGATACACAGTTGTGTGGGTGACAAGTTGGGTACCATGAACCTGTCTGTGCCGACTTTGTTGTTCCCATCGGGAAGGGTGTAAGACATCACGATGCATGTGGTCTCACTCGCCAGCTACACAATGGAAAGTTGAGTGGCAGGCAGGAGGCTAAAGGCACAGTCATAAAATGTGAACGACTATTATAAGGCTGGGCTAATGATTGGTTGAGAAGACTTGCTTCTGAATGATGCGCCCATCAGACAGGGTGCATGAGTTCATGATGCACATGGCATCTTGCGCCAGCTACACAATGGAAGGTTGAGTGGGTGACAGGTTGGGTAACGGCTACACAGTTAAGACGTCAGGTGGCAGGCAGGAGGCTAAAGGCACAGTCATCAAGTGTGAACGACTATAATAAGGCTGGGCTAATGATTGGTTGAGAAGACTTGCTTCTGAATGATGCACCCATCAGGCAGGGTGTATGACTTCATGATGCATGTGGTATCACTCACCAGCTACACAATGGAAGGTTGGGTGACAGGTTGGGTGCCAGCTACACAGTTAAGATGTTGGGTTACAGGCAGTAGGCAGGAGACACAGTCATCAAGTGTGAAGGACTGTAAAAAGGCTGGGCTAATGATTGGTTGAGAAGAATTGCTTATGAATTATGCGCCCATCGGACAGGGTGTAAGACTTCATGATGCAAGTGGTCCCCCGTGCCAGCTACGCATTGAGAGGTCGGGTGAGTATTAGTGAGTACCGGCAGTTATAAACAGGGAACGGCAATATGATATCATACTTTCACCCATAATGCACCCTTTCAAGCCAGGCATTAAAAGGGTGCCAAAGACCCCCCCACAACAGTATCACACAGTCATAAGTACAGCAGTATCACACAGTCATATGTACAGCAGTATCACACAGTCATATGTACAGCAGTATCACACAGTCATATGTACAGCAGTATCACACAGTCATATGTACAACAGTATCACACAGTCATATGTACAACAGTATCAGCAGACGTTCATATTAGCAGCAGTATCACACAGTCCATACGGACAACGTATCACACAGTCATTTACACAGTATCACCAGTCCATGATGTACAGCAGTAGCACCCATTCATTGTACCAACAGTATCACAAACTTCATAGTACAACAGTATCACACAGTCCATATTGTACAAGCGAGTAATCACACAGTCATATGTTACAGCGTATCACACCATCATATGTACAACATATCACACGTCATATGTACCAACAATATCCACAGTCTATGTACAACAGGATCACACATCATATGTAGCAGACAAGTATCACACCGTCATATGTACGCAGTAACACAAGTCTATATGTACAGCAGTATCACACAGTCAATTAACAGCATATCATCACACAGTCATATGTACCAGCTATCACACAGGCATATGTACACAGTATCACACGTCATACGTACACCATGTATCACACAGTCTATGTACAGGCAGTAAATCACAACAGTTCATATGTACGCAGTAGTCACACAGTCATATGTACAACAAGTATCCCAAGTCATTGTACAGCAGTATCACACAGTCTAGTACAGCAGTATCACCCGTCTATGTCAGCAGTATCACACATTCATATGGTAACGCGTATAGTCGCAGTATCCCACAGTTCATATGTAACAAACAGTATCACACAGTCATATGTACAACAGTATCACACAGTCATATGTACAGCAGTATCACACAGTCATATGTACAACAGTATCACACAGTCATATGTACACAGTATCACACAGTCATATGTACAGCAGTATCACACAGTCATATGTACAACAGTATCACACAGTCATATGAACAACAGTATCACACAGTCATATGTACAGCAGTATCACACAGTCATATGTAGGGAACATCGATATGATATGATATCATCATATGATGCCGGCAGTCTGACTAGGCCAAAGTTACCCTTTACATACAATATCATATGATGCAATTTGTATGACAACATATGATATCACACTCCCCTTTGGCCAGCATCATATAATTTGCCGGTCCCTAGTTATAAATGGAAGTCCCCCTTGACTCCTCCAAGCCTAGGCCACATTTGGAGTCAAGTAGGGCACTAGGAAAAATCTAATCATCGCCATCATCATCATCATCATCTTCATAAATGACTCCTGGTACTGAAGTAGGTATCTATTGTGAATGATCATTATGAGTTGCGCCAGCTGCATCGTGCTAGCTACGCAGTGGGAGGTCGGGTGAATAACAGTGACTAGTTATAAATGACTCCTGGTACTGGAGTAAGGATCAACTGGGAATGATCATAATGAATGAGTTGCTCGCAGGACAAGGTGGCTGAATTCATGATGCATGTTGTCAACCGTGCCACCTACACCGAGAGAGGTCGGGTGAGGAACAGTGGCTAGTTATAAATGTAAGTCCCCCTTGACTCCATCAAGCTGAGGGTGCATTGGGAGTCCAGTAGGGCATCAGGAAAATTCAAATTCAAACTAAAACTGCGCAACTGACATGACAGCTCTATTCCAGAACTGCAGGTGTGGAACTATGGATATCCGAGAAATCACCTCCTCCCTTTGGGGAGTATACATGAATAATTAGTCATGCATATCGTTTCAAATCAAGCCCCCCTTGAATTCTTCAAGCTGAGGGTACATTTGGAGTCCAGTGGGGCACCAGGAAAAATGTAATCATCACCATCATCATCATCTGAAGGGTGTATCCTCACCATCATCACCATCACAATCATCACCATCATCATCATCTGAAGGGTCCATCATCATCATCTGAAGAGTTCATGACGCTCGTGGTCTATCTCGCCAGCCACATTGTGAGAGGTCCGGTGAGTAACAGCGACTAGTTATAAAATACTCCTGGTAGTAACTGACTCCTGATAAGTAAGGATCTACTGGGAATGATGATTATGAATGAGTTGTGCGTAGGTCAAGGTGACTGAATTCACGATACATGTGGTCTATCGTGCCAGCTACACCTTGGGAGGTCGGGTGAGGAACAGTGACTAGTTGTAAGCGACTCCTGGTAATCAGGTAAGTATCTATTGTGAATGATCATTATGAATGAGTTGCCCATTGGGCAAGGTGACTGAATTGAAGGTCTATTACGCCAGCTGCATCGAGAGAGGCCGGGTGAGTAACAGTGACTAGTTAGAAATGACTCCTGGTACTGAAGTAAGGATCTATTGTTAAAGATGATTACGAATGCACTTGGTCTATCGCGCCAGCTAGACAGTAAGAGGTCGGGTGAGGAGCAGTGACTAATTATAAGCGACTCCTGGTAATGGAGTAGGGATCTATTGTGAACTATATCATTATGAATGAGTTGTGCGTAGGCCAAGGTGACTGAATTCATAATGCACGTGGTCTACCGCGCCAGCTACACCGTGGGAGGTCGGGTGAGTAACAGTGACTACATTTACTTACTCATTTATAATATAGGGAACGGCAATATGATACCATATGATGCCGGCAGTCTGACTAGGCAGAAGTTACCATTTATATACAAAATCATATGATACAGTTTAGATGATATTATATTATATCATAATTGCCGCTGGTCAACATCATATGATATGTCGGTCCCTATAAATGAGTAATGAAGCAAGGATCAATTATGTAGAATTTCAATTTATATGTATAATATCTAGATGTATATCATTATATATAATTTCATGAACCAAGGATCAATTATGAATGGTCGCTATGATGAATAGCCCATAGGGCAGGGTGTACATAGGGCAGGGTGTATACATGGAAGTCAGAATGCCAATATTCACGTTGAATGCCGTGTAAAAAAGCTTCTCCTTGACCTCCCACACCAACTCTGCATCTCTTGCAGCGTGCATATCTTAGCCTCGTCTTTTCAACAGGTTCACCAAGTGTGCAGTGACCGCACCTATTGAGATGGAAAACACTTGGTAGCAAGTACTCCTTCACTTCCCACCCACCTTCATCCTCTGTTCTCGTTGACTACTATGTAGAAAAGCTACTCCTTCACCTTCCACACATATTGAGAAGGGAAACACCTGGTGGCTACAACGCCTACACTTCCCACCCACCTTCATTTCTTTATCCACGTTGACTGCCGTGTAGCAAAGCTTTTCCTTCACCTCCCGCACCAGCTCTGCATCTCTTGCAGCGTTAAAATTGTAGCCTCGCCTTTTAAGCAGGTCCACCAGGTGTGCAGTGACCGCAGCGCCACCAACGTCAGAGCACTTGGTGGCGTGAGGGAATGCGATGCCGTCGATCACTGGTACAGTGGTGGTCCTGCCTTCGCCCGAGTCCACGACCAAGCCGGTGGTGGAACCTGCAACCCAGAAAGCCAGGACCACGTTCATCATCATCATCATCATCATTCATCTTGCCCTCCCCCTGATCATTTTCATCATCATCATCATCATCATCATCATTCATCTCCACCTCCTCCTGATCACCATCATCAGTCATCATTATTCATCTTCACATCCAGCCCCTCCTGACCACCATCAACATCATCGTCATCATCATCATTATTCATCTACACCTCCTCCTCCTCCTCTTGATCACCATAATGTTCAACATCATCATCATCATTATTCATTTCACCTCCTCCTCCTCCTGATCATTATCATCATCATTATTCATCTTCACCTCCTCCTTGTGATCACCATCATTTTCATCACCATCACCATCATTTTCACCACCATTGCCATCATCATTATTCATCTTCACCTCCTCCTCTTCTTCATCATCCTCATCCTCTCACTCATCATCCTTACACTCATCATCACTCATCATCCTTATAATCATCTTCCACATGTACCCTCACTTTGGCCATTTAAAGAGATTATGGCTGGCAGCCGCAAAGCCTTCATCATCATTACCCTCACCATCATCATCGCCATCACCCCCCCACCATTATCATCGCCCTCATCATTACCCTCATCATTTTCATCCTTGTCCTAAACATCCTCCTCCCATGCACTCTCGCCTTGGCCATTTAGAAAGAGGATGGCTTGGAAATGTAGGTTAGCAGCCGCAAAGCCTTCATCGTCATTACCCTCACCATCACCATCATCATGGCCATCACCCCCCCCCCCCCCCCCCCCCCACACACACACACACACCCACGATTATCATCGCCCTCTTGGTCATCATCATCACCCTCATCCTCATCATCGCCATCCCTGTCCAAAACATCCGCCTCCCATGTACTTCAGCCTTGGCCATATAGATAGAGGATGGCTTGGGGATGTAGGTTGGCAGCCGCAAAGCCATCATCATCATTACCTTCAACCTCATACTCCTCCTCATCAGCATATCCTTGTCCTAAACATGCATATCACATGTACCCCCACCTTCTCTTTATAGAGAGAAGATGGCTTGGAGTTGTAGCCTGACAGCCACAAAGCCATACCGTTCAAACATCATCATCACCCTCCTCCTCCTCATCACCTTCCTCCTCGTTCTCCTCCTCCTCCTCATCATCACCCTCCCCCTCCTCACCATCACCCTCCCCCTTCTCATCATCACCCTCCTCCTCATCATCATTACCTTCTACCTCATACTCCTCCTCATCAGCATATCCTTGTCCTAAACATGCATATCACATGTACCCCCACCTTCTCTATATAGAGAGAAGATGGCTTGGAGTTGTAGCCTGACAGCCGCAAAGCCATACCTTTCAAACATCATCATAATCACCATCCTCCTCCTCATCCCCCTCCCCCTCCTCCTCATCACCCTCCTCTTCCTCCTCCTCCTCATCACCTTCCTCCTCATCACAATCCTTGTCATAAGCATACATATCACATGTACCCTCACCTTGCCCATACAGAGAGAGGATGGCTTAGAGCTGTAGCTTTACAGCCGCAAAGCCATCATCATCATCATCATCATCATTACCTTCACCATCATCATCGCCATCACCCCCCCCATTATCATCGCCCTTCTCCTCCTCATCATCATCACCTTCATCCTCCTTATCACCCTCACCCTCATCATAACCTTTGTCATAAGCATACATATCACATGTACCCTCACCTTGGCCATATAGAGAGAGGATGGCATGGGGCTGTAGCTTAACAGCCTCAAAGCCATCATCATCATCATCATCATTACCTTCACCATCATCATCGCCATCACCCCCCCCCCCCCCCCCCCCCCTTATCATCGCCCTTCTCCTCCTCCTCATCATCACCTTCATCCTCCTTATCACCCTCACCATAACCCTTGTCATAAGCATACATATCACATTTACCCTCACCTTGGCCATATAGAGAGAGGATGGCTTGGAGCTGTAACTTGACAGCTGCAAATCCATACCGCTCAAACATCATCTCTAAAGTCTTCTCCCGGTTGGTTAACGGGTTTAGGACTGGGTCAGAAAGCAACACCTGGATGAAAAAATGAAAAAATGAAAAAAGTGATTTGTTCGCGTCTACAATTTCCTGGTAATACTTTTTTTTACTGCCAAAGACGGCGAGCAGCCAAATTGCTGGCTGAAGCTATGAAACCAAGTTCAAGTTCAGAAAGCAACACCTGCAAGTAGCATAATTGTTTTTACTGTCGAGGACGGCGAGCAGCAAAATTGCTGGCTGAAGCTATGTAACCAAGTTCAAGTTCAAGTTCAAATAGCAACACCTGGATGTAACAGTGCGGGATGCTTAACACCCACCCACCCACCCAAACACTCTCTGCCCGGTCACCCACCCACCCACCTTACAGTCCGTGGGATTGATCTTGTGCTCATGCTCGAACGTGCGTTCCCAAACCCGTTCCATCTTCCCACCCACCCACCCACCTTACAGTCCGAGGCATTGACCTAGAATTCATGCGGATTAGCCCCCACCCACCTTACCCACCCAGGCCCACTCTCTGCCTGGTCTCCCACCCACCCACCCACCTTGCAGTCTGTGGGGTTGATCTTGAGCTCATGCTCGAAGGTACGTTCCCAAACGCGCTCCATCCTCCCCCAGTGGGTGATGAGGCCATCGTGCATGGGGTACGTTATTTCCACATTTTGGTCAGAGCTTGAACAATCTGACCCAACCTGCATGCAACAACGAACAAGCAAGCAGGCATGTCCATATACAGGCCAGAGGATGAGGGTGAAGATACATTACGCAGTCAATCTTAGCACCTGTGTGGAGCTACATTTCCACATTTTGGTCAGAGGTTGTGCAATCTGACCCAACCTGCATGCAGCATCAAACACGCAAAATTATATTAGACAGTAAAATCATAATACGTTGAACCTGATCACGCATGGTCCCACCACCATCACCATCCTCTCTATCATCATCATCACCACCACCACTGCCATCATCACCACCATCACCACCATCATCAGCACCCATCATCACCACCACCACCATCTCCACCATCATCACCACTACCATCACCACCACCATCTCCAGCATCATCACCACCACCATAGCCACCATCATCACCACCACCATCACCACCACCACCACTATCTCCACCATCACCGCCACCACCATCATCACCACCACCACCACTATCATCACCACCACCACCATTCTCACCACCACCATCATCACCACCACTGTCAGCATCACCACCATCATCACCACCACCACCACCACCATCATCAGTACCACCATCATCACCACCACCACCACCATCATCATCACCACCATCACCACCACCACCACTGTCATCATCATCACCACCACTATCTCCACCATCATCACCACCATCATCTCCATCACCATCACCACCCCCATCATCACCACCACCACTGCCATCATCATCACCACCATCATCGCCACCATCATCACCATCACCACCACCATCATCACCACCTGTACCACCCCCATCATCACCACCACCATCAACTTCACCACCTGCACCACCATCATCACCACCACCATCAACATCACCATCATCAGTACCGACCTTGCTCCTAAGGGTGCATGGGAGCGATGAGCGCGGCAATGAGTCTCCAGCAAATCCACATTTTACAACCTGCTCAACACATGCAAGGGTCAGGACAAGGCACATACTGTCAGAATGTTTTTTGCTCTTCGGAGTTCACAAAGAGGGACAAGTAGTTGCGGTACACATGCAAGGCGCAAGATAAGGCACTTAGGTTGGTTTCATTACATGGTATATCAGCTTCCAGGATGAGCAGCGCATGGAAGGGTCGGCACAAGGCACTTAGGTTGGTTCGATGACAATGAGTCTCCAGCGAATACACACTTTATGATCTGCTCAACACATGCAAGGGGCAGGACAAGGCACAAACTGTTAGAATATTTTTGTTTTTTGGGGTGCACCAAGAGGAACAAGTAGTTGCGGTACACATGCAAGGGGCAGCACAAGGCACTTCGGTTGGTTTCATGACAATGTCGGCATATCACATTTTACGATCTGCTCAAAAAAGGTAATGATAACGCCTGGTGGGGCGTGGTGTTAAGGGAACCTGTTGTACGCGGGTAGGGAGCGGTCTTCTACCTCAACTGGACAAGCTACCATCGCGGTGGACAACGACCTGCAACGCCAAGAGCGACAGAAGGGGGAATCTGCTCAACACAATCTGCTCATCACATGCAAGGGGCATTACAAGGCAATTAGGTGGGGTTAATTATCGTTTGGTGGTTGGCCCCAGAGCAAGCAAACAGGCTGGTTCCCTCAACCTTAAGCCTCGTAATTAGGCGTACTATTTACTTAGTTATTTATTTATTGGTTTTATATATTAGTTTTGTATATTGATTGATTGGTTTGATGACATGGCCAATCAGCTGTCAGGCCGAATCCACATTTTATGATCTGCTAAACACATGCAAGTGGCGGGGCAAGGCAATTCGGTTGGGTTGGTGACATGGTCTATCATCCTTCAGGCTGATCGGCGAATGGTTGGGGCGGCACAAGTCATTCAATGTCTGTGTGCTATTCAGAGGACGAAAAAAGGAAAAAGGATATGGAACAAGAATATATATGAAACAAGAACAGTTGCGGAACACATGCACTAGGCAGCATATTAAGCACAAGCCACATAGGTTGGTTCGATTTCTGCTTTCAGAGTATAACAGGAAATATGATATGAAACAATCGGTTGCAGAACGAATGCTAGGGGCGGCATAAGACACATAGGCTATTTTGATTCCTGCTTTCAGAGTATAACAACAGGAAATAGGATATGGAACAATCTGTTGCAGAACGCATGCAGGGGGCGGCATAAGACACATAGGTTGATTTGATGTCTGCTTTTGGAGTATACAAACAGGACAAGAATATGAAACAATCGGTTGCGGAACGCATGGATGGGGCAGCACAAGCCACATAGGTTGGTTCGATTTCTGTTTTCAGAAAATACAAACAGGAAAAAGGATATAAAAGTAGTAGGGTGCCCTGGCGGGTCCACTGGAGGTCGGCCCCGGGGTGGTGTAATGTTCGTCAAGCAGCAGTGGCAGCCTCCTTGGTGATAGATGCACAAGCAGTTGCTTACTTATCCGTACAATTTAATATTGGGGGGGTCAAGAATCAATGTAGTATGGCATGGCCTTATTATTCAACTTGGTGGCCTGTAAGGCTAATGAATTTATTAGCTCACTGACTTCCCGAAGTTCCATGCATGCAGGTGCAGCAACTCCCGAGGCTACAGTTGCTACTTCGCAACCTGCAGGAACTAGTGCGAAAGAGCAGATTTCCACAACGCGCTGATGCAATGAGCTACAAGAGTCACTAAGAAGCGAATTCTTCAAGGGGAAATCGTAGACATGCTCCAAGTCCCTAGATTGAGTCCACAGGACAGGAGGGAAACGACAAATGAAAGCGCCACGTCCACAGTCCGCAACCCTGAGATGCGTACTCGAAAAAGTGCCCTCGGAGGTAATCCGCACCCGACGGGAATCGAACACGAGTCGGTAAGATTTCAGGCCAGTCAGATTAACCGTCAATTTTGACCGGCGTTCTTGGGAAAATGTGAAGATGTGAAGATTTGACGATTTCGCGTAAGTATCGCATAGGTCTGTCCCCCATAGGGGGCCGACCAACCAGAAAATACAGGAAAAAGGATGCGAAAGTCAGGAACAAGTCCTATGCAGCGTCGCAAGCGACGCGGAAAATTGGCGGAGTGTGTTGGCAACGGAACGAAAGGTGGCAACGATGGAGCTGACCGAAGCGAGTTAGTCACGCGACCGTTGGCTGACATGTCGGGCTTCAATTTTTTTTCTTCTTTTACTGTCGGACAGACAAATGGGTAAACATGGGGGCTCCCGCCCCCCTTGAAGAAGGGGCTCCGCCAAAAAGGATATGAAACAAGCTGTTGCGGAACACATGCAATTGGCAGCAGATTGAGCACAAGCCACATAGGTTGGTTTGATTTCTGCTTTCAGAGTAAAACAACAGGACGACGACAAGAAACATACCATTCCGGAGTACATGCAACGGGGCAGCTTACAACACATGAGTTGGTTCGATTTCTGCTTTCAGAGTACACAAACAGGAAAAAGGATATTCCAAACAGGAAAATGGATATGAAAAAGCAGAAAAAGGATATGAAACAAGAGAAGTTGCGGAACACATGCACTAGGCAGCATATTAAGCACAGGCCACATAGGTTAGTTCGATTTCTGTTTTCAGAATATACAAACAGGAAAAAGGATATTAAAAACAGGAAAATACAGGAAAAAGGATATGAAACAAGAACAGTTGCCGAACAAATGCACTAGGCAGCATATTAAGCACAGGCCACATAGATAAGTTCGATTTCTGTTTTCGGAATATACAAACAGGAAAAAGGATATCAAAAACAGGAAAAAATATAGGAAACAAGAACAGTTGCGGAACACATGCACTAGGCAGCATATTAAGCACAGGCCACATAGGTTGGTTCAATTTCTAGTTTCAGAATACACAAACAGGAAAAAGGATATGAGAAACAGGAAAATACAGGAAAAAGGATGTGAAACAAGAATAGTTGCGGAACACATGCACTAGGCAGCATATTAAGCACAGGCCACATAGGTTAGTTCGATTTCTATTTTCAGAATATACAAACAGGAAAAAGGACATGAAAAACAGGAAAATACAGGAAAAAGGATATGAAACAAGAACAGTTGCGGAACACATGCACTAGGCAGCATATTAAGCACAGGCCACATAGGTTAGTTCGATTTCTGCTTTCAGAATATACAAACAGGAAAAAGGACATGAAAAACAGGAAAATACAGGAAAAAGGATCCGAAAAACAGGAAAAAGGATATGAATCAAGCCGTTGCGGAACACATGCAATTGGCAGCATATTAAGCTCACGCCACATAGGTGGTTTTGATTACATGGTGTATCAGTCTTCAGGCAGCTCACTGTCCGCAGGCGGAGTAAACTTGGGTAGTGCAAACACTACCCCTACTTATATACATATTTCTACACCACACATAGGCTGATTGCACGACATGGTCTATCAGCCTTCTTGCTGCTCTAAGTCTGCTTGAGGAGTAATCTTGGGTAGTGTAAACACCACTCCTACTGTTACACCTATTTCTACACCACAAATAGGGCGGGACCGGCATATCATATGATGTTGACCTAAGGTGAGTATGGTATTATATGCTATCATACAAATGACATCTTATGATATTGTATAAAAATGGTCACTTTAGCCTAGCCAGCCTGCCGGCATCATATGATAGCATATGGCCAACACATAGGTCGGTTGGATTTTTTTGTTTTTAGTAGTGAAAGGATTTTCACCCCAGGAGGTGGGCCTCCCGACACAAACCAACGACTCGGAGTATTCAGTTTGAATGGCGTTGCCTCTACTACAATAAAGTTGGCGCACTTAAGATCGGTGGGAGGTACCAATCCTCGGCCAAACGGACATTCACCACTACCCTTATTGACCACGGCAGACAAGTGGATGACAAGGTCTATCAGCTTTCTCAATACTCACAGTCTGCTGCAGGTGTGGACATGGATATTATAACATCATTTTGGCTGAGTTCGTTGAAATCAGGCAGAAGGTGTGTGGTTTGAATCCCTACAGGTGCGCTTTAGTGTTCGTGGTCGTTGTCAACCGCCATGGCAGCCCTGTCCAGGTAAAGTAGCCGCCCGTTCTCTACCGACGTAAGACAGGGCTCCCTTAATCCCACGCCCCACCAGGCATTATCATTACTTTTAACACCACTTATTGTAGAATTAAATGATCACTGTAGCACGAACTCACGGAGATAGATGTCAATGTGTATATCATATTAATATGATATATATAGAGATATATGACAATTTGTATATCATATTAATATGATATATATAGAGATATATGTCAATTTGTATATCATATTAATATGATATATATATAGATATATGTCATATTAAATTATCATACTAATTTTGTGCTAATCATATTGAATCATACAAATATGATATAAGTACATCTTGAATATCTAGTTGGCACTAAGAAGTTCCATGGTGATATTGCAGGATTGTTTTTGCATCTTTGCTTCCTTGCTTCTTTGGAGTACATATGGGTTCTATACACCACTGCACTACCATAACACTACTACCACAATACACCACACGGTTGAATGCAAGCACCTGGACTGTTTAAAAACATGTCCAGGTCACTTTCCCTCCACCATGCCACATGATGATGGATAAAAGATATCAGCACATCTTGAATATCAGGTTTGCACCATGGAGGTCCACAATAGAAATGCAGGATTGTTTTTTGCTTCTTTGCTTCGTTGTTTCTTTTCCCTATTGCTTAGTTCTTGCTGGTATCCTTAGCTCCTTCGCTAAAAACTTGTTGGAAGACCCCCTCGGATGGGTGGAGGGGGCTTCTACTGGGTCAATAAAATATTGTCTGGTTATGTATGTTACAGCCCAGCGGGTAGCCAATTAGGCTGAAGGGACTTGCTCAAGCTCAAATGATTAAGATCATTCTAGACTTCTAGGAGGGGCTATACAAATTATTGTATGTCTTGGTCCCCAAACAATCGAGATGACAAGAAAATGTAATTATGGCTAGCTTGCTGCCCCTTACCCCCGAGCCGGAGTCACACACGACCACTTGACTATGTGCTTGGGCCATCTCGCAGCCAAGGTCTTCAGCTTGAGCTCCTTGGTATTTAAATCTGAACTCCAAATTCGATTTGTACGACAGCTCTACTGCTGCTCACAATGCATTCCAGCTGATGCTCAAATGCTATGCACAAGGTTGGATGTTTGGCCTAACCCTATGCAAGGTTGGCTTTTTGACTGAAAGCTATTGAAATCCGATGGTCGAGGCTATAAAAGTTGCGTATTGGTGGGAGGCCACGCGCAGTGAAGTCTGGAAACAGTTTTGGGGCAACAAGAAGTGAAATGAAGTCTGGCGACAGCTTGCGAAACCTGCTACTATCGCTAGGCGGAATGAAACCCTGAACTTCGCAAGTGCTTGAAGGCCTACGGATAAATGTAAATTAACGCTATTATGTAGCACGAGTGAGAAGCGGGCGTGAACGAAGAAGTTTGAATTATCAACTGCAGTCTTCTGTGGTGCGACAAATTCGCGGCGGACCCGAATTGCCGACTAACCCCGCATAAATAGAGTGACAAGGAAAGTCTCAGGACAGAGATATTATAAGTGCATTATGCTTTGCATCAGCATGTTCGACGGCAAATGTTGATTTCGCTTCGTCTCTGCATCTCTTCTTTTCGTTGTCTCGTCATGTTGACCTCACACGTTTCACCTTCTGCACCTTAGAGACTGCAATCTTCACCATAGCTTTTACTAACAGCTTTAAGGCAGATGCCCTGTCTGGCTATTCAGCCAAACCAACTGGGACATATTGCACCTTTAGGCAGACACAATCAGCTATCCAGAACTGCTGAAATAATGGGGTTCAGCTCAGTGGCTGGCTCAAGGAGCTGCCTACCGATAGAAGATACTGCTCTCAGCTGAAAAAGATAGCTATGATCTTCACTTCTACAGTAATATGCCTCCTTCGGTCACAAACCAAGGTATGTAGGCTGATGCCTGTAGCCTGTCAGGGAAAGATAATTTTATTCCATTGTTGTAGATCCGCCATAGTCATCGGCCATAGTCATTCCATAGTCATTCCATTGTTGTAGATCGGCCATAGTCATTGGCCATTGTTGTAGATCGGCCATAGTCATTCCATTGTTGTAGATCGACCTTAGTCATCCCAATCCAAGACCGCTCCACAACATCTGGGGTGGTGGTGTGTGTGTGTGGTGGTGGTGGTGGTGTGTGTGGGGGGGGGGGGGGGGGGGGGGGGGGGGGCTTCCATCCTCAAACAGAAAATCGCAGGGTACAAGCAATAACTCAACGAGGCAAAGAAAGATGCGATTTTATATTCTTAATTATACGAAGTGGTTTATCTTGGATGAGCTGCCGCACACAAGAGAGCAGCAGACAATTACAAATATAGTCACATGCAACTGCACCACTTTTCTACGCTACACATTGACTTTTCAAGCACACTAAGTGGTTTCTTATAGTGGAGCTGCCATGCACAAATGTAGTCACATGCAACTGTACATCAACTTATGAAGTCCACAAAGTGTTTTCTTATAGTGAATGTGCCATGCATAAATACCGTCACATGCAACTGTACATCGAATTCTCAAGTGCACAAAGTGGTTTCTTATAGTGGAGCTGCCGTACACAAGAGATCAGCTTACACACAAATTGTGTGCAAGGGTGTAGGCTGTTGGAATATTTGAATTGGAGGGGGGGGGGGGGGGGGGGGGGGGCGGAGATATAAGCTTCTATCCGCGCAGAGGGGTCTATTGTCTAAAATCTAAGTTGAAGACCTTCCTGAGGCGAGGGATCAACAGTTGAAAGCGGCGAGAGGACAGGGAGAAGAATTGATCACAATAATTGATTATGTGAATTGATTACAAGAATTGATAACAAGAATTGATTACGAGAATTGATTACAAGAATTGATAACAAGAATTGATTACAAGAATTGATTATGTGAATTCATTACAAGAATTGATTATGTGAATTCATTACAGAAATTGATTACAAGAATTGATTCTGTGAATTCATTACAAAAATTGATTACAAGAATTGATTATGTGAATTCATTACAAAAATTGATTACAAGAATTGATTATGTGAATTCATTACAAAAGTTGATTACAATAATCGATTATGTGAATTCATTCCAAAAATTGATTAAAAAAAATGATTATGTGACCTGGTTCCTTCTGGTTGTGCTGCCATACACAAAAGACCTACCATGCACAAGCATCGTCACATTAATTTGGGGAACGGCAACTAACTAATATTATAGTGTCACAATAATATATGTTTTTCAAATAAATTTAAAATTCTGGTGAGACGTATTCATTCGCTAATATTTACTAGCTCCACCTTCCCTACATATATGTCGATCTCTAAATTACACAAAAGGGTTTCTTAAAGCTGAGCTGTCATGCTAAAATATAGTCACATGCGACTAAATATTGATCTCTAAATTACACAAAGTGGTTTTTATAGCTGAGCTGTCATGCTCAAATATAGTAACATGCGACTATGTATCAATCTCTGAATTACACAAAGTGGTTTCTAATAGGTGAACTACCATGCATGCACAAAATATTAACCTGCAATTGTTGTGGTTGCCCCCAGTGCAAGCCAACAAGCTGGTCCCCTCAACCTCACGCCTCACAATAAGGAGTACTATTTATTTATGTCATCACATGCAATTACATAGAATGATGGATTACATGAGCTGCTTCCTCTTGGAGGAGCATTCACCATCCATGTATAGACGGTCGGATTAAATGAACTAGTTCCCTCTTGGTTGAGCTGCCATTCACGAGAGAGCAGCTGACAAATATGAATTCAGATACAACTATATTTTGACTTCTTAATCATGCAATTGGTTTATTTGATTTTGAGCTGCCAAACACAAGAGAGCAACTTCAACAAATATTGTGTGCAACTGTGTATAATTGGATGACATGAATTGGTCCAATTCAGATTTAGCTGCCATGTACAAAAGAGCGGCTTCAACAAATATTGTGTGCAACTGTGTATAATTTGGATGGCATGAATTGGTCCGTTTTGATTGAGCTGCCATACACAAGAGAGTAGCTTAAACAAATGTTGTGTGCAACCGAGGGGGGGGGGCAAGAAAAAAGCTGCCGTACCGCACCTTCGCTTTGGATAGAGCCTATCCTCAAACTATATAAAAAAAAAAATTTTTTTTAGCCAAAAATGAAGTTGTACAAAAGTTAGAGGGTCCAATGTTTTTTTCAACCAAAGCGGCCCAAATCTTAACTTCGCCATAAATCACGTTTGGGTAACCCCATGAAAGATGTAAGAGCATAACTGAAATGGGCTTTAAAAGATCTTTCGAATGACCCCCATTTTAGGGGGGGTAGTGTGAGGTAATTGGGTTTTAGGAGGGGGGTGGGGTGGGGTGGGGGGGGGGAGTAAAAAAACTTTTAGCCAACTTTATTTTCCCCCTCTTTTTGTATGAAACGTCCACAATTCCAACTCCCATCTGAATCGGACACCATATCGAAGGTGCGGTCCAAAATCTGTCTTTCTGCCCCCCCCCTGTGTGCAACTGCGTATAATTTGGATGACATGAATTGGTCTGTTTTGATTAAGCTGCTATGCACGAGAGCGGCATTTATCTACGTATTGGTGGAGCCCCCCCTTGAGGGGGGGCGAGAGCCCCCAGATTCACCCTGTTGTCTGTCTGTGCAAGCTACCGATCGAAGATACAAAGCCTGACAAGTCAGCCAACTGTCTAATAACTAACTGGCTTCGGTCAGCTCCATCGTTGCCACCTGTCGATCCATTGCTGACACTCTCCGCCAATTTTTTGTGTCGCTTGTAGCGCTGCAAAGGACTTGTTCCTATTGAAATAATTTTCACCACAAGAAGTGGGGCCCCGTACACAAAACAGCGCCCACTGAGGATTCAGAAAAAAAGGCAGAGAAAGTCCTACAGAAGTAGGAAGCTAGCGTCGGAAAGGCCAACATGCAAATGAAGGCTCATGAAACCATCTCGACTTTTGAATTACACAAATACGTACATATATACAAACACATGGAACACTGCACCCTCACTGGATGAAGTAACACTAACACTCGACAGAAAGGAAGCACTCATACACAGGAGCGTGAAACTGAAGGCACTTATTCAATAACTCTAGCATTGAAGCTCTAAAATAAGGTCGACAGAGCACTGAGGGGGCACTTCAGGAAGCACTTGAAAAAGCAGTCATACACAGAAGTATGAGACTGAAGGCGCTCAGTACAGATCTGTAGCTTTAAAGGAGGGTTGTCAGATCACTGAGGGAGCACTTGAGAAAGCACTCAATAATAGAAGCGTGAGCCTGAAGGCGCTCAGTACAAAGTTGTTAGAGAACTGAGGGTGCGCAAAAGAAAGAACTCATTGACAAGAGCGTGAGCCTGAAGGCGCTCAGTACAAAGTTGTTAGAGAACTGAGGGAGCCCAAAAGAAAGAACTCAATAACAAGAGTGTGAGCCTTAAGGCGCTCAGCAGACAACTCAAGCTTTCAAGGAGGGTCGTCAGATCACTGAGGAATCACTTCAAGAATCACTTGACGACGCACATAAAAAAGCACTCAAGAATGTGCATGAAGCACTCAAGAACTCAAGAATGCGCATGAAGAATCAATTCAGAAAGCACTGCCAAATACACGGAAATCACTATAACATCCACACGAGCAAACGCTTTAGGGGGCACGTGGGAAAGCACATGGGAAAAAATCACGTGGGAACGCACTTGGGAGTTCAAGTGCACTGTGCAAACGATTCAGGCAGCACAAAAAGCACTTGTGAAAGCTCGTAAGAAACCAAGCAATGCGCGAAACAAACATGTCAGAAATAACTTTTAAATGTACAAATGAAATGAAAGCACGTAAGAAAGCTCTTAAGGAGTCTCCTTAGAGGAGCTGAACCCCAAGAATATGCTAGTGATGGGATACCTAGGATGGTTGTGGTTGGTGTGCTGCACGGAGTTGAATAAGAAGTCAGATTACTGTATGGTGGTGGTTTATGGAGGTGGTGATGGTGGGGTGGTGGTAGTGGTGGTATACTTAAGGAGTCTCTGAAGAGGAGCTGGACCCCAAGAGTCGTAGTTAACTCTTAAAGGCAGTGTGATGCTCTAAACTGCCTCTCCTGTGTTTAAGGTTGGGCACGTCCGATCAATGTCGACTGGCGCTCGTAGTTTGAAATCTCTCTGGTGCTCTCTTGAATGCTGGGGATTTCTATTTTTACTAATATTCATAAGACAGCACTGCTTGGAGCACTTCATAAGTACTGGAGAAGGGCTTCTGTGCTAGTGCTCTTGTCCAACTTCAACAGCACACATACAAACACTTTTAAAAATACACGTGTACATACACTCGTACTTGTACATACACTTTTACACCTACAAACACACACATACATCCACAAACACTCGTACACGTCCACACACACATAAATGTACATACATTCGTACACGTACATACACACATACATGTACACACGCCTGTAAACAGGGGTACGCTCTAGTGCAGACTCTCCATTCCCAAGATCCATCTGCATGGCTATCTCACATCTAGTTTCATAGAATCACCTTCAATCTAGTTTCGTACTATCACCTTCAATCTAGTTCCATACAATCACCATAAATATAGTTTCATGCAATCACCATAAATATAGTTGCATACAATCACCTTTGATCTAGTTTCATGCTATCACCTTGCCTCCTCTGCCTCATCATCACATCATCATCACATCATCTTGTCCTCCTCCTCTTCCTCCTCCTTCTCCCTCATCTTCCTATCTTGCATCTTCTTCTCCTCCTCCTTCATCTTCACCTTCCATCTTCTCTTCTCGTGAAACTATACATCATAACTCATATGCCATGCGAGCGCCTATTCAGTCGTGCTCGCAATACACTAGCAATAGAACCCGCAATAAGCCGTGAACTGGGCTGATGGGCTTTAATCGTACTCGCAATACACTAGCAATAGGACTAGTCACTAGCCACAACACTTTTTCCAGGACAGCCAGCAGCTTATCCAGCTCGCCATCTGCCCGCTCATCATTAACACCATCTCTTGGCCTTGTTACTGACAGCTAGATTGTCCAGGTCGCCCAGCAACGCATCAAGCTCGCCATGCATTATAGACTCTACCTGTTGGCCTTGTTACAGACAGCTGGATTGTCCAGGTCACCCAGCAACGTATCCAGCTCGCTATCTACCCATGCATTATAGGTAGGGGTCGGCACATCACATGAGATTGGCCAGACCTGTATTTGTATCATTAAAAAATCGTCACATGATATCACATGGAAGCAGCTGTTTTTCTCGAGTCACACAGCAACATCATATGATGGCATGATATCATATGATATCATATTGCCTATCCCTAATTATAGGCACCACTTGGGGGCCTTATGGGCCGCTTGGCTTGAATTGTCCAAGACAGCCAGCAGCGCATCAAGCTCGGGAGGGTCGTTAAAGCCTGGCCCATCCCACCAAGGTCGCTTTGCGCTTACTCTGCCAGGCCCGTGGAACAGAGCAGGCGGGGAGGCACATGATCTCTCCAGATTTGGGTATGCCTGCACCCCTCCATGCATTCGGGTTCCTCCACCAACCAGATCCCCTCCTGCCTCTCCACCACTCTGCTCCCTCCTCATCTGTGGCCCCTTGGTAGTCTGGGCTGTGACCCTGGGCGAAGGAGCAGAAGCATCTAGAACCAGGGAGGGTGGACCAAAACTGTGTGGAGGCTTCACAGCTTGCTGAACGCACAGCTTTTCTGAGGAAACCAAGCCACTACTGTTACCAATAACAATGCCACTGCCGGCACCAGTGATTTGGCAGTTGCTGGGGTTGCCCACGCTGTTGGGGTGGTTAGTGGTGATGAGGGGGCTGGGGCTATGTTGCTGCCTGCCCAGGCTCTGGGTGAGGCTGACAGCGAGACTGGCAGCATTGGAGGTACCTAGCTGTTGACTCTTTCCCTGGCTGTCCCTGCCGTCCTTTTCAGTCATCTGCGCATCGTTGCTCTTGGCACCGCCTGGAGTGCTGTTGGGGACAGGGAAGTACCGGTAGGGTTGGCCTTTACCAACAGTTGTGTTGCTGTCTTTGGTGTTGGGGGCAGTGCCAGCACCAGCGTTGGCTGCCTTGCTGTCTTTGGAGGGGGAGGCCACGCCAGCAGCAGCAGGTGACAGCCCATTCACGGTATCTCTCCCATGGTGGCTGCCGCGCGCATGACTAGGGTTCCTTAGGCCACTGTTTCTGTGGCTGGGTTCCCCTCCGTCCCTCTTGCCCATGTTGACTCCCTTCTTCTGGCCCCTGGCCGCAGGCACTGCCAAGTTCTCCTTGCTGGTATGAGGCTGGCGTGCCACGACAGCCTTCGAATCACCTCCAGTCTGTTGGGCGGTGACAGCCTGGTTGGCACCCACCCGAGGGAGGGAGCCTGCACTCTGGGGCGAAGCAAAAGCCTGCTGGTGGGCACTAGCTGCCTGGTGCTGGCCCTGGGGGCCGTCTCCAGCCTGTTGCATCCTGCCAGCCTGGTTTCCATTTGCAGCCTGGTGCACACCCTCAGCCTGGTGGTCGTCTGCAGCCTGCTGCACCATATCACTCTCTTGATTGATCTCGCCAGCTAAGCCTTGAGTATACGCAGCATTGGCGGCGTCCTCGAAGCTCAGCATGTTGCCAGCAGCATCGTAGTACAGTGGCCGAGGAAGGTTTGTCACGCCACGCATCCCCCTGTGTTTTAGGACAGCCATGTCAAAGGCAATGGCCGCTTCGATCTCTGAGGGGAAGGCTCCCAGGTACTGCATCATAGTGGTGGGTGGGTGAGACGTTAGTTTGATTGTCTGTCTTCGAGTCTTTGGTCTGTTTACCTGCCTATCTGTCTGTCTCTCTGTCCTTCTTTGTGTTACCTAGCATATCTTAGTTGTCTCACAATCTCACCAGGTATTTATCGCCGTCCAACCTTCCCATGCTGGGCCTCTGTCTGTCTATCTGTCTGTCTGTCTGTCTGTAAACTATAATATTGTACTATAAACACAATGTCACCAGGTATTTATCGCCGCCTACCCTTTCCATGCGGGGCCTCTGTCTGTCTGTCTGCCTGTAAACTAGCATATTGTACTCTTCACACAATCTTACCAGGTATTTGTCGCCGTCCACCCTTCCCATGCGTGCCTCCCATCGTTTGTTTGGCTCGCTAGGCTGAGCTTGCCCGTTGGTGGACTGGTGCAGGGTAACACCTCGGTACCTGCGGATGTGGGATGGATGGCTTGGCGCTAGTTTTTCCTGCCCTCTACATGTCTGTACATCACATTCCTCTGTATTGTAACCTCTATATCTTAACAGTGTTATTTATTTGTATTGAACTCCTGTCATTTTCCATTCCCATCATTTTCATCAGCAAAAGTCTGGACCCATGTTCAAAATTGCATCACAGAATATTAAAGCTATTCAAGCTATTCAAAATTCTATCATAAGTATCATTAGCTATTCAAGCTATTCAAAAGCTACTCGAGATATTCAGAATTCCATCAAAAGCATCATACTGAATTCAAGCTATTCATAGGCTATTCAAGCTATTCAAAAATGCATCAGAAGCTCACTTTGAAACTCCTCGTGCAAAGCCACTGCTGCCTCGACGGAGAGCAGCGATGACTTCTTCTCTTGGAAGGTTTCTCAGGTCATCAATCTCCTCTGCATATGTGTCCAAACCTGCAGGGCAGTGCAAGGTGGTCGGTTCGGTACAGAAAGCGTGCAAGTAAGTTGGATGGTGAAATATTGAATGCAGTTATGCAGTTTGTGGTGGCTAGAGGCTCTGTTGGTGAGGGGAGGAGAGGGGATGGTCTATCCTCTTACCGATGTTGAGCTTGGCCGACTAAACTCTAAACCCTAAACCCTACAGTCACACATTGATATCCTCTTACCGAAGTTGAGCTTGGCCGACTCCCCCCAGAAAGCAATGGCTGCTCTGTCATAAGCCTGCGCCGCCTCCATCTCTGACGCGTATCCACCCAAGTAGACCTGCGGCATTGTCACGCAGACATGTCCTTTAGCCCATTTGGCTACCGGTGGACTGTAACATGCATACACATAGGAGGGAGCACGGAGGGAAGGTCTCTACCTCTTCCAAGGCGGAAAGTCTGAAATTTGTGAACCCGGCCAGGGCTCGAACTGCCGACCCGTTTGTTTGATGCTGGGTAATACTATACCATAAAGCCAGAGCTCAATAAATGAAGATCAAGAAAGCGACTCTTGAATTTTGTTGGTTAAAGACTGGTTGAAAGACCCCCACGGATATTGTGGAGTGGTTGTGTCCTGGTTTAATAATGGCATGCCTGCCAAAGCAATAAATGTATATTGTCTGGAATATATATCATATGGAATTAATGCTGATAATAATGCTTGCTTGCTGCAATATTGACTCTATGTTGCTAAGGATTTGTTGGAGGTCCCCTCCCAGGTGTTGTGGAGCGGGCTTGTCTTGGGCCAACAATGGCCTGTCGATGACAATGTAATGTAATGTCAGCACGGATATATGTTACCGTACAGGGGGGAGCCAAATAAGTCAAGTAGGCTTAAAGACCTGTCTATGTCATTGTTATGAGCGTTAGCATGGATCGCTCACCTGCTTGCCACGGGATCGGCCGTTCTTGGCACCAGCCTTGGTGCTTTTTGCGCGGATAAAAGACGAATCCCACAAGTGAGCTTCCCACTTTCCAGTATGTCGATGGCGTGTGACTCCCCTGAAGGTGCTGCTGCCAGATCTGCCGCCAGATAAACAAGGTTTCAGGAGGGGTTTTCTGAAACCAACACGTGATGACGTGGTCATATCAATCGTGCGATCATGTTGTCGAGTTATGTTGAGCTTTTGGTAGTGAGGTGCGCCCCTCTCCTCATGTAGGTAGGTATTTACAGTCCTGGGGTAGCAAAATAGGCTTAAGGGACTTGCCCGAACTTAAAAATAGGACAGGCGGCAGAGCGAGCAATAGCCTGTCGATGACAAAGTTATGCAATGTTATTTAATGTAATGTTAGTTAAAGAAACAAGCCCTGGAAGTATGTATGTGACAGTCAAAGCGTTTCACAATCCTATGTGACAGTCAAAGCATTTCACAATCCTCATCTTGTCTCCCCCCGCGCAATCAATGCTCTTTCTATTTAGCCCATCCTGGCACGGTTGGGCGAGTCACTTTAGCTTATTTGGCCTACCTCTGGATTGTAACATGAATACATACTTGACTCACCCCGAGTACTTCCAGTTCTGGGTGGATGCCCCAGGTTTTGAACCTTGTTTCCCCCCGGCTTGGGCCTGATTCGTAGACGCCTTCTTCGACGGCTTTCCTCCAGTAGACTTCTTGCTTCCTTTGCCATCTTGACCTGTAATTTTTTTTGTACCAGATTTAGTGTTGATTAAACTAGACCCTCCTGTTAATCTAGAGTGTTCTTGTATGTATATAACTATGTATGTATATTACAGTCCAGGGGTAGGCCAAATAGGCTGAAAGGACTTGCCCAACCGTGGTAGAAAGGGCTTCAAAATAAAAAGGAAATTGATGAACTGAACCCCAAACAATCGTTTTACCGACGGGGGCCTTGAGTTCGTGCTACAGTGATCATCTAATTGTATAATATACTTCGAGGGTGTTCTTGGCAATTCGTCTTCCGCAGTAAAAACAAAATTACCAGGAAAATGTAGACACGAGCAAATCATTTTTATTTTTTACCCCTGGACTGTAGCATACATTTGCATGTCAGAGAAGACAAATTGACATTGGTTACATAGCTTCAGCCAGCAATTTGGTGTGTATGTTACATTCCAGGGGTAGCCAAATAGGCTAAATGGACTTACCTACCCTTGATGCATAAATTGCAGTAATATAATTGAGCTTGGATACAGTACATAGCTCCAGCCAACAATTTGGCTAATCACCGTTTTCAGCAGTACACAAAAATAGCTGTAAAAGGCTACAATGAAAAATGCAACATACACACCTTGACCTTGATCCTCATTGGAGTCGCCGTTGGGTGGTCCACCTAAGGCCAATTCTGAGCATACTTTCGGGAGGACCTCAACAGGGGTGTTGTTGTGGGGCCACTTGGGCCAGAGGATGGAGTCCAGTAGGGACTCGGAGGACAGGGGTGGGTGGGTGGAGCATTCAAAGTGCCTAGGGCTCCGCATATTGTTGATGTCTCCGGAACTGAAGAGGGCTGACGGTCTCGGCATGATTTCTTCGAAGCTGCTGCTGTTTCGGGTGAAGTGACAAGATGCCTCCTGTGTAGATTGGAGAATAAGAATAAGACGGATTGTCTGAACTTGAACTGTTGAATGATTGCTTGAATTGATTACTTGGAATTTAAATTTAAATTTGACTGTTGATTGAATAATAATAATTCAAATTATAGAGGATGAAGAATTATTTTATGGTCATATAAGCCTGCAGGCGTCTGACCATATGCAAAATAAAATGCGTCTTTCCATGCTTTACCCACGGAAACCAGGGAGTTCATGACTCCTGTGCTGATTGGTACGTGATTAGAGATGTATGCTTGTCAATACATTACATTACATCACATTACATTACATGTTAAAGTCTACTTGACACCGCGAGGGTGTATGAGACTCTGTGCTATAAACATAAAGGAAAAAGCACCCACAAAGCAAAAACCCCATTACATCAGGGGTGTGTCGAGGACAAACAAACCAAACTCCCAACCACCGTTTTGGTGGCGTAGGTATTAAACCCCCTAGAGCAGGACCCAGATCTCAACCACTTACAGTGGCGGAGGTAAGAAGCTAACAAATGAGAAGTCACAAGAAGAAAAAAAGGGATAATAAATTACGGTGCCACTAAGCAGTCCAGGGCTTCCTGTCTTGCTCTTCTACAAGTAGGAAGATAGTCGGCTAGGTTGCTCCAAAAAGACTTAGTGCCATTTCCATTCATAAAAGTTCTGAATGTGGAATCGCAGAATTCCACATTCCATACGGTTAAGTCGGTATCCTCATGGACATGCCTATAAATATCTGTAAACAGCTTCTGGTAGCGAAGGCGAATATCATTATAAAAAGGGCACTCAAACATATGCATTTCATCCTCAGGTTTTTGGAACCCACACATTTGACAGTGCCTCATTGAGCGAGGGATGTGTGCTCTATCCACCACCCTCATTCTTTCTGTGTTCAGCCAATGGGAACCCATTCTAAACTGTGCTATAGAACGAATCTGATCCTGCTTATGTAAGGCGGATGTAAAGGGAATCAAGTCATTCTCATCATTGCTGTTGGCTGCGAACCATTTTTGGTATCGGAGGCGTTTAAAGCCAACCCTTCTCTCATCAGGGATGTCTCTAACTGCATTGGTGTCACTTGGGTACTTAAACCTCCATGACTCAAAAACTTCAGACATAATACCTTCGACATCGACAGCCTCCAAAATGTTGAGGTTTTTACTGGATCCTAGCTTGTGGAGAGCACAACGTAAGTTATGAACCCAGCCAGTGTTGGAGTCAAAAGATTCCTCAAGAGCCATTCTAATGAGATCCTCAGGTTCTTTATGTATGGTCTTGTTCCAGAAGCGCAAAGCTTGTTTAAGCCAAGCAAAACACAACGGGGTTCTACCCAGCTCTTCCATGATAATATTAGATGTAGTAGATTGGCAAACACCCAACATTTGTTTAAGTATACCTCTATGCCATTTCTCACAAGCATGGTCATTTGCGATAAGTGTGTTGTTCATAATAGAAGGAGCCCACACCTCACAGCCAAAATTCAGGATAGGTTGTACAAGAGAATCAAACAGGTGGGTGAGAATATCAATATTGTATATCTCCATAGTATGGCATCGCCTACGGAGCATGTGGTGTGCCTTTTGGGCCTTAGTGAGCATCCTAGAAAAAGCAGCTTTTGCACGATTGCTTGAGTCACCATCAATAGGAGAATGATAGGAAGCCCCATAAAAGTATCTTTGGGGCTTGGGTGCTGTTGGTTAGTTTGGTTTGGTTACATGGTACATCAGTTTCCAGGCTGCTCAGGGTCTGCGGGCTGATTAAACATGGATAGTATTGACGCTACACCACAAGTATAAAATATAATCAAACGACTGCAGGCAGTTGAAAACTTGAAATGCATGCCCAGCTCAATACTTCAGTAGCTTTATTGGAGAAAGGAGCCAAATGGGAACAATAGGCATGGCTGGAGTCCAGTAGAGTAGATTTAATACCGGTATACATTAAAAATACAACGCCTGAAGGGGTGTGGTGTTAAGGGACCCTCCAGTACGCGCAGCTGGGGAAAGTCATACTGTCTACTGGTTTACACACATGAGATCAGATGTCTGTGGGGCAAATCCACTCGACTATATGTGGAATGCGTGCAAACATTCAACGCTCACAAACGTCAAGCAAGCAGTCAGACGGTTATATTACCATTTCCTCGTCGAATTGATGCACCTCATCGATGAAAAGGTGGTCCAGGAAGTGGAGGTTCTCAGCCGTGGTGGTTGTGTTGGGGGATCCGGGGTCGCTGTACATTCCTCTTGATTGCAATCAGCAAGTTTGGAGATGAGATGAAGAAGACACTAAAGGCCGATATGACCTGGAGTCCCCGAAGTCTGATGAAGAGAGGCCTCGCTGAATTCTGTTATTGCCCAGTTGAAATTTGTGGAGCTACCAGGGTATTGCTGCCAAGTTGACTGCGTTCTTGGATACTACAAACTATGGTTGCCGGGTTCTGGGAATAAATAATGGTTTGTTTCTTTTTTGTATGCGGGTAGGCAGTCGTAATTGTTTTTATTCTTTTCGGCGTTCGATTTGTATTTGTCCCCAAAAAGCATATACGCGTCTCAGCTGTCCCACCGTGATGTGACCCCTGACACGACTGCTGTACGTGCATCGGGACGTACGCGGGTCTCACTGACGGCGACAGCTGTCGCAGGTGGTAGGTACCCACCAGGGTAACGGTGCCTCGTTCTGTGCAGTTGACTGCCGCTGCCGACTGACTGCCGCTGACGCCTGACGTGACCCCTTCACAGGCCCGGTACATACCCAATAGACCCCACAGGCGGACCAGAGACCCAGAATCGACTACTACGGGGTTTTCCGGACTCGAGACGGTAGTAAAAAGCACGATTCCAAAAAATGTGAAAAAGTGAAGTACCAGTACTTTTCTTGGATCGATCCCTAGGGTGGGCTCGAAACCAACAACCCAATCGAATTCCTGCTGGCTAGCAAAATCCCAACGCAACCCAAAGGGCACTGGGATAATGTAATCAGTACCATCACGCAGGTACGCTAGGTCTTCATAATAAATCACTCCATATTTGACACTTGCCCAGGTGGAATTTCTATAGTACGGATAGCCGAACTAACGGCCTTTAACTCGCAGATCTCACGCCCGACGCAGGTCTCCCTCTCTCTCGTGCGCGCATACCAAAACCTGTCCCCGAAACTATTCGCAGATTTGGGAGGGGCCAGTGCGTTAGAAACGTAGAATTTCGCTCGTGGGACGTAGATCATGGCTCACGAAACGCAGATTCTGAAGTACCCTTGAACCATCCTAGCACTCAGCCACTAGAGCGTAAACGAACACGCGAACCTGTTCTGTCTACGACACTGCAGCGTGATGTAGGGGTTGCCTACTAGCTAGGCTGACGGGACTTGCCCAAGCTCGAAAAACCAAGTAAATCGCTAGATTCACCGGAGGGGCTAATTTAAACTACCAATAGTGATGAACTGGTCTTCTAGGGATAGGAAAGAAATAAAAATAATGCACAATCGGCTTGTCTGGAGGAACGCTACGCGAGGGCACCAAGAAGAACAGCATCAAGAATAAAAAGAAGAAGAAGCATTGTCGCCAACTCCAGGCTGCTAATCGTCTTCCGCTGGTTCGACCCCCGTGCGAAACCCACGGAAAACACTACGGGCTACGTGATACGCGTCTTCGTAAACACCATGGCATCGTGCTGTTGGCTCTTCCTGTCCCACACTAGCTATCAAAAACGACAGGGGTAGTTTACTGTGAACCATCAAACGCACTAGGGCATCGTGCTGTAGGCTCTTCACCTACTCCTGTACCATACACGCTATCGAATATGGGACAGGGGGCTGGTGCGCCCGAATCCCCTTTCTCTACTCGCACCTGCTTAGCGGACGTAGGTCGGGTGTTGCAGGTTGTGGGGTGGCTGAAGTGTCTCGCCAAGCCAAGTCTCTTTACGTCCTCCGCCTTCCCTTGGCCGCTCCTGTAAGATTCAACCAGCAGTATGTGTAAGCCTTGTGTGTGTGCAAGCCTAGTGTGTGTAAGATACAACCGTGTGCGAGCCTTGAACCCGAGTCTCTAACTCGTTGAATGACTAGAATGACGATAGAGGCGCTACGGTGAGTGACAGGAAGGCCGATACAGGCTCGTCGGTGAATCCCAAGAAGACCGATAGAGGCTCTTCGGTACCCTGTGGTCCGCCCCTTACCTTACCCTCTATTTGCCGGGACGCTCCTTGCTGCTCTTTTCTCTGTCTTGTACACGCTGCTAGGGGGCAGGCGTGCGGGCTGCGGAAACGGTAATACGGATGGAAGGAATGCAAGCGTGCTCTACCCAGATGCTAAGTGTGCAATGTGGGCGCTGCTGCTGATGCTGTAAGGAAAAGCGGAGGAGAATATCGATCGATTCAAGCCTGGGCAGACGCTCCTGGGTCAAATGCCCGATTGCCGGTGAAGTCGAACCACTGAATTCGTGGCGGGCGCTGGGCGCGGGTGTGTGCTCGAGTCCTTTCATCCTATCTGCAGTGATTCGCTGCTCTGCCGAAGTCCGATGGACTCGCAGATTTGGGTCGACCGGGTACGGTAGATCTTCCGACCGACCGGTCTGGTCCAAGTGATCTGGAATTTTAGTCGCTCCAATTATCCAAGGTGGAGGCCAAGTCCGTTCCCAGTCCGTGAAGGTCCGTTAGACGTCCGTTGGAAGTCCATTCATTGGAGTCCGCGATAGGGTTCGTAGAGTCCGGTAGAAGAGCGAGGGTCCAACTTGGGTTCACGAACCTCGATAGCCAAACGCTGCAAGCTTTCTTTGAGACTGTGACTATTTCGTGGCAATCGTGGGTCCTGGCCATGGCTGTTCAACACTTAACGTTTCACTTCTCAACAGAAGATTTCGGAGGGTCTGGCACGTTGCATACCGGTTCCTGCTCACGTAACGTAGATTTTGAAGTATCCTGTTGAACTGCGTCCAAGCCAAACAAGTGGTGCTTGCAAGAAACAGTATTTGTGTTCGTATCTATGTACGTATGATGCTGCAGTCCAGGGGTAGGTAGGCCCAATAGGCTAAAGGGACTTGCCCAACAGTGTAGGAAGGGCTTAAAAAGAAACGTCACTGATGAACTGCAGTACTGAACCTCAAACAATCGTTTATCGACGGGGGCCCTGAGTTCGTACTACTTTTATTTGCAGAACAGCTAACTTGCCTTTTTTTCAAATTGTGAAAGGCGCCTCAGGAGGTGGGTCTCCCTGCGTCGGAGATACCGACCCTGCTGACCGGATCCACCAGTAAGACATCAACGTCCAAATCATGGTTGTTCAGGAGGACCCCCCAGCTCTGCGTCCTCAGACGCAACCAATATTACAGCCTGCGACCTGAGACAACCAATTGCACTGCCTGAGTCCTGAAACGCAACCGACCCGCAATCGGCCCATAGCCTGCCTCCTGCGACGCAACCAACCCACTGAATCTGCATCTGCGTCGCAACGGACCCTTCGACGCAGAGTCCCTGAACAATCCTGGTTCCATGTTGCCACTCAGAGAAGAATGCATTTTGTGTGATGTTTGATTTGTTACGAATTTGAATTGTTACATGGTTTGTCAATTGTCAGCCGACACTGGCCGTGAAGCCAAACTGCACTCAGCCAGCAGCCAAATTGCCAGCTTAAGCTATGTACCAAAGTGCAAGTTCAACACTGGGAGTCACCGACTGCCATTTTGTTTTGCTTTGTTACAGATCCTGGGGAAAACTAACAGGTTGTAAGGGGCCCAGTCTCACGCATAGTATAGGACTCCGTATGTATGTTACAGTCCAGGGGTAGGCCCAAAAGGCTAAAAGGACTTGCCCAATCGTGACAGGAGGAACCAGCAAGGAGTCAACAGGTCGACAACCATCCGTATAAGATCACTACGGGTGAACCTGTCTATGACCACGATTTTGTTACAATTGTCATTATGACATAGCAAACAACTTAATAAAAACCAGATCAATACCACCTGTCCTAGTTCCCATGCGGTATGTGTGTATGCTATTACAGTCCAGGGGCAGGCCAAATAGGCTAACGGGACTTGCCCAACCGTGACTATGGTGACAGGAGGGGCTTAAGACGAAAAAGCATATACAAAACGTTTTCCAACACAAATTGTCCATTTCATGTCGAGCGATCAAAGAACTGCACAACAAACAAACTGTCTAATCCGCTTAGTGTGCTCAAACCAAAGCAGTGACTTCAAGTTCAAAGACTGCACACCATACAATCTGTAGTAGGTCCCACATGCCATGGTGACTTTCCCCAGCTGCGGCGTACGGGAGTATCCCCTTAACACCACGCCCTTGCAGACGTTATCTTTTTTTCCCATGGCATCGCACGGGGGGGGGGGGGGGGGGGGGGGGGGGGGGAGGATTGGAAGACGGTGAGCAGCCCAGAGTTGGCTGACAACCCGTGTAAGAATATAATACAATCTTCATGAAATGCTTTATCTAGAGAACACATAATCCTACGTTGGTGGTTGGACCCAGAGCAAGCAAACAGGCGGGCCCCTTCAATCTCGCGCCTCGTAATAAGGCGCGCCATTCATATATATTTATTTACTTGGCAAAGCTATTCCTTCCGCTGGGTAGATGGCCTACATTGGTGGTTGGCCCCAGAGCAAGCTAACCGGCCACCCCCCTCAACCACATCCCTCATATAATATAAGGAGTAGCATATATTTAATTTATTCATTTGAATCCCCTATGACATTGGTGGTTGGCCCCAGAGCAAGCTAACAGGTTACCCCCCTCAACCTCATCCCTCATATAATATAAGGAGTAGCATATATTTAATGTATTCATTTGAATCCCCTATGACATCGGTGGTTGGCCCCAGAGCAAGCTAACAGGCTACCCCCCTCAACCTCACGCCTCGTAATAAATATACAATTTATTTATTTATTTCTTTATTCGTAATTCCTACAATTGCTCTATTTCCCACGATGAATCATATTTTTCAGATGGTTAGATATCCCTGTTCGGCGAATGGTTCAATGGTAGATCATTTCGCTGGACTGAAGAAGGTGTTGGGTTCTTTTGTAGGAGTGGCAACGCCAATCGAACTGAATCCTCAGTGTGCCTGGTTTGTGTAGGAAGATCCACCTCCTGGGGTGAAATTCCATTCACAACTAAAAACAAAAACAACCACCCTTTAGCTGCCACAGCAATTTTATTGTCTCCTACACTTGTTGCCTTCACCAGGTCATAGGTTGAACAGGATCAGAGCATGCACTGCTGCTGCTTTCTCTAACTCTTATGTCAGACCGCACTGATCCTGTGAGGATCTGTTATCACCCTTGAGCTGCCGCAGCAAGTTTAGGGTCTCCCAGACTTGTTGCCTTCACCAGGTCATAGGTTGAGCTGGACCAGAGCAAACACTGTTGCCGCTGTCTCTTACTCAATTGCCAGACCACACTGATTCTGTATGTATGGTTAAGTCCAGGGGTAGGCCAAATAGGCTAAAAGGACTGATCCTGTAAGAATCCCTCCTTACCCTTGAGCTGCCGCAGCAATTTTATAGTCTCCTAGACTTGTTGCCTTCACCAGGTCATAGGTTGAACTGGATCAGAGCATACACTGCTGCTGCTTCCTCTAACTCTTTCGTCAGACTGCACTGATCCTGTACGTATGTTACAGTCAAGGGGTAGGCCAAATGGGCTAAAGGGACTGATCCTGTGAGAATCCCTTCTCACCCTTGAGCTGACGCTGCAATTATACGGTCTCCTAGACTTGTTGCCTTCACTAGGTCATAGGTTGGACTGGACCAGAGCATACACTGCTGCTGCTGCTGCTGCTGCTGCTTCCTCTTACTCTCTTGTCAGACCGCACTGATCCTGTGAGAATCCCCCGTCAACCTTGAGCTGCCGCAGCAATTTTACGGTCTCCCAGGCTTGTTGCCTTCACTAGGTCATAGGTCGGACTGGACCAGAGCATACACTGCTGCTGCTTCCTCTAACTCTATTGTCAGACTGCACTGGTCCTGTGAGAATCCCTCCTCACCCTTGAGCTGCCGCTGCAATTTTACGATCTCCTAGACTTGTTGCCTTCTCCAGGTCATAGGTTGGACTACATCTGAGCATGCACTGCTGCTGCAAGCTAGTGCAGAAGCTGGCGGTCTCCAAGACAGCTGGGGCTAACATTTCAAGCACCATTTTCAAGGCAGAGCTCTGATCGCCCTGCAGTGGGAAATTCAGGTCCAGAGCCCGAGCGACAGATGCCACCACCCCCTGCTCGTCTACGCCGGCGTCCTGAAGGCTCGCCATGGCCGACGCGATCGAGATCACTGTGGTGGCGGGGTCTATCGAGGCGGCCGACGTCTCCGGAAGCGGAGCGGCTTCAGTCGCGGCGAGCTTTGCCAAGGCGTCAGAGCTCTGGCTCTCTACATCGGTCAGGTGCTGCTCTAGCAGTGTCGCAACGAACTCTCCCATCTCCAGGTGCTCGTCGTCCTCGTCGGTCACTACAGGGCTGTGAGCGCCCCCCAGCAGAGGCGGCAGCACGTGGGGCTCCAGGGCTGCCAGGAGGTGCGCCAGGATTATGGTCTCACCTGCAGCGATGGGTGCAGGTCAGGGTCAGAGGTGTGCATGCAGGTGTGCGTGGGGTGGGTTGGGGCGAGCTGGGTGAAAGCTGGGTGCGGGTGTGTGTGAAACATCCCAAGGGCTGCCAGGAGGTGCGCCAGGATTATGGTCTCACCTGCAGCGATGGGTGCAGGTCAGGGTCAGAGGTGTGCGTGCAGGTGTGTGAGGGGTGGGTTGGGGCGAGCTGGGTGAAAGCTGGGTGCGTGTGTGTGTGAAACATCCCAAGGGCTGCCAGGAGGTGCGCCAGGATTATGGTCTCACCTGCAGTGATAAGTGCAGCAGGGTCAGAGGTGGGGTGTGTGCGGTGGTGGTGGTGGTGGTGGTGGTGGTGGTGGTGGTGGTTGTGGTGGTTGTGGTGGTGGTGGTGGTGGTGGTTGTGGTGGTGGTGGTGGTTGTGGTGGTGGTTGTGGTGGTGGTGTGTGTGCGGTGGTGGTGTGTGTGGTGGTTGTGGTTGTGGTTGTGGTGGTGGGGTGGGGTTGAATTGGGTGGGGTGGGTGGGTGGGGGTGAGCTGGGTGGAAGCTGGGTGTGTGTTTGTGGAAGGGGAGGGGGGGAGGAGAGGGAGGGGGAGGCAGTGTTTGTGTGTGTGGAGGGGGAGGGGGTGTGTAGGGGGGGGGGGGGGTGCGTGTTTGTGTGTTTGGAAGTGAACAGAAATGATGATCTTACCTCTGAACTGCGAAGCTAACGCCTCCTTCAGCTTATTCAGCTTGGTGTGGAGGGGGAGGCAGTGTTTGTGTTTGTGTTTGTGGAGGGGGTGCGGAGGGCGAGGTGGTGTGTGTGGAGGGGGAGGCAGTGTGTGTGTGGAGGGGGAGGTAGTGTGTGTGTGTGTGTGTGTGTGTGTGTGTGTGTGTATGTGTGTGTGCGGAGGGGGAGGGGGTGTGGAGTGTGTGTGTATGTGTGTGGAGGTGTGTGAGTGGAGGTGTGTGTGTGTGTGTGTGTGGAGGTGAACGAGGATTATGATCTCACCTCTGAACTGCAAAGTCAACGCCTCCTTCAGCTTGTTCAGCTTGTAAGACACTCTACTCGGGAACATGGCATCTAGGATATCAAGCACGTCCTGGCTAGACACCCGCGGCGCGGCGCGCTCCTCGGGGCTGAGGAGAGCCTGGGCAGGGGCATCCTCTTGGCTGCTGGATGCCACGTCGCCCTCTGTTCCTGCCGGTTCAGTTGGCGTGGCCTCGCTTGGTGCAGCTGCGGAAGGGAACAAGTGGAAAAGAATACAATAAATATATAGAACGCCTGGGTACGCCCTCTATTTCTGCTGGATCAGTTGGCATAGCCTCGCTTGGTGCAGCTGCGGAAGGGAACAAGTGGAAACAAATACAATAAATAAATGGCAAGGATGCCTTGGCGCCTTCTATTCCTGCCGAGTCAGTTGGCGTGGCCTCGGTTAGTGCAGCTAGGGAGGGGAGCAAGTGAGCAAGAATACAATACATGAATGGTAAGGACGCCTTGGCGCCGTTTGTCCCTGCCGAGTCAGTCGGCGTGGCCTCGGTTAATGCAGCTAGGGAGAGGAGCAAGTGAGCAAGAATACAATACATAAATGGCAAGGATGCCATGGCAACTTCTATTCCTGTCGAGTCAGTTGGCGTGGCCTTGGTTAGTGCAGCTAGGGAGGGGAACAAGTGGAAACAAATACAATAAATAAATGGCAAGGATGCCTTGGCGCCTTCTATTCCTGCCGAGTCAGTTGGTGTGGCCTTGGTTAGTGCAGCTAGGTAGGGGAACAAGTGGAAACGAATACAATAAATAAATGGCAAGGATGCCTTGGCGCCTTCTATTCCTGCCGAGTCAGTTGGCGTGGCCTTGGTTAGTGCAGCTAGGGAGGGGAACAAGTGGAAACGAATACAATAAAACAATGGTAAGGATGCCATGGCGCCTTCTATTCCTGCCCAATCAGTTGGCGTGGCCTCGGTTAGTGCAGCTAGGGAGGGGAGCAAGTGAGCAAGAATACAATAGATAAATGGTAATGATGCCATGGCACCTTCTATTCCTGCCGAGTCAGTCAGCATGGCCTCGCTTAATGCAGCTAGGGAGAGGAGCAAGTGAGCAAGAATACAATACATGAATGGTAAGGACGCCTTGGCGCCGTTTGTCCCTGCCCAATCAGTTGGCGCGGCCTTGCTTAGTGAAGCTAGGGAGGGGAGCAAGTGGACAAGAAAACAATAAATGAATGGTAAGGATGCCATGGCACCTTCTATTCCTGCCGGCTCAGTTAGCGTGGCCTCGCTTGGTGCAGCTGGGGAGGGGAACAAGAATACAATACATAAATAAGTAAATAAATAAATAAATAAATAAATAAATAAATAAATAAATAAATAAATAAATAAATAAATAAATAAATAAATAAATAAGAAAATAATGGTAAGGGTGCCTTTGCGCCTTCTGTTCCTTCTGGCTCAGTTGGCGTGGCCCCGCTTGGTGCAGCTGGGAAGGAAAACAAATGGACAAGAATACAATACATCAATGGTACAGTATGTGTTTAACCACATTCACATTCACATCCACGTGCTCAAGCACATGCCCACGTTCACAACTGCCATGTATATATCCAAGAATACACAAATGCTACGCCATGTATTTACCCACATTCACATCCCACACACACACACATTCACATGCACACATTCACATCCACATGCACACATTCACATCCGCGTGCAAACATTCACATCCACATGCACACATTCACATCCACATGCACACATTCACATCCACATGCACACATTCACATCCACATGCACACATTCACATCCACACGCACACATTCACATCCACATGCACACATTCACATCCACACGCACACATTCACATGCACATGCACACATTCACATCCACATGCACACATTCACATCCACATGCACACATTCACATCCACACGCACACATTCACATGCACACATTCACATCCACACGCACACGCACACATTCACATGCACACATTCACATCCACACGCACACATTCACACGCACACATTCACATCCACATGCAAACATTCACATCCATATGCACACATTCACATCCAAACATAAAAATCATATCCAAACACACACATATCCACACACACACTAAGTGTCATGGACACATTTTTACCCTCTGCTGGCAGCGCCGTCAAGGGCAGGCATGACACCATGTGGCAGAGCACAGTCACCATGAGAACCACAATTCCACATCCAAACACACACACACACACACAAACTGTCATTGGCGTATTCTTACCTGCTGCTTGCAGCACTGCCAAGGGCAAGCGGGACACAATGTGGCGGAGCACAGTCACCACGAATACCACAATTCCGCATCCAAACACATATCCCCACATCCACAACTGTCCTGCCTTCATACTGCCACCAATATCCCATGTCACTTATATCCAGGGGTCGGCTATGTTATATAATATAAGTGAATACAGTAATGATAACGCCTGATGGGGCGTGGTGTTAAGGGAGCCCGTCGTACGCGGGTGGGGAGCGGTCTCCTACCTCAACTGGACAAGCTACCATCGCGGTTGACGACGACCTGCAACGCCAAGAGCGACCGAAGGGGGAGTCGAACCCCCGACTCTTCATTCTTTAGCGATCTGGTCTACCACTAGACCATTGTAAACCGCTAAAGAGGCTATATTATATAATATAAGTCGGACGAGCCGTCTCACAAGAAATTTGAATTTATTTGGAAACTAACGTTATTGTGACACTATGATAATATCAGTTAATATCAGTTTTCCAAACACCAATATTAGTTGCTGTTCCCTACTCATATCATCTGGGGAGGCCAGGTGTTATCTGGCAGGGGAAAGCCTGGTTCAATTACAAGGTCTTATATTTATTCGTTTACTTTACCTACCCTCTGCTGGCAGCAATGCTGAAGGGAGGCGTGACACCATGTGGCGGAGTGCAGTTACCACAGTCACCACAATTACACATCCAAACACATTTACACACAACCACAACTGTCCTGCCTTCATACTGCCACCAATATCGTACGTCACCAATATCGTCTGGGGAACACGTGTTGTCAGGCACAATAACAAGTTTTTTTGAAGTTGGAAAAGGAATTATTAACACAAGGAGGTGGGTCTCCCGACACAAACCAGCGACACCGAGGATTCAGTTCGAATGGCATTGCCACTCCTTATCTTGTACTTATTCGTTTACTTCACTTACCCTCTGCTGGTAGCACCGCCAAGGGCAGGCGTGACACCGTGTGGCGATGCGCAGTTACCATGAGAGCCTGCTCCTCCTGCACCTCCTCGCTCACCAGCCCAGACAGCACTGGCCATAAGAGCCGGACGGTCGCACTAGACTGGGCGTGATCGGCGCAGGCCGCACACGCACACACACACACAAACTGTCACGGACAAATTCTTACCTTCTGCTGGCAGCACTGCCAAGGGGAGGCGTGAGACCATGTGGCGGAGCGCAGTAACCATGAGAGCCTGCTCCTTCTGCACCTCCTCGCTCACCAGCCCAGACAGCACTGCCCAGAAGAGGCGGACGGTCGCACTAGACTGGGCGTGATCTGCGCAAGCTGCATACAAGCTGTAGGTGGAGGCTGCCACACGCTGGTGTGCGGTGCTTCCGGTGGGAGTCTGACCCAGGGCGGCCAGGTAGAAGGTGTAGAGGTAGGAGTGGAGGGGTTGGCCGACATGCGAGCGGTCGTACACCCGCTTTGCCTGCATGAAAGTGAGGGTTTGGTTTGGTTGGTTTTGGTTGGGTTGGGTTGGTTTTTGCCTGCAAGCGAGCGAGGGTTGGGTTGGGTGTGGTGTGCAGTGCTTCCGGTAGGAGTCTGACCCAGGGCGGCCAGGTAGAAGGTGTAGAGGTAAGAGTGGAGGGGTTGGCCGACATGGGTGCGGTCGTACACCCGCTTTGCCTGCATAAAAGCGAGGGTTGGGTTGGGGTTGGTTCGGTTGGGTTGGTTTTTGCCTGCAAGCGAGTGAGGGTTGGGTTGGGTTGGGTGCGGTGCGGTGTGCAGTGCTTCTGGTGGGAGCCTGCCCCAGGGCGGCCAAGTAAAAGGTGTAGAGATAGGAGTAGAGGGGTTGGCCGACATGCGTGCGGTCGTACACCCGCTTTGCCCTCATGAAAGAGAGCAAGGGTTGAGTTGGGTCGGTTGTGTTGGGTTGGGTTTTGCCTGCAAGTGAGCGAGGGTTGGGTTGGGTGTGGTGTGCGGTGCGTCCGGTAGGAGCCTACCCCAGGGCGGCCAGGTAGAAGGTGCAGAGGTAGGAGTAGAGGGGTTGGCCGACATGTGTGCAGTTGTGCACACGCTTTACCTGTAAGCGAGGGTTGGGTTGGGTTGGGTTGGGTAAGGTTGGGTTGGGTTGGGTTGAGTTGGATTTTGCCTGCAAGCAAAGTATCGAAGCCATGCATATAAGTAATAATTACGCCCCCCCCCCCCCCCCCCCCCCCCTCCACACACACACACACACACACTACCATCACAGAAACACAACTTCCAAATCTGGAGAATTTCATCCTCCAGGCGCGCTAGCGTGAAGGGTGCGAGGGTGATCTTCTCTCCCTTCACCCACTTAAGACAGCGAGGAACACTGTGGGCCAGCCCCCCCCCCCACACACACACACCCCCCCCACCACCCCCCCCCACCCCCCACCACCACAGAAACCACACCTTCCAAATCTGGAGAATGTCGTCTCTCAGGCGGGCCAGGGTGAAGCGTGCGAGGGTTATCTTCTCTCCCTTCGCCCATCTAAGACAGCGAGGAACACTAGGGGCCAGACCCCCCCCCCCCACCCACCCACCACCACCACCACCACCACCACAGAAACACACCTTCCAAATCTGGAGAATGTCATCTCTCAGGCGGGCCAGGGTGAAGCGTGCGAGGGTTATCTTCTCTCCCTTCGCCCATCTACGACAGCGAGGAACACTAGGGGCCAGACCCCCCCCCCACACACACACACCACCACCACCACCACCGCCACAGAAACACACCTTCCAAATCTGGAGAATGTCATCTCCCAGGCGGGCCAGGGTGAAGCGTGCGAGGGTTATCTTCTCTCCCTTCGCCCATCTAAGACAGCGAGGAACACTAGGGGCCAGACCCCCCCCACCCCCACCCACCCCACAGAAACACACCTTCCAAATCTGGAGAATCGCATCCTCCAGGCGGGCCAGCGTGAAGTGTGCGAGGGTGATTTTCTCTCCCTTCGCCCATCTAAGACAGCGAGAAACACTAGGGGCCAGACCCAGGCCCTCAGCTTGACTAGGTGCGCGCTCCTTCTCATCGCCTTCTTCCTCGGTGATGAAATACGCAGAGGAGTCGGTGGTGATGGTGAGGGAGACCTCGTAGGGTAAGGGGTCAGGTGCGAGCAATGCCTCCAGAAGCTGGGCCTGTGGGTGTGTGTCAGTGGGTGTGTGTCAGTGTGTCAGTGGGTGTGTGTGGGTCAGTGTGTGGGGGTCAGTGTGTGTGGGAGGGGGGATAGGGCAGCGTGATAAGTATGGTGCAATGCAGCTGGTTCAGTACGCAGAGGAGTCGGTGGTAATTGTGAGGGAAACCTTGTAAGGTAAGGGGTCAGGTGCGAGCAATGCCTCCAGAAGCTGGGCCTGTGGGTGTGGGTCAGTGGGTGTGAATCGGTGGGTGTGGGAGGGAATACCTTGTGGGGTAAGGAGTCAGGTGCGAGCAATGCCTCTTGAAGCTGGGCCTGTGGGAGTGAGTCAGTGTGTGTGTGGGTCAGTGGGTCAGGACAGCAATACCCACACACCCGCATTGACACCACTGCACTCAAGGCTTGCCACACATATATAGGACGCCAAATCTTTCTGTTCCGAGGCTAACTCAGTCACCTTCACTGCCGCCGCGCAGATCGTCCCCTGCACCGTGCTGCCCCCCCCCCCCTCCCCCATTCCCACCCACACATAAACCTTCCCCACCCCCACCCCCACACACGCCGCACACCTCCCCTCCATACCCCCCACCCCCCTGTAATTGACACCCTTGCCCCCCCCCCCCCCCCCCCCCCCTCCCCCATTCCCACCCACACATAACCTTCCCCACCCCCACCCCCACACACGCCGCACACCTCCCTTCCATTACCCCCCCCCCCCCCCTGTAATTGACACCCTTGCCCCCCCCCCCCCCCCCCCCCCCCCCCCCCCCCCCCTCCCCCATTCCCACCCACACATAACCTTCCCACCCCCACCCCCACCCCCACCCCACACACACGCCCGCACACCTCCCTTCGATTACCCCCACCCCCCTGTAATTGACACCCTTGCCCCCCCCCCCCCCCCCTCCCCCCCCCCTGCCCCCATTCCCACCCACACATAAACCTTCCCCACCCCCACCCCCCACAACACCTCCCCTCCATACCCCCCCCCCCCCTGTAATTGACACCCTTGCCCCCCCCCCCCCCCCCCCCCCCCCTCCCCCCCCTCCCCCATTCCCACCCACACATAAACCTTCCCCCCCCCCACCCCCACCCCCACACACGCCGCACACCTCCCCTCCATACCCCCCCCCCCCCTGTATTGACACCCTTGCCCCCCCCCCCCCTCCCCCATCCCACCCACACATAAACCTTCCCCACACCCACCCACCCCCACGCCGCACACCTCCCCTCCATAACCCCCAACCCCCCCTGTAATTGACACCCTTGCCCCCCCCCCCCCCCCCCCCCCCTCCCCCCCCCCCCCCCCCCACACACACACATAAACCTTCCCCCCCCCCCCCCCCCCCCCCCCACGCCGCACTCCTCCCTCCATACCCCCCCCCCCCCTGTAATTGACACCCTTGCCCCCCCCCCCCCCCCCCCCCCCCTCCCCCCCCCTCCCCCATTCCCACCCACACATAAACCTTCCCCCCACCCACCCACCCACACGCCGCACACCTCCCCTCCATACCCCCCCCCCCCCCCTGTAATTGACACCTTACCCCCCCCCCCCCCCCCCCCCCCCCCCCCCCCCCCCCCCCCCCCCTCCCCCCCCTCCCCCATTCCCACCCACACATAAACCTTCCCCACCCCCACCCACCCACACGCCGCACACCTCCCCTCCATACCCCCCCCCCCCCTGTAATTGACACCCTTGCGCCCCCCCCCCCCCCCTGCCACACATACCTTGGACATCAAGGCTTTCTGTTCTGAGACAAACTCCGCCAGCCTTGCTGCCGCCGCAAAGATCGTATCCTGCGTCTTGCTGCCGACCTCCCCCCCCCCCCCCCCCCCCCCCCCCCCCCCCCCCCCCCCCCCCCCCTCCCCTCGTCATTGACACCCCTGCATTCACCGCCTGCCACACATACCTTGGAGGCCAAGTTCTTCTGTTTGGAGACAAACTCAGCCAGCCTTGCTGCTGCTGCAAAGACCGTATCCTGCGTCTTGCTGCCGACCTCCCCCCCCACCCCCCCACCCACTAGTCATTGCATTCACCGCCTGCCACACATACATTTGACGTCAAGTCCTTCTGTCCTAAGGTAAACTCAGCAAGCCTTGGTGCCGCCTGCAAATATGGTCTCCTGCGTCTTGCTGCCCCCCCACCCCACCCACCCACCCACCCCACCCACCCACCCACCCACCCACACCTACATACACACGTCATTGCATTCACCGCCTGCCCCCCCCCCCCCCCCCCCCCCCCCCCCCCCCCTCCCCCCCACACATTAACCTCCCCCCCCCCCCCCCCACCCACACCTACATACACACGTCATTGCATTCACCGCCTGCCACATACCTTGGACGCCAAGTCCTTCTGATCTGAGACAAACTCAGCAAGCCTTGCTGCCGCCGCAAAGATCGTATTCTGCGTCTTGCTGCCAACCTCCCCCCCCCCCCCCCCCCCCCACACACACACACACACACACACACACACACACCTACATACACACGTCATTGCATTCACCGCCTGCCACACATACCTTGGACGCCAAGTCCTTCTGATCCGAGACAAACTCCGCCAGCCTTGCCGCCGCCGCAAAGACCGTATCCTGCGTCTTGCTGCCGATCTCAACGCCGTGCTTTTTAACCGGCTCCCAGCTTGGCCTCGGAGTCATGCTGCCCAGTCGCTCCATTAAGTTAGCCTTCTCCTTTTCCAGGTCCCTAATACGCTGCCGAGAAGCATCCTCTCCCTCTTTTAGCGCCTCCCGCAAGGCTTTCATTTTGTCTTTCAAAGATTCCAGTTCCTCTGGTGGTGGTGTGGGGTGGGTGGGGTGTGGGGGGGGGGTAGTTGAGGTGTGTGTGAGTTTTACAGTCGCTCCATCAAGTTAGGCTTCTCCTTTTACAGTTCCCTGGTACGCTGCCGAGAAGCATCCTCGCCCTCCTTTAGCGCCTCACGCAAAGCTTTCATTTTGTCTTTCAAAGATTACAGTTCCTCTAGTGGTGGGGTGGGGTGGGGGTGGGGGGTAGAGGGGTGAGGCGTGTGTGGTGGTGGTTCATCGCTTCCCGCAAGGCTTTAACTTTGTCTTTTAAAGATTCCAGTTCCTCTGGTGGTGTGTGTGGTGGGGGTGGGGAGGTAGGGGGGTGAGGTGTGTGTGGAGGTGGTTCAGCGCTTCCCGCAGAGCTTTCATCTTGTCTTTCAAAGATTACAGTTCCTCTAGTGGTAGGGTGGGGTTGGGTTGGGTGGACGTGGTGGGGTATTGGGGTGAGGTGTGTTTGGTGGTGGTTCAGGTTTCCCACAAGGCTTTCATCTTGTCTTTTAAAGATTCCAGTTCCTCTGGTGGTGGGTGGGGTGGGGTGACGTGGGCGTGGTGGGGTATTGGGGTGAGGTGTGTGTGGTGGTGGTTCAGCGCTTCCCAGAAGGCTTTCATCTTGTCTTTCAAAGATTCCAGTTCCTCTGGTGGTGTGTGGGGTGGCCGCATGGTGGTGGTGGTGGTGGTGGTGGTGGTGGTGGTGGTGGTGGTGTGTGGTGTGTGGGGGGGGTAAGATGGACTTTCATTTTGTCTTTGAAAGATTCAAGCTCCTCTGGTGGGTGGTGGTGGTGGTGGGTAAGGTGAGGAGGTTTTGTCTTGTTTTTGACTTGTGTTTTTGTTAAACTTAACCAGGCTAGACCTCACCTGGTGGCGGCCGCATGTTCAGCGCATGTTGCATGTCGCGTGTCTCGCGGTGGGCAGCCTCGGCAGCTTTGTTGGCTTCGCTTACTTGCTTGCTCATGTATGTCATGTTCTGATCACTGGCTACCTGCGATGGGGTGGGGTGGGGTGAGGTGATAATGCGCTCAGTTCATTGTATGTTGCATGTAGCGTGTTTTGAAGTGGCCAGTGTTGTTGGCTTTGCTCACTTGCTTGCTTATGTACGTCATGTTCTGATCACTGGCGACCTGTGGTGTGGTGATGAGGTGTGGTGTGGTGTGGTGTGGTGTGGTGTGGTGAGGTGGGGTGTGGTGAGGTGGGGTGATGTGTGGTGTGGTGTGGTGTGGTGTGGTGGTGTGGGGTGAGGTGAGGTGGGGTGATGTGAGGTGAGGTAAGGTGAGGTGTGGTGTGGTGTGGTGTGGTAAGGTCAGGAGAGGTGAGCTGAGGTGAGGTGAGGTGAGGTGAGGTGGGGTGAGGTGAGGTGAGGTGAGGTAAGGTAAGGTAAGGTAAGGTAAGGTAAGGTAAGGTAAGGTAAGGTAAGGTAAGGTAAGGTAAGGTAAGGTAAGGTAAGGTGAGGTGAGGTGAGGTGAGGTGCGGTGTGGTGAAGTTGGGTGGGGTGGGGTAGGGTAGGGTGGAGTGAGGTGATGTGTGGTGAAGTTGGGTGGGGTGGGTGGGGTGGGGTGGGTGGGGTAGGGTAGGGTAGGGTAGGGTAGGGTAGGGTAGGGTAGGGTAGGGTAGTGTGGTGTGGTGTGGTGTGGTTGTGTGGTGTGGTGTGGTGTGGGGTGAGGTGAGGTGAGGTGAGGTGGTGTGGTGGTGAGGTGGGGTGAGGTGAGGTGAAGTGAGGAGAGGAGAGGAGAGGTGGGGTGGGGTGGGGTGGGGTGAGGTGAGATGAGGTGAAGTGGGGTGGGGTGATAATGCGCTCAGTTCAGTGTATGTTGCATGTCGCGTGTCTCGCAGTGGGCAGCCTCGGCAGCTTTTTTGGCTGAGCTTACTTGCTTGCTCATGTATGTCATGTTCTGATCACTGGCTACCTGTGGTGGGGTGGGGAGGTGAGGTGGGGTGAAGTGAGGGTTTTTTCGGGGTGTCCTTTTCTGATACCAGCTCATCCCCCCCCCCCCACCACCACCACCACCACCACCACCACCATCACCTTAAGCTGAGCATGGGCTTCCATTTCTGATGCCAGCTCATCCCCCATCCCCCCCCCCCCCCCCCCCCCCCTACCCACCCCCAACCCACCCACCCTCAACAACCCCACCCCACCACCACCACTATCACCTTAAGCTGAGCATGGGCTTCCTTTTCCGATGCCAGCTCATCCCTCATCTTCATCCAATCCTTCCTAGCCCTCTTCAGTTCCTCTCGCCCTGTCTTGGCTTCAATGCGCGCAAGCTCTTCACTCGAAGTCAAGCTTTCCAAATGGCGTTTCATGGACTCGGTTTCCTCCCGAGCCGCTACCATAGCCCGCTGGTAGGTCCCCACCTGCTCTTCAATGCGCATGATGGCATCCTGGGTAGGGCACATTTACTGGGTTTATCAGCACATTACTGGCACATTACTGGCATGTTGACAGGGTTTACTGGGTGGGGCACATGTATGGGGTTCGTGGCCTGCTGGTAGTTAACCTCCTGCTCTTCAATTCGCATGATGGCATCCTGCGCAGGGCACACAGTATACAGCAGGAATGAGATCATGCGTATAGACATGCATCATTTGTATGTATTGTATATTATGGCTTTTCATAGACTCGGATTCCTCCCGAGCCGCTGTCATCGCCCGCTGGTAGTTAACCACCTGCTCTTCAATGCGCATGATGGCATCCTGCGCAGAGCACACAGCACACAGCAGGAATAAGATCATGCGTATACACATACATTGTTTGCATATATTGTATATTATGGCTGTTCATGGACTCAGTTTCCTCCCGAGCCGCTACCTTAGCCCGCTGGTAGGTCCCCACCTGCTCTTCAATGCGCATGATGGCGTCCTGGGTAGGGCAAATGTGCGGGGTTTATCAGCACGTTACTGGCACATTTACAGGGTTTACTGGGTGGGGCACATGTGCGGGGTTCGTGGCCTGCTGGTACTTACCCACCTACTCTTCAATTCGCATGACAGCATCCTGGGTAGGGCACATTCACTGGCGTTATCAGCACATAAATGGCACGTTGACAGGGTTTACAGGGTGGGGCTCATGTACTGGTTTATCAGCACAATAGTGGCACATTTACTGGGTTTATCAGCGCATTACTGGCACATTACTGGCACATTACTGGCAGATTGACAGGGCTCACTGGGTGGGGCACATGTACTGGTTTATCAGCACATTAGTGGCACATTTACTGGGTTTATCAGCGCATTACTGGCACATTACTGGCAGATTGACAGGGCTCACTGGGTGGGGCACATGTATGGAGTTCATCGCCCACTGGTAGTCCACCACCTGCTCTTCAATTCGCATGATGGCATCCTGGGTAGGGCACATGTGCTGGGGTTATCAGCACATAAATGGCACGTTGACAGGGTTTACAGGGTGGGGCACATGTACTGGTTTATCAGCACATTTACTGGGTTTATCACCACATTACTGGCAAATTGACAGGGGTTACTGGGGGGGGGGGGGGGGGGGGGGGGGGGCACATGTACGGGGTTCATCGCCCACTGGCAGTCCACCACCTACTCTTCAATTCGCATGATGGCATCCTGGGTAGGGCACATGAGCTGGGTTGATCAGCACATTACTGGCACAATACTGGCACACTGAAAAGGTTTACTGGGTGGGGCACATGTATGAGGTTCGTGGCCTGCTGGCAGAATAAACACATACATGCTGCTTCCTCAAACTGATGCTCACCTGCTGCTCCTGTGGTGGTGGTGGTGGTGGGGGGGGGATCATGTGAGAATTTGTTGTTTTAATGTGTTTGATGGGGTGTGTTTTGGTGTGTGTGTGTGTGTGTGTGTGCGTCGGGGTAGGAGGGGGGGGGGGGGGGGGGGGGGGGGGGGTCATCATTATTTGCTGGGTACATCCTGACAGGTGTGGCCAACCGCCACACAGGCTACTGTACTAGTACATACATAAATACACACATGCATGCTGCTCATTTAAACTGATGCTCACCTGCTGCTCCTGCAAAGCGCTTTTGAACTGCTCACGCTCTATAGCCATCACCTCTTTCTCACGCTCCAGCCTTTCTGCCACAGTGAACCAGGGCAGCTGATCAAACACCAGGGCTCCACGTTCTGATACGTAGTACCAGCTGTACGTTGATTTCAACTACAGGAAGAACCGACGTGATGTAGTTAGAGATAGTTGAGAGAATGTGATGACAAGAGGTGTGATGACGGGAGGTGTGGTGATAAGAGATATGATGCTAAAAGGTGTGGTGTTCAGAGAAGGGTTGCGAGACAGTGGACCAGGTCAGAAGGTCAAACACCAGGGCTTCACGTTCTGATACGCTGTGCCAGCTGTACGTTGATTTCAACTACAGGAAGAGCAGACGTAATGTAATTAGAGATAGTGGAGAGACTGTGTTGATAAGAGGTGGGATGCTAAGGGATGTGGTGTTTAAGTGAATCATGCTTTCAGGTATGATGACTAGTGGTGTGATGACAAGAGGTGTGGAGTTCAGAGAAGAGGTAGTGAGACAGTGAACCAGGGCAGCTGATCAAACACCAGGGCCCCACGTTCTGATACGTAGTACCAGCTGTACGTTGATTTCAACTACAGAAAGAACCGACGTGATGTAGTAAGAGATAGTTGAGAGAATGTGATGACAAGAGGTGTGATGACGAGAGGTGTGGTGATAAGAGATATGATGCTAAAAGGTGTGGTGTTCATAAAAAATGGTAGCGAGACAGTGGACCAGGTCAGAAGGTCAAACACCAGGGCTTCACGTTCTGATACGCTGTGCCATCTGTACGTTGATTTCAACTACAGGAAGAACAGACGTGATACAGTTAGAGATAGTTTAGATACTGTGTTGATAAGAGGTGTGATGCTAGGGGATGTGACGCTAAGAAGTGTGGTGCTCAGAGAAAGGTAGTGAGGAAGTGAACCAGGTGAGCTGATCAAACACCTGGACTGGTTTGGTTTGGTTTGGTTTGGTTTGGTTTGGTTTGGTTTGAGTTTGGGTGGTTGAGATTGAGGTTGAGGTTGAGGTTGAGGTTGAGGTTGAGGTTGAGGTTGAGGTTGAGGTGGGTAAGGTGGGTGGGCTGAGGTGGAGGTGGAGTGGGTGGGATAAGGTAAGTCAATAGGATGAGTTGAACTGTTGATATCTGGGGGTATTCAAGCAGGCAAAAGGGACTTCCTCATCGCTTGTCTACTTGTTCATCACTCACCAACTCATCTCGTATGTTCTTCAGCACTGAGCTGAAGGGTCCACAGAGGCCAGCAAACTCTCCAAGCAACTGCAGAGCATTGTACATAAAATATATTAATCATATGGTATATATGTGTATGACATGTATGTATATATTAATTATATGATATAAATGTCTAGGTTCCTTGGCCCACCCCCTGATCCACAAAAACACAGAGGACGGCAAACCCACCTGACAGCACACCGCAGTCTTCAATTAATTAGGTCGTTCCTCACCCCCACAGTGCATGTGTAGAGGGCAACGCTTTTCTATAGTGCCTCCCCTCCCACACACACACCACCACCACCACCACCCAACGAACGAGGCAAGGTCCAACCCACCTGACACAAACCACAGTCTTCAATGTTTAGGCCGCTCCTCACCCCCCAATGCATATGTCGTGGGACACTCTCTAGCGCCTTTCTCTCATGCCTCGCCCAACCACCTCCACCACCCCCACTCCACCACAAACTCCAACCCACCCTAACAGCACACCGCGGTCTTCAATTGATTGGGTCGTTACTCCTCCCCACCACTCCCCCCCACCCCACGGTGCACATGTGGTGGGGCAGACTCCAGATTTCTCTAGTGCCCCCACCCCCCACCCTACCCCATAGAATGAGGCAAGCACCAACCCACCACCGCCACCACCACCGCCACCACCACCGCCACCACAACCGCCACCATTAACACCACCACTACCACCACCCACCACCACCACCGCCACCACCACCCACCACCACCACCGCCACCACCGCAACCACCACAACAGCCACCACCAACACCACCACCCACCACCAACACCACCACCCACCACCACCACCACCACCCACCTCACCCCACAGAATGAGGCGAGCACCAACTCACCTGACAGCACACCGCAGTCTTCAATTTATTAGGTCATTCCTCACCCCCCGGTGCATGTGTAGAGGGCAATGCTTTTCTCTAGTGCCTCCCCCCACCCCCACCCCCACCCGCCACCCCACCCCACAGAACAAGGCAAGATCCAACCCACCTGACAGCAAACCGCAGTCTTCAATTAATTAGGCTGTTCCTCACCCCCCCGGTGCATGTGTTGTGGGACAAACTCTAGCGCTTTTCTCTAGTGCCTCTGCCCCCCGACCCCACCCACCCCACAGAACGAGGCAAGATCCAACCCACCTGACAGCAAACCGCAGTCTTCAATTAATTAGGCTGTTCCTCACCCCCCCGGTGCATGTTTTGTGGGACAAACTCTAGCGCTTTTCTCTAGGGCCTCTGCCCCCCGACCCCACCTCACCCCACAGAACAAGGCGAGCACCAACTCACCTGACAGCAAACCGCAGTCTTCAATTTATTGGGTCGTTCCTCACCCCCCGGTGCATGTGTAGTGGGACACACTCTAGCGCTTTTCTCTAGGGCCTCTGCCAGCTTCACTTCCGCGTGAAGGGCGATGCTCTTGTACTTGTCTGACTGGGTCACATCATGTGTGATTTCCTTGGCCAGGCTTTCCCACCCCTTAACCTCGAAGGCGCTATTTGCAATGACTTGGGCCTCTTCACCACCTGGTGGGGCATAGCGCCTGAGGAGCAAGCAGCGGTTGAGTAGGGGGGGAATGCGGGTGGTGGTGGTGGTGGTGCAGTGCTAAAATCAACCATGTTTTGATTGCAATGGCTTGGGCCTCTTCACAACCAGGGGGGCATAGCGCATGTGGAACATGTAGAGGTTGAGTAGGGGGGGGGATGCGGGTGGTGGTGGTGGTGGTGGTGGTGGTGTAGTGCTAAAATTAACCATGTTTTGATTGCAATGGCTTGGGCCTCTTCACAACCAGGGGGGCATAGCGCATGTGGAACATGTAGAGGTTGAGTAGGGGGGGAATGCGGGTGGTGGTGGTGGTGGTGGTGTAGTGCTAAAAGGAACCATGTTTTGATTGCAATGGCTTGGGCCTCTTCACAACCAGGGGGGCATAGCGCATGTGGAACATGCAGCGGTTGAGTAGGAGGGGAATGCGGGTGGTGGTGGTGGTGGTGGTGTAGTGCTAAAATTAACCATGTTTTGTTTGCAATGGCTTGGGCCTCTTCACCACCAGGTGGGGAATAGCGCCTGAGGAGCATGTGGCAGGTGAGTAGGGGGGAAATGCGGGTGGTGGTGGTGGTGGTATAGTGGTGCTTAAATTAACCTCGAAGGCACTGTTTGCCATGGCTTGGGCCTCTTCACCACCAGGTGGGGCACAGCGCCTGTGGAGCATGTGTGAAAGGGGGTACATGTATATGTATATGTATATGTATATGTATATGTATATGTATATGTATATGTATATGTATATGTATATGTATATGTATATGTATATGTATATGTATATGTATATGTATATGTATATGTATATGTTTATGTATATGTATATGTATATATTTATGCATATGTATGGGAATACGAAGTGGTCAGGAAGGACGAGGACAGGGTGGGGTGGGGTGAGGTCTGTGTGTGTGTGTGTGTGTGTGTGTGTGTGTGTGTGTGTGTGTGTTTGTTTATGTGTGTGTATGTGTATGTGTATGTGTATGTGTACGTGTATGTGTATGTGTAAGTATATGTGTACGTGTATGTGTATGTGTAAGTATATGTGTATGTGTATGTGCGTATGTGTATGTGCGTGTGCGTGTGCGTGTGATTCTGATTATTTGTATGTGTATGTGTATGTGCATGTATATATGTATGTACGTGTATGAATATGTGTGTGTGTATGGTGTAGCAGTGTTTAAATGTACCATATTTTGTTTGTTTTGCACTGGATTGGGCCTTTTTCCCTCTGGGTGGGTCATAGCATAGGAAGGTCTGTTGAGTGGCGGGGGTCCTCCAGAATGAGCACATCCTTGCTAAGAGGGCCCCTTGCATATTTGCTCCAAGGTGCAGAACTAGCTGTACAGTCTGCAAGCTCTCATCTCAATCCACTTATCAACCGCCCCCTAATATGGACCTAACTCGCTTAGAATGCGGTGCCCGCACCTCGTGCTGGAGGAGCTGAACGGGTTGTAGGTGCTAGCAGACTTAGAGCGCTCGACACCGTTGTTTCCCGTCAGCTGGGGCTGCAGCTGCGGAAGCTATGCAGGTATATTTGGAGAGGGGGTTAGAAGACGAGTACCGCGGGCTTTAATTAAGCAGCGCAAGCATCAGGATGTGTACCTTGAACATGCTAGCAGGCTTTAACGCGCTAAGCTTTCTCCCTCGTGACCCTAACTCGCTACTCAAGTTGACATAATCGACGCTTTTCTACGAAGGATAGATATTTAATAAGCAAGCAGTTGATTCGGCGAGTTAGTCTCGTGCTGGGAATTAGCTTTCGAAGGGGGGAGCACGAACAGGTCGATACACTCGAAGGTCGAAGTCGAGGATGTACTGCCAGATGTACAACAGGTCTTGCGACCTACGAGTTACGTCCAACGTTCATTCGTTGGTTGTCTGCACTCAGAATACCTCGCACCGCCCTATAACACCTTTTCTTGGTCGCTAGACTCTTCTCTCAACCGCGCGCATTTCCCGACGGACTGCCTTTTTTTATTCGCTATCGTATGTCCATTAAATCGTGCTTGCTTGCTTACTTCCGTACCAATTCGTGGGGGTGTCTTGTCGGAGTTACTAGACCAGAGAGATATCCAGAGAGATATCAACAAATAAAAGTAGAGGTAATCGGATAATGGGAATGTTTGTACATTGTAAATGGCAAAGGATTTGCAAGCCTGGGGAGGAGCTCTGAGGGGTGCGGCGTGTAGACATTTACTGAGAGGCAGAAAGAGAAACGAAATTTTGTTACGGTATGGGAGTTATATATTAGGAGGATTATATATAAGGAGGATTGGGCGATGCTCTCTTCCTCGAATCCTCGAATTCAGAGTTTTCTAATTTTCTGATTTCCGTTTTACTGCTTTTTTCATCTTTATTAGCTCTTACATCTTGTTACTTGTTCTTCCTAGAAACTTTAGTTGTTAATCTGACATTTGTCAAACTCGATATTTATTAGTAGGATATGGGAGTTCTCAACTTTCTCTCCCAAGGAGTTTGTATTCTTTGAAGGAGGATTTTTGCCTTAAGTGGTGGGTCTCCCTATGCCAGCCCTCAACCCAAAAGAGTAGATGTGATTCGAGGAGCGACAGCCCTGCAACTCTTGATATGATTGCTTTCACACACACACACACACACACGCGCGGCAGCTCTAATTGTTGCCTCGAGCCATGTAAAAAGTCCTACTTATTCTGTGTCAGCGTGTACTACTAGGACACGAGCGCATCATTGGCATCTGAATCAGATGCCAATGATGCGCTCGTGTCTTAGTAGTACACGCTGACAATAATGCATGTCCCGGGAGGGAGACAGATTACCCAGAGGTTCCACTAATCCACTGCCAAGCTTTCGGCTTTGGTCTTACGATTGGGGGCAACTTAGTACTCTGCCAATGAGGCGCTCGTGTCTTCGTAATACACGCTGACATTCTGCTCTACCACAACCATTAAATTATGATTATACCGTATACTGATCAGCAGTAAAACACATGTAACAAAGATAAAAGTTATGCCCGATTAAGTCCAGTAAGGATTGAATCTAAAGCATACAAATGGAGAGTGCAGTGCATAACACCTGACATCCCCACCAGGGTACTTGAGGACGCTGCGTCCTCCGTCGCATATGCAACGTTGAAGGGTCCGTCGCGTCGCAGGACGCAACGTGTGGAGGGTCCGATGACCAGAGGGAAGTGTCCGTTGTGTCTTAGACTCTTAGGACGCAGGCTATACATTTGGTTGCGTCTCAAGCAGCAGAGCTGGGAGTCCTCCTGAAGTGCCCAGCTGACATCCCCACATTAATCTCCCCCGACCACATGAGTGCCGACTGTTTTAAACTGGACAAGTTTATCAACTGTCTAAATCGCATAGTATGCTCCCTGGTTTCCGTGGGCATCGCAAGGGGAGACTTGGAACTGGAACTCTGAAGGGCGGTGAGCATTCCAGAGTTGGCTGAAAAACCGTGTAACAATTAAGTATAATTTGATTCCCACTGCTATAGAATGTGACTTAAGTTTGGACAACACGGAAAAGCGTGGCCGAGGGAGATTACTAACAATCGGCATGTGCATGGCCACTGGCGCGGAAGACTAGCGCGGGCGCGGGAGACTAACAGTTGGCTGACGTGTCAGGCTTCGTTTTTTCGGTCGGTCGGTCGGAGGGTTGGCGGTTGGACGATTGCGAGGTGGACGGGGCTCGGGGCGCGCTCATAAACTTCAGACATCCCCTGTTGCCAGACGCCTTCGAGGCGCGAATTGAACTGTTGGCGGTTGGGGGCTGCTTTACCAGTAGCACCCTCCAACCGCCAACCTGGGTGTCTCATATCACAAGGGCTACCCCTCACCTGGAAAACCTAACCGTTCACCCTAACATAGTATTCCTGAAACAGGTTTCTGCAACCAAGCTGAGATCATTATCATTAGCGATTCGGATCGAACCTGCAGGATGACACGCTCGTCAACGTGCAAGAATCCGGCCTGGAGGTCGGCACCGCCACGCAGGAGACTCAGCTCTCGCTCGAAGTTGGGCTAATCCCGTACCGTTACATCCCCAGTTCCTATGCCGACTCTCTGCTTGCCGCTATGGACTCGGAGACTCGACATAACTTTCGGGCTGTGAGCAGCAGTTGTCGACAGAGCGTCCAATCCGTCCATGCCTACACCACAACTTTGCGGGTGAGTACCTCAGGTGTACAACGTCTTGGTAGTGGCTACTGCAAATCTGGGGGGTCTAAATGCAGGCCATAGACCCCCCAATGCCCAAATTTGCACTGCAATTCATTTGGGGCCACATATAATTGGCAAGTTCTCACCAGACCAGCTTTGCACAATTGCCCTTTGCCATAGTTTTTGGCGGAGCCCCCTCTTCAAGGGGGCGGGAGCCCCGAGGGTTAAAGGGGGAGGGACCCATTTGTCCGTCCGACCGACCGACCGACCATTCGACCATCCGCATCCGACCATCTGACCGAGACGAAGCCAGTAACGCGAGTCAACGGTCTCGTAACTAACTCGCTTCCGTTGCCATTTTTGCGGAGAACTGCATAGAACTTGTTCAACAATGTCCAAGGTTGAGATAGATCTAACAATAGTTTGTGGCCTGTTTGTTGCTCGGGGCTGTGTCAGTTTGGTGTCTGACACAGTATGACTCACCCCAAACCTGTTGTATTGGCCTAACTAGGCCAGAGCTTGTTCCTTGTGAAGGGGCTCCTACCCGGCTTGAGGCCCAACTAGGTTGTAGATTGACTCAATGGATTTGCCTTTGCTTGTGTTTACTTAAATAACGAGAGCTGTGCATTCAATTGATCAGCACAGATAGACTGTGTTTAGTTCATTAGCAGAAAGTGTGCTGTTCTTGATCAGCACTGCGTGTGTTTGATTATTATTTGATCAGCTCTGAGTGTTCTTCTCTTGATCATCACTGAGTGTGCTTGATTATAAGTTGATCATCAGCATTGAGTGTTTTTTTCGTGATCAGCACGCACACACTGAGTGTGCTTGAAATGATTATTAGTTGATCAGCACTGAGTATGATTTTGATTCACCAGCAATATTTTTTTTACTTATTTAGCATTGCGCGATTCGATTCACTAGCACTGGTTGTACTTCAATGATCAAGTGCTTAGTGCATGTGCTGTAATTATCTAGCACTGAGACTGCTTTGATTGATGAGTGCTCCAGGGTAATTCAAAGCGCGCGCTTTACGCTTTTGAGCGCTGACTTTTTGACCCCCTCTGCGCTTTAAGCGCAGTTTTTTGCAACCCCTTGTGGGCGCAGCAAGCAATTTTTGCGCTTTTTGCACTACAAAGCGCAGTTTTTTTGTCTTCAAGTGCGCTAAAGCGCTGGCCAATCTTGCCATTTATTTGAAGTACCCTGGAGTGCTCATGGTGTAAGTTACTAGCACTGAGTGTGCTTTATAACCCCAGCCTTGCACTGGACTATAGCCTCAATGCTACCCCAAACTTGTTTCTCCCCATTTATCATGTACTGACCAGACTTGACCTGTATCATGCACTGACCTGACCTTGCATCCAAATGCGTTTGCACTTTCAGTACGATTGTAGGCAGTTGCGGGAGTCCATGGCCATCCCCCTCCCCATACCCAAGTGCCCCAACATTATGCACTGACATGGCCTGGACTGAAATGGACTGAAATTAAATGAAATACAATTAGCACTGACTTGCCCTTGCAACCAAATACTTTTGCACTTCCAGTAAAATTCTTCACTGTTGCGGGAGTCCATCCCCATCCCCAAGTGCCCCAATATCATCGGGAGACTGGTTATTCACCATATTGCATGTACAGACCTGACCTCTCCCATTTTATTATGTACTGCCCTGACCTTGCATCATGTACTTCCCTGTCCTCTCGCTCCCCTTTTATCATGTACTGTCCTGACCTTGCATCATGTACAGCCCCGACCTTGCATTATGTACTGCCTGACCTCTCCCCTTGCTTTGTATCATGTACCGCCCTGTCCTTGCATCATTTACTGCTCTGACCTCTCCCCTTTCATTATCATGTACTGCCCTGACCTGACTTAAACTGAAATCAGCACTGACCTGCCCTTGATTGCAACCAAATTCTTCCAGTACGTCCAGTCCCATTCGCTGCCGCGGGAGTCCATTCCCATCCCCAAGTGCCCTAACGTCAGGAGCCTGGACATTCACCATTTCCACAGCTACAACCAGTGCTTAGACGGTCCTATCCCTGTTTCTGTGTGCTCGCTGGAGGTAAGAATGACTGTTATTATTTGCACTGAATGAGCTCGCTGGAGGAACTCACATTGCACAGCTCTTGTGTGTTTCATGGAATGCTTACATCTCTCACAAGCTTCAGCAAGCTGCAGACACTGAACGTACCTTGTTGGTCACATCTTACTGATGTGTCTGCACTGGGTTCTTGCACCAACCTGCAGGCACTAAACCTATCTGGCAGCTGGCAGCTTAAGGACGTGTCTGCATTGGGTTACCTCACTAACTTGCAAACACTGGACATATCTGATTGCTGGCAGCTTGTAGACGTGTCGGCATTGGTTTCTTGCCATAACTTGCAGGCACTGTGCATGTCTCATTGCAAGCAGCTTGTAGACGTGTCTGCATTGGGTTCTTGCCCTAACTTGCAGATGCTGAACATGTCGCATTGCCGGCAGCTTGTAGAAGTGTCTGCATTGAGTTCTTGCCCAAACCTGCAGACACTACTGCACATGTGTTATTGCCAGAAGCTTGCAGACGTGTCTGCATTGAGTTCTTGCCAACACCTGCATACACTGGACGTATCTTATTGCCAGCAGCTTGTAGACGTGTCTGCATTGAGTTCTTGCCCAAACTTGCAGACATTGGACATGTCTGGTTGCCGGCATGCAGCTTCTAGACGTGTCTGCATTGACTTCTTGCCCAAACTTGCAGGCACTGGACATGTCCGGTTGCATGCCGGCAGCTTAAGGACGTGTCTGAATTGAGTTTGTGTCCTAACTAACCTGCAGACACTGAACATATCTGGTTGCCGGCAGCTTGCGGTGAATGTGTCTGCATTGGGTGCCAGCACTAAATTGCAGACACCAAACTTGTTTCGTTGCTATAAGGTTGTGGGTGAATCTGCATTGGGTTCTCTCCCCAACCTGAAAATAATCAGGAATCGGTAGTTTTTTAAATTACGCTCACCCCCTAGGCTGGCCTTATTGTAAAAGCTAAATACCGATTTAGGAATTAAATAGAGAATGTGCAATGTTTAGAAAACCGTGTATGCGATGCATATCATTCCCCCATTTGCTGACATCCCTTACCAAAAAAGGAATCATCAATCATGGATGTGGCACAGATGTGCAGGCCCCAAAACATGTGGGGGCCGTGTGAGAGAATGGCTTGATAGATGGGATGGTCTGTGAGGGCCAGCTAAAGACAGGCCACGCCACACTGGGCCTTACAGGCCACGCCATCAAGCCATTCTCACACAGGTCGCCAACCAGAATATATACAGGGGAAATAAACAGGTAGATTAAGGTATTCTGGGCACCACATGCATCTGATGTGCGCAGTTGTATTTAATTATATATATATTAGCCAGATATTAGCCTGGTTTTATGCGGCAGGCGACTGCAATAAATAAATAAATTCCCGTAATATACCTATGGACCGGCATGTATATAATATGATTTTGACCAAAGGCGAGTATAATATCATATGATATCATACAAAAGGCATCATATGATATCGTATATAAATGGTAACTTTGGCCTAGTCAGACTGCCGGCATCATATGCATGATATCATATGATGACAAGATGTCATGATTTCATATTGCCGTTCCCTAGTATACCTCATATTACGAGGCGTGAGGTTTAGGGGGTCAACCTTTAGGCGACTGCATATGATGTGGGTGACCATTTGATGTATTCGCATGGTCCTACTTGGTCGGTTGGTCGGTCCCCTTAGGGGGACAGACCTATGCGATACTTCCGCGATATCGTGCTGTTTTTTCAGAATTTCACATCTTCGCACAGTCTTCAGATCTTCAAATTTCCTAAAAACGCCAGTCAAAAATGCCGGGTAACCTGGCAGGTCTGAAGTCTGTCCGACTCGTGCTCGATTCCCGGCGGGGACAGATTACCTCTGAGGGCACTTTTTCGCGTACGTATCTCAGGGTTGCGGACTGTGGACGCGGCGTTTTCATTTGTCGTTTCCCTCCTGTCCTGTGGACTCAGTCTAGGGACCTGGAGCATCTCTACGATTTCCCCTTCAAGAGTTCGCTTCTTCGTGACTCTCGTAGCTCATTACATCAGCGCATTGTGCTTGACAAGGAAATCTGCTCTTCCGCACTAGTTCCTGCAGGTCGGCCAACGAAAGCCAACGGCACGTGTGGGATGACGGATTTGGATAAAAAAGTCGTCCCTTATCTCAAGCTCTAATTGTGCGCCTACTATTTTGTAGGAGTGGCAACGCCATTCGAACTGAATCCTCGTTGTCGCTGGTTTGTGTCCCGAGACCCACCTCGTGGGGTGAAATTGTTTTCACAACTAAAAAACTGGCTGGAAAAAAACCGATGACAATTTTACATTTTCCTGGTGCCCTACTGGACTCTAAATGTGACGGAAGCTTGACGGAGCCATGGGGGACTTCTGAGCCAAGGGGGAATAATAAGTCAAATGTTCAACATATATAGGGGTTTCAATATTGGACAGGTCCCCATAATAATTGTTCAATATATCGTACGATATTGTACTATGTTGAAGTTGTCAAGTACGACACATAGTACGACATCGATATCATACATACTTGACAACCCTACATACGTGCTGCCATGGACGAGCTTCGTTGATTTGAATAGCTAAGACTAGTTCTTGCAATATTCAAACATAATTTATTCTGATGAACGCCAGTCCCATAAGTCCTATCTGGGCAACCCTAATCACTGAACCCTATACCCTAAACTGTAGTACAATAGTACCAGACAGCAGGACATGTGTACATGTATGTATGTAACAGTCCAGGGGTAGGCCAAAGACTTGCCAACCGCGACAGGAAGGGCAAACAATAAAATTAGTGAACTACTGAACCCCAAACAATCGTTTTATCGACGGGGCTCCTGAGTTCGTGCTGCAGTGAAAATTACCTATACAAGCAGATACAAGTATAAGTAAATCGTCAGGGCATAACACCTCATCCACACAGAGGTTTGCTCGTCACGGACTTTAATACCGGTAGATGCCGCGGGTCTGCCCCAGACCAAACGGAGAACACTGGGCACAAAAGGAAGCCGAATTGCGAAGGTTCATCCGAACAGATTCGACGATGGTGCATGCCTTGCATCACAGTTTTGTGCGTGGGGAAGTGTGTGGGGTGGCGTGTGAATCGGTGGTGGCTGGCAGGTCAAGGTCAGGTCAAGGTCAGTTGAAATCCCACACATCATTTCCCCACGAGGGGGGGGCGGCATCCTTAGGGATGCAGCCATCGTTGTCTTTCAACAATGGGTTTGCCTTCGCCTTAATCAGAACCTTGCATACCTGTAACAGTGGGTACACATGTTTATTTGTGTGTGTGTTTGTGTGTGTATGTGTGTGTGTTTGTGCGTGTATGTGTGTGTTTGTGTGAGTGTAGGTGCGTAGGTGTTTGTGAGTGTTTGTGTTTGCGATTGTTTGTGTGTGTGTTTGTGCGTGCATGTGTGTGTTTGTGTGTGTGTGTGTTTGTGCGTGTATGTGTGTGTGTTTGTGTGTGTATGTGTGTGTGTTTGTGCGTGTTTGTGTGTGTGTGTGTTTGTGTTTGTGATTGATTGTGTGTGTGTGTGAGTGTGTGTATGTGTGTGTATGGTAGTTTTGTTTTGACTAGATGTCTATCTTTTGACTCCATGTCTATCGGCCTTCAGGCTGCTCACGTCTGCGGGCGGAGAAAACTTGGGGACCGCCACACTCCCGAGTACAGAATGCAATCATAATTCTGAGTACACCACACTCCCGAGTACAGAATGCAATCATAAGAAATATAATATAATATAATATAATATAATACAATATAATATTATATAATATAATATAACATATTATAATATAACATAACATAATATAATATATCTCATGATATAATATAATATAATATAATATAATATAATATAATATACTATAATATAACATAACATAATATATAATATAATATAATATAATATAATATAATATAATAGAATATAATAGAATATAACATAACATGATATAACATAACATAGCATAACATAACATAATATAATATATATCATAATATAATCTATATATATAAAGAAATCATGGTCGTGGTCGTGGTGGTCGTGGTGGTGTCATCGCGTAACCGACTTAACCGACTTCCCGCCCAGCCATTTCCCGCCCAGCCAATTCCCGCTCAGCCAATTCCCGCTTTTAATCCCTCCTGCTTCAACTTCTGCCCGATTGGCCTCCTGCGAATTCTCTTATGCAACCTTCGCCTCCTGCGTATTCTACCTGTTGCGCATTCTACCCGATTTCTCCTTTTCCCGCCTGAGTTCATCCACCTGATTTCGGTAGCGCTATATTTCGTCATCCTACAAGCTTTTCCCCCTGCATTTCTGCAAGACCTTTCCCTTGCGTCAAGAGACCTGTCGCTGCGCACAACGGGAGGTGACGTGGTGAGTCAGCGGACCTGTCAGAAATGTCCGAATCGCATCCATCTCATGTCACAAACTTGACTGCAAATTCTTCTCACTGTATTGAGAAACATGTCGCAACGCATTGTGCCATTGCAAGTACGCATCAAAGTTGACCGAATGAAAAATCTTGCTGAGCATTCTCGCCCTAACTTGACCGAACATCTCAAATCAGCAACTTGACTGTAACTTCTTCCCACTGCATCGAGATACATGTCGTCGCTGTGAATTGTGCTATAGCGAGCACGCGGCAAAGTTGAATGGATGAACCTAGCGATGTTTCCAAGTCCCAGATCGAGTTGACTTTGGGAGCAGTTGCGGTGAACAGGATTGTTCTTCGGCCGAACTGAATGCATGCTCGCTAAGAAGAAGCTTTAGTTATATACAGTTGCGATTGCGCACGTTCAGCCTTTTCAGTGGGGTCGACTATCGATCACAGCTGAGGTGGCAGGGAAGCAGGTCCGATGCTTTTAGCGGAGTCGGATGATGCGCAAACGTTGTCGATGCTCTTCGTCCCGTATGCCTTCCAGCTATGGTAAAGCCCACAGCTGAAGTGGAGGGAGGCAGATATGGAGTATGTGTGTGTTGGTGGGTGCGTGTAGGAGGGAGGGGAGGGATGAGAGTGGGGAGAGGGTGGGGGCTGGTGGGATGGCTGGGGTGGGGGAAGGGAATAAGGGATGGAGTCAGGAAATATGTCAGGAGGAGTAAGGGAGTATGTTTGTGGGCGGGGGTACATGGTTGGGTGGGTGGGTGGGGGTGGGGGGGGGGGGGAGATAAAAGGGATATGCGTCCGTCAATGTTTTAAGTTGCATGCACTGCAGAGAAAACCTCTTTGCAACCCAGCCCAAAACAGGTGTGGCCAACGGGAGGGGAGGGGGGAGGGGGCGGTTAATGGTTTGGTGGTGATGGTGTGTGAACGAGGGGAGGGCTTCAAATGTAAACCATTATGTAACCAGCCCCAAATAGGTGTGGCCAAAGCCCAAACGGGCACCGTACTATGATTGGGGGGGGGGGGGGGGGGGGTCTTGAGAGTGAGTGTAGGTGTGAGTAGGTGTGAGAGTAGGTAAGAGTAGGTGTGGCCACCGGCCACACGGGCTACCGCACTAGTATAATATAATATAATATAATATACCGTACTGCTCTCAAAATTTAACGGTTGCAAAATTTGACGGCTTTTTTGGGGGGTTTTATTATAAATTGACGGTTTACATTTGACGGGTTTTTTAACAGGAATATAAATTGACGTTACACATTTGACGGTTTCCATTTTAATAAAATCCATTTATGCAACTGAACGTTTGTACTTAATCATGTTACACTGGTTCATGGTTCATGGTACAATATTAGGGTACACTGTTCTAGGACCTGCAAGGAGTGTACATATAATACTGCAATAATTCCAACATCTTGTTCAGCATAACACTACCGGTACTCATTGAAATAACTAGAATGAGACATTCAATCGTTTCCATTAACTCCTGAAATCATGTCTTGCTCAGTTAATGTCATAAGCATAAGGATAACGTATGTTCATGTGTTGCTCAGCGACCTAGAAGGGCCAAGGGCACCTCATCCTCATGAGTTTGAGGCTGCTCACACTGGGCTCAATGCTTCCCAAATGGAACCTTTCATTGGAAGGTCTGAGCAGCCAGTTGAAGTTCAGAGTTGTGTGCCTTTCAATGGCCAGAAGCTTGTGAAAGGGCTCCCAGGTCACATACTTCTTCTTGTGGGGTCTAGTTTTGAGCTCAGACCTGTCTAGGAGGTAACCCAGTGTCTGCATGAAATTCACTGCCCTCTTGGTGAAAAACTTGCTGCTCGTCTTTGCAGAGGTATTCGATGGGTTGCGAACGACAGCATCTCGAGCTTCGGCTGCAACTCGATTCACCTCTTTGTTGGTGACGGTGATCTGCCCTGGCTCTACCCAGTCGAAAAAAAACCCACAGGGTCCTTTGCTTCTTGTGAGTTGGAGCTATTAGAGGGCGTAAACGTCCCTGTGGGGATCTGTCGAGGGGCTGAGCCATGAAATGAGAAAGGCGGCCTTGTCGACCACTCATGCGTTTTGTCCGGTCGGGAGGAGCCTAGGTTCGTTGTTGGTAGTAAGCCCTACCAAGTCGAAGCCGTACCCAAGTAATATCGCACGGGATTTGATATTGACGGCTTTTTCGTTTCGTAATATACCGTACGTCACGATTTGACGGTTGCTCCCGTCAATTCAAACCGTTAAATGTTGAGAGCAGTACGGTAATATAATGTAATATAATATAATATAATATAATATAATATAATATAAGCACAGGTCTGCACACCAAGTAGGGAGTTCATTTGTATGATGCATTTTTAGGGGACGGCAATATGATATCATATGAATATATGATGCTTGCAGTCTGACTAGGTTAAAAACACCATTTATATACATATATCATATGATACAATTTGTATGATATCATACCCGCCTTCGGTTAACATCATATGATATGCCGGTCCCCATACTAAGTGCAACAAAACAAAACAACACATACCTCTATATTGTAGAATTAAATGATCACTGTAGCACGATCGCAGGGCCCAGGTCGGTAAAACGATTGTTTGGGGCTCAGTTCATCAGTGCTTTTTCTTTTAAAGCCCTTCCTAACACGGTTGGGCAGGTCCATTTAGCCTATTTGGCCTGCCCCTGGACTGTAGCATACATACATACATACATACATACATACATACATACATACATACATACATACATACATACATACCTCTAGGTGTTCACACAGGGCCCCCTTAACCTCACTCATTTTTGTGTACATTTGTATAGCGATGATTTTTCCAAACGGGGTCATAACTAGCAATCGCTTTATATAGCAGAAATGAAAAGCCCTGACACATACCTCTAGATGTTCACACAGAGCTGCATAGTGTAGTGGGGACTGTCCGTCATCGTCTCGGGCATCGATCAGGGCCCCTCTTGATATCAACAACTTGGCCACCTGGACAACACAACCAAATGAAATGTAAGGAGTGTGGGCTTCGATCAGGGCCCCTCTCGATTTCAACTACGCCATTCAAACTGAATCCTCGGTGTAGCTGGTTTGTGTCGGGAGACCCACCTCCTGGGGTGAAATTCCGTTCACAACAAAAAAATGGCACCTTGACAACACAACCAAATGAAATGTAAGGAGTGTGGGCGTCGATCAGGGCCCCTCTCGATATCAGCGATACTGTTCAAACTGAATTCTCGGTGTCGCTGGTTTGTGTCGGGAGACCCACCTCCTGGGGTGAAATTCCGTTCACAACTACGAAATTGCCTACATTATTTGAGAAATCCAACACAAGAAGTTGAACATACATGCTTATTTAAAATTCAAATTCAAATCCAGACCTCATCCAGACTACATTTTACACAGAAACAAATGCTACTGGTATGTGGACCAAATTCAAATTCAAATTCAAATCCAGACTATCTTTTACACAGGAATAAAAGGCTACTGGTATGTGGACCAAATTCAAATTCAAATTCAAATTCAAATCCAAACTGATGTGGACCCAGAGGTTGTCACTGGCGTTTATAGACATTCAGCTGATGATTTGGATTTGAGTTTTCAAAACACTTTGTAGTTCGTAATTTGTACCTCGAATTTGAGAATTTAGCCTGAAAATTCTGATATTTTGGCCTGAGAATCGACAATTCTGACAATTGCAAGAACTCTTGAGTATTGTCGGAAATCTGGCCTGGAAAAGTGGAGGTACGAACTACAAACTGCGAGACCCAAATCCAAATCATTCCCTGGTTGAAGCACTTACTATAAACTACAAGAAGCAAATCCAAATCATCCCCTGGTTGAGATACTTCCTACAAAACTAGTAGACCAAAATCCAAATCATCCCCTGGTTGAGGTACTTCTTACAAACTAGTTGACCCAAATCCAAATCATCCCCTGGTTGAGATACTTCCTGCAAACTAGTAGACCCAAATCCAAATCATCCCCTGGTTGAGGTACTTCTTACAAACTAGTAGACCAAATCCAAATCATCCCCTGGTTGAGGTACTTCTTACAAACTAGTTGACCCAAATCCAAATCATCCCCTGGTTGAGATACTTCCTGCAAACTAGTAGATTCAAATCCAAATCATCCCCTGGTTGAGGTACTTAATACAAACTACGAGACCCAATCCCAAATCATCCCCTGGTTGAAGAATCGTAATGTATGCATAAATAAATAAATAAATAAATAAACAAATAAATAAATAAATCAATAAACAAATACATAGTAAATAGTACGCCTTATTTCGAGGCGTGAGGTTGAGGAGGCCAGCTGGTTTTCTTGTACTGGGGCCAACCACCAATGAATCATGAAAACTGCTTGTTCCAACACACAAGACGTACAACTCCATTGAGCCACGGTCAGCGGCGAAGTGAAGGGGAGTGCAGCCACACTCGTCAACCACATCGCACCAAAGAAACATAAAATCAACTTGTTACAACAGCTTGTTAAGAAGCGCACCTCGAGTGAGCCACAGTCAGCGGCAAAAGAAAGGGGAGTGCAGCCACACTCGTCAACCACGTCGCACCAATGAATCATGAAACAAACTTGTTATGATGCGCACCTCGAGTGAGCCACGGTCAGCGGCAAAGTGAAGGGGAGTGCAGCCACACTCGTCCACCACGTCGACAGAAACACCAGAGTCTAGGAGTTTGACCACCTCTTCAACGTTACCCTGGCCTGCCAGCCGATGGATCGGGCTTGTCTCCTACATGGCGCATGCATGTTTGTATGTTACATTCCGTGTTTGTATGTTTTGCTACCCCTGGAATACATATGTTTGCATGTTTGTATGTTACATTCCGTTTTTGTGTGTTTCGCTACCCCTGGAATACATATGTATGCATGTATGCATGTTTGTATGTTACATTCCAGGGGTAGGCCAAATAGGCTAAAGGGACTTGCCCAACAATGAACGGAGGGGCTACGTTTGTATGTTGCATTCCAGGGGTAGGCCAAATAGGCTAAAGAAACTTGCCCAACTGTGATAGGAAGAGCTAATATGCATATGGGCAACTCCTTAATACAACCCTTGTATACCACTTCAAATTGAGGGAGTTGCTTCAGAAATACAATGATTATCTCCTGCATTTTAATATGCTAGGTAAATAAATGCATACAAAAAATTAAATAAATGCATAAATAGTACGCCTTTTTACAAGACGTGAGGTTGAGGGGGCCAGCCCGTTTGCTTGCACTGGGCAAGCAACCAACTCAATACGGTATATAAGATCTTAACAATACTCTGCAGGTACCCAGGAACTGCCAAGGTTGAAATCAAGCCTCGACGTAATCAATACCGCATCGTTGTCCTCCTCCTTATCCCATCCCATCCCACCCCACTCCAACCCATCACATGTCTTATCGTCTCATGTCATCCCATCCCATCCCATTCCATACATGGATTGTACCTTATCGCCTCTTCGTATCCCCTCCCATCCCACTCCACCTCAACCCATCACATGTATTTTCTTCTCATGTCATGTCACGTCATCCAATTCCATTCCATAGATGGTTCGTACCTCATCGCTGTTCCCCTCCTTATCCCATCCCATCCAATCCCTCTCCACCCCAACCCATCACATTTATTATCTTCCCACGCCATGTCACATCATCCCATCCCAATCCCATCCCATACACGGATCGAACCTCATCGCCGTCCTCCTCCTTTTCCTATCTCATCCCACCTCTCCACTCCAACCCATCACATGTCTTCTCTTCTCAAGCCTTTTCTTCTCATGTCATGTCACGTCATCCCATCCCATCCCATCCCATACACGGATGGTACCTCATCGCTGCCCTCCTCCTTATCGCTCTCCTCACCCAAGGCCTGTGTGGGCGCTCTAAACACGGGTCCTGTAAAGCCCCCACCCTGGTCTGCCTTCCACCCCAACCCATTGCATGTCTTTTCTTCTCAAGCCTTTCCTTCTCATGTCATCCCATCCCATCCCATCCCATACACGGATCGTACCTCATCGCCGTCCTCCTCCTTATCGCTCTCCTCCCCCAAGGCCTGTGTGGGTGCGCTAAACACTGGCCCTCCAAAGCCTCCACCCTGCTGAGCCTTCTTGCCCCCATCACTGCTTTCATACCAATCTGGGACTATGGAGTCCAGCAGGGTAGTGTAGGCTTCAGCAGCGGCGCTTTTTTCCATGCTTCCACTCTTGTTCCATGCGTCCCTGTCAGGCAAAGTCAGTTGGAAATATATTGTAACTGCCTTCCCCCATGTGAGCGCATTATGTACTGCCTCCACCCATATTAGCGTATTCTGTACTCAGGAGTGTAGTGCAATAGTGCTTATAGCGCCCATGTCACTAAAAGGCCAGCAGGGTACGGAAGGCATCAGCAGCAGCGCTCTTCTCCATGCTTCCACGCTTGTTCCATTTCATTTAAGTTCGAGTTATTGTGGTTTTGACTACCACTGCATGCTTACCACTTAGCCCTCCCATCCCTGTGCACATGCCAGGCTTGGAAATGTCGCAACCTGTTGGGGTCTGCTTGTACAGACCACAGCACTGCAGCTTGCAAGCATCAGTGAATAGCTTTGCCTAATGTACAACAAACACACTAACGCATGGACTGCGCTTATGACTGCCACTGCATGCTCACAACTTAGCTCCCCCAGCTGTGTTAATATGACCTGTTTAGGAATGTCGCATGGACCTGTTGTGGTCTGCTTGTAAACTGGCCACAGCACTGCAGCTTGCAAGCATCAGTGAACAGCTTTGCCCAATGAATGACAAACACACTTATGCATGGACTGCGCTTATGATTGCCACTGCATGCTTACCACTTAGCCCTCCCAGCCCTGTTGAACATGCCCGGCTTGGAAATGTTGCATGGACCCGTTGTGGTCTGCTTGTACAGGCCATAGAATTGCAGCTTAATTGCATCGGTGAACAGCTTGTTATTCGACGCTACGGCCCCTGCTAGAAAAGCTGCTGCCGCTTCAAAGGCCTCGAACTGCTCTTGCGCATCCTCGTCGTCCTCGTCGTCCTCGTCGCGGAGATGGTCGCTGGGGTCCATGGGGATATCTGGCAGGTGACAATCAGAGCTTCCGTGGGCAGATTACAATAAGAGCTGCTGTACTAGGACGCGTTATATGTACAGGCACCCCAGGAGATTTTTCCAGAGGCGAGAAGGGGTATATTGCGTCTTTTGAAATAATGAACGAATTGGAAAGCAGCTCGTTGATTGGCCAAATCGCTATGCAAGGGGAGCACGAGTTATAGATGGAAACATAATATGAACGCGCAGTGGCGTGGCTTGAGGAACAGATCGAGGAACCACGCCGGTCTTGCGGGGCACCGACCAGCCGCGTGCAAGCATGCAGCCGCGTGCGAATTTCTTACGAATTTCTTACGTTCGGACCTGCCAGGCTGGTTCGGACCAAACTCGAGTCAGGGACCAGACGAGGGGTCCCTGGTTCGGACCCGTTCGCGTTCGGCCACCGCTACACTACACTACACTACGCAAGGTCCTGGAGGGCGAGGGGGGGGCGCCCCCCAGCCTTGCTGGCGTCAACGAACGGTGTTGAAGGCGTACTGGCGTAGTATAGCGGTGCACGATGCCTGGTTCGGACCTGGACCCGCCTGGATCCTGGACCTGGACCCGCCCGGACCCCAGTTTGGCCTGAACCTGCGCCTGAACGCCCCCTAACCTGTAAATGCGTAACTACTTCATAACAACTAATAATATTTCGTTGATTCATAAAACGTACAACTTTCAAAAAGTACATTCAAACAAGAGTCTGATTTTGAATTGTCACATGGTTCTTCAGCCAACTCTGGACTGCTCACCGTCTGCCAATTCCAAGTCCCCCAGTGCGATACCCACGGAAGCCAGGGAACGCATTAAGCAAAACAAACAAAACCAAACCAAAACAACACAAAGCCAGGGAACGCATTAAGCAAAACAAACCAAACAAAACAGACAGCTTAACAGGTAGGCCAAGTATAGAAGTCAAGACGGCCTTGTATGGAAGGGGATAGAGCCACAAAGGAACATGAACTCCATGTGTACTGACACAGTCACTTCGGAATATCACTTATTCATTTAGTGTTATTGGTGGTTGGCCCCAGTGCAAGCAAACGGACTGTCCCCCTCAACCTCAAGCCTTGTAATAAGGCGTACAATTTATGTATTCACTTAGTGTCGAGATTTGGGGCTTTTGATTTAATATGCGCACTCTGGTAGGGGTGAAGGGGTCCTCCTGAACAACCCTGATAACGATATTGTACATTTGTATTATAATAGGTTCTTTAGGTACTTTGACATTGAGAAGGGAAAACAGATTTCTGATTGAAATGGTGGGCATCAGGAGGGTACAGGAAGAAGAAGCATTGATGAACTGAACCACATACAATCGTTTAAACGACGGGGCCCTGACTTCGTGCTACAGCGATACTTTTAATTCTAGTTTAGTGGTATATGTACTAGGGAACATGGTGACTACTGCTAGCTCCGGCTTACGCAGTGGTGTCCTTAACTTCACGTTCTGAGAGTGACACATTACTCGGATGTAACAATTTCAATTTCAATGTACTAGGGAATCAGTACTCTGACATCGAGCCATACCGTGACGGTTGGAGTAAACGCGGGTACGTCCACGTCCCTGGATATTTTGTCTGGCAGCCTGCTAATTGTTTGGACTGGATTTAATTGACGGAGCCCCCAGGGGCACCCCGTTGTCCGTCTGACCAACTGACGACCTAAACGAAGCCTGACACTTCAGCCAACGGTCTCGTAACTAACTGGCTTCGGTCCGCTCGATTCCATTGCCAACACTCTTCGCCAATTTTCTGCGTCGCCTGCCCTGCCTAGGACTTGTTTTAACACGCTTTTTCAGATGATTGCTTAAACTTAGTTACATTACAAGTAGACTTTAAAATGTGATGTGATGTGATGTGATGGATTAGCACTGACACAGGGAAGGGACTAGGGCGTGTGCTTTACAAACGTGATAGCATGTCAGGCGACATGGCAGGTATAAGAAGGGAAAGGCGACGGTACCTCAGGGTACTGCCGCCGCTAGGTGCCGGCCCTATCGGGCAGAGGCACTACAACGGAAGCTTCCAGGCGGAAGGCCTGGTGCACTAAGACACTCTAGCTGGACCGGGAGAACCGGTCTATAACAATAAAAAGTATACCGGTAGCAATTTCCATCCTTCAAAGGAATCAGGATTCATGACCAGCTTCATGCTGGAGTCTTTATCAACCAATTCAGGTTCAACTTTCAGTTTCTTAAATTATTGTTTTTTATCCTCGGCGTATAAAGGACATTCTAACATAAAATGCATCATCTTGAAGAATATCATACTTTTTTCAGTAACACCTCATGCATCTTGGTAATCCACGAGACCAACATAGTTTGTTGTCAAACCAGAGATTTCACACCTGCCTCTGCTAAGAAGGCAGAGCTAATACGATATCCGACACGTTCTCTCAAACATACTTGTTTATATATGTTTCTCAGGGTACCGTATTCAGGTAGTTGCCGTGAATACCCATATTTTCAAGGCTGCTCCAAAGGATGTTTCTGTTGACACTACCATAAGCCTTCCTAATGTCGATGTAAGCACAAAATACAGTTTTTATTGGTACAGCTCCACTGTGTGAAGCAGTGTAAAAGCTGCATCTACAGTGCTCCTCTTTGGTCTAAAAACCAACCAACCAACCAACCGCACGTTTGTCATTGGTTTTGGCCCATTTGTTCCCCCTCGTATTCAAAACCATAGAGAAGATTTTAGGTAGGACTGGTCCTACCGCAATTCCTCTCTAGTTATCATACTCAGTGAGGGATCCTTTGGATTTAGGAATATGGGTAATGGCACTATCTGCACATTGACTAGGATAGTCATCACTCAGGATACGATTGACCAGCTTCATGATTTTAGGGATAAATACGTTTTGAGTAGGGGGAAGAAGGGGAATCTCACTCTACCATTTAGTATAATAGGGATATAAAACTCAGCAGGTGTGGAGTGGTGTGTATAACTCAGCAGGTGTGGAGTGGTTTGGTTTGTGTGGAGTGGTGTGTATAACTCAGCAGGTGTGAAGTGGTTTGGTTTGTGTGGAGTGGTGTGTATAACTCAGCAGGTGTGAAGTGGTTTGGTTTGTGTGGAGTGGTGTGTATAACTCAGCAGGTGTGAAGTGGTTTGGTTTGTGTGGAGTGGTGTGTATAACTCAGCAGGTACACCATAGACTCCAATGGCTTTGTTATGTTGAAGTTTAGTAAGCTCCGTATAGACCTCAGTCTCAGATATGGGGATATTCAACACACTAGCAGCTGCAATGTCTATTTCTGGGACATCAGTTACCTCTATCTGAACATGCTCACTAGATTGGAAGGTGCTTGCGAAGTATTTAGCCCATTCCTCCACATTCACGAGAGGACATTTGCTACTACGCCCCTGATACTTCTTCCAGAACAAACATGGACTCTTCGTCTTTAATTGATCAATCAGGAAGTCTGCATTCTGGGCCTTAGCCTCTCTACTTAATCCCCTAATCAGATTCTGATATTGTGCCCTCGCTACTTACATAGCATGGCAATCAATACCAGTCTCTCTCAGGAGATCTTTCCATTGTTTCCTTAGTTTCCTACAGTACTAATTTTACTAAAACTAATACTAATTGTACTAAGAGACCAAGAGTTTGTCGATCCATTCCTAAGTGGACCAGCCTGTTGAAGTGTTGATCAGTAGCACGAACTCAGGGCCTCCGTCGGTAAAACGATTGTTTGGTGTTCAGTTCATCAAAGCTTTTTCTTTTTAAGCCCTTCCTATTACTGTTGGGCAAGTCCCTCTAGCCTATTTGGCCTACTCCTGGACTGTAACATACACACACAGTAGCAATCACCTTCCCATGTCTCTTATGTACTTCCTGTACAGATTTCGTTATTGGCTCATTGAAAAGTGCATAAGATTCCACAGCACCTAAGCTGCCGTTCCCCATACATGCCAAGTTGCTGGACATTTCCTCGGAATTAAGGATAATTGTGAAAGTTTCCATAATTTAGGGTCTGAAATTATATTTCAAACTTTTTGTTAAGTGTTGGTTCTTCTTGACAGCCTGAGAGATGTGCATTCTTAATGTTACACATCCGTGGTCTGTCAAGTCACGAACACACACTAGGAATGAGACTCTTGAGGGAGTTCCATCAACAAGAACTCGAGCATTTGGTGAAATAGTGCTAAGACTACCAATGTTTACTCTGCCTGCAGACGGTGAGCAGCCTGAAGGCTGATAGACCATGATTAAAATCCAATGAAATCCAGGGACTTGGACCTGGGCAAGTCCTTAGACTGTCCAAGCGCATGTGATGGCATTCTGTGCTCACCAGTGTGGTGCAGTAGTTGCGTGGGTACATGGTATAGAAATCAAGCACAACAGTGTGCGCGACAGTGTGCACGACAGTGTGGTGCAGTGGTTGCGTGGGTACATGGTATAGAAATCAAGGGCAACAGTGTGCGCAACAGTGTGGTGCAGTAATTGCGTGGGTACATGGGATAGGAATCAAGCTGGCCAGAGTAGCTGTGATCTACCACCTGTCTTCACCCATGTGTACCCCCACATGTCTTCACCCATGTGTACCACCCATGTGTACCCCACATGTCTTCACCCATGTGTACCCCACATGTCTTCACCCATGTGTACCCCCACATGTCTTCACCCATGTGTACCACCCATGTGTACCCCCACATGCCTTCACCCATGTGTAACCCCACATGTCTTCACCCTTGTGTACCCCACATGTCTTCACCCATGTGTACCCCCACATGTCTTCACCCATGTGTACCACCCATGTGTGCCCCCACATGTCTTCACCCAGGTGTACCACCCATTATGTATCCAGGGGTGTGGTGCAGTAGTGTTTATACTACCCATGTTTACTCTGTCTGCAGACGGTGAGCAGTCTGAAGGCTATTACTCCATGCAATATAACCAAACCAATGCTGTAAAACAAAGCAAAACCACACACGTTCGAACGCATCCCAGTTTGTGTGGCACTACGGTTTAGGGTTTATCCTAAACATAAACCCTGTAGGCTGATAGACCATGTAATAAAACCAAATCAACACATTCAATTGAGGTAAAACCATACACGTCCGAACGCATTCTAGTTTGCAAGCCACCAACTCTTTTATTTGATCACTGTAGCACGAACTCAGGACACCCGTCCGTGAACCGACTGTTTGGGGTTCCGTTCATCAGTGCCTTTTCTTTTTAAGCAATTCCTGACGTGGTTGGGCAAATCCCTTTAGCCTATTGGGCCTACCCTGGACTGTAACACATACATACATACATACATACATTTGAGTGCTCACTCCTTTAATTCTTGATCCTTTGGACCTGGACATGTCTCTAAGCTGTCTAACCTAATCCCAAACTGTCTAAACTTAAGCCTAAACCTAAACTGCCTAAACCTTAATTTTCTGTACACGAGAGTGTGGTGTAGAAGTGTTTATACTACCCACGGTTACTCTGCCCTCAGACCGTATAATCAAACCAAATCAACACACAAACATAGACGGTCCAATGCCAAAAATAATGCAAATAAAGTCCTCCCCCCCCCCCACACACAAACACCCACCCATACCCTCACCCACACATCGTTATAAATAGACCCCAAAGCTTTTGGGAGTCTTTGGTTCTCTTTTCTGCACTCATACGGCACCCTTCGCACTCAGAATTCACCTTTTCAAGCCAAATAAAGGGTCACCATAGACCCCCCCCCAAATCATGATGTTCTTATCCTTGCAGACATTCAGTAGTTTTTTACCCATTGTGTTAGTGCCTTTGTCACAAGATACCCTCCGGGGTACCCTGCTATCGAGGTCATCAATTAGTTTTCCTACATGTGTGAGGGAATCCCACTGAATGTGAAGCCTCAGGATGCACCCTTTGAGGCCCAATTAAGGGTCACCATATACCAAATGAGCAGTGAAGTGTACTAGACTGACCCCACATACAATTTATTGTGATGTGGCAAGATCCATTCAGATGACCTGGCACGACCCATTTAGATGACCTGGCACGATCCATTCAGATGACCTGGCACGATCCATTCAGATGACCTGGCACGATCCATTCAGATGACCTGGCTCGATCCAGTGATATGACCTGGCACGATCCATTCAGATGACCTGGCACGATCCATTCAGATGACCTGGCACGATCCATTCAGATGACCTGGTACGATCCATTCATATGACCTGGCAAGAACCGTTCATATGACCTGGCTCGATCCATTCAGGTGACCTGGCAAGATCCATTCAGATGACCTGGCATGATTCATTCAGATGACCTGGCATGATCCATTCAGATGACCTGGCTGTCCCGAGACTGCTATTCTTGGTGCCAGTAAAGAAGTGCTAGTAGTACTAGTACTGCTAGTAGTACCAGTAGTACCAGAAGTACCAGAAGTGCTATTATGACCAAAGTACTAGCAGTACCAGTTGTACCAGTAGTGCTACTAGTACCAGAAGTGCTATTAGTACCAAAAGTTCCAGTAGTACCAGTTGTACCAGTTGTACCGGTAGTACTAGTGGTACCAGTAGTGCAACTAGTACCAAAAGTACAAGCAGTTATTATAGCTAGTATTGCCAGTATTGCCAGCAGCACTTAGCACCAGTAATACTAGTGTTGCTAGTAGTTGGAAGTACCAGTAGTGGTAGTGCCAATGATTGTGTGGTGCAGTAGTGTTTGTAGTGCCAATGTTTCCATAAGTACCAGTAGTTCTTAGTACCAGCATCGGTAGTGCCAATGATTGGGTGGTGGAGCTTAGATGGACCATGGAGGTACACCATGGAGGTACACCATGGAGATTAACCATGGAGCCCACCAGTGTTTTTTATTTCAGATTTCTGTAGTCCAGGTTGAGTAGCTACATGGGCTACTCAACCCTGATTTCAGGATAGTTGCGTAGCCATCGCATGGCAGAGCGCAAAGCGCGGAGCCTGGTGGGGTCAGGGGGCAGCGCGTCCCGATATCGGGGGGTCCGGGGGGCGTAGCATTCTACGGAATGGCGATGTGTCGTCGAAAAATGAAACACTGGAGCCCACCATCCTCTAAATACCCACAACATAAAGAAGATGCCAGGTGCAGTGGCTTAAGACGATAAACGGAGCATAGAGTGTGAAAGGATGCAAGGTGCCTAAATAGAGGACGATGAAAACGAATCATGGTGGTTGACCCAATGCCTGGGAGCTGAATGTTGTACATCCCACTCTTGGCCCGCATAGAGGCCCCCCTAATTAATTGGGGGCTCTCTCCCTCCCGCCATGACCTCGGTAGGGCTGCTACCCTGGAAAGTGCTTAAATAGGAGATGATGCACGCATCATGGAAGTTGACCCGATGCCTGCCAGGCTGGGAGCCGGATGTGGTGCACCCCACCCTTGGCCCGCATAGAGGCCCCCCTAATTAATTTAATTAATTTGAGGCTCTCTGCCTCCTGCCATGGCCTAGGTAGGGCTGAAAGTGCCTAAATAGGAGATGATGCGCGCATCATGACAGTTGACCCGATGCCTGGGAGTCGGATGTTGTACACCCCACTCTTGGCCGGCATAGAGCCCCTCCTCATTAATTTGGGGTTTCCGCCATGGCTCCGGTGGTGCTGCCCGCCTTCGACATCTTTGCCTCAGTGTGGCCCCCCTAATTAAATATTGCCCCCCAGTGTGCCCCCCCTAATTAATTTGGGGCTCTCCACCATGGCCCTGTTAGGCCTGTTAGGGCTGCCTGCCTCCGATAATCTTGCCCGCACTGTGGCCCCCCTAATTAATTTGGGGCACTCTGCCTTCCGCCATGGCCTTGGTAGGGCTGCTACCCTAGGAAGTCCTTAAGTCGGCGATGATGCACGCACCATGGCAGTTGACCCAATGCCTGGGAGCCGGATGTTGTACATCCCACTCCTGGATCACATAGTGCCCCCCCCTAATTAATCGGGGGCTCTCTCGCTCTCGCCATGGCCTCCATAGGGCTGCTATCCTGAAAAGTGCCTAAGGAGGAGACGATCCCTATACATATGGAGAGAGATAGGTGAGCCTCCCCCAGCTTGTGTGTGGGAGCCCGTCACGATCCAGATAGGAGACGATGCCTATACATATGGAGAGAGATAGGTGAGCCTCCCCCAGCTTGTGTGTGGGAGCCCATCACGAGCCTAAATAGGCGATGATGCTCGCATCATGGCAGTTGACCCGATGCCTGGGAGTCGGATGTTGTACACCCCACTCTTTGCCCGTGTAGTCGCCTCCCGAATGAATCTAGGGCTGTCTGCCTGCGTCAGGGTGGGGCTGCTCGCCTCCGACAGGAAAGAACCCGAAGCGATGCCAGAGGTACCCCCGCTGGCCATGGGGATAGCAGGAAGAGAGAGAGACGTCAGTTTCTTCCTGCTCGTTTGGGGCAGGCCATCGCGGCCCTTCCTCCACGCGCATACGTCTGGTCCGGTGTCTTCGACCAGGACAGGGAGGCTTCTTTTAGGCCTGGGAGAATCTGCCTTGTAGGATGCCACGGCCATGATGGTGTCATCAATGCTGTTGCTTCTTCCTGTCCGTCGGCCGGTACGCCCTCGTGCCACCATCCTGCGCAATACAATGGTTGGTGTTGGTGTTGGGTTGGTGTTGGGTTGGGTTGGGTTGGTGTTGGGTTGGGTTGGGTTGGGTTGGGTTGGGTTGCTGTTGTGTTGGTGTTGGTGTTGGTGTTGGTGTTAGGTTGCGTTGTGTTGTGTTGTGTTGCGTTGTGTTGTGTTGTGTGTGGTTGGGTTGGGTTGGATTGGGTTGGGTTGAGTTGGGTTGGGTTGGGCGTTGGTGTTTGTTCGGCTGGTCTGCCCTCTTGCTACCATCCTGCTGCTGATGCTGATGCTCCTGCTGATGGTGATGACATTTTTCCTGGTGCCCTACTGGACTCCAAATGTGTTCGCGGCTTGACAGAGTCAAGGGGGACTTGATAATAATAATAATAATAATAATAATAATAATAATTACAATAATAATAATAATAATAATAATAATACTACTACTACTACTACTACTAATAATAATAATAATAATAACGGTAATAATAATAATAATAATAATAATAATAATAATAATAATAATAGTGCAAAAGGAGAGTGCATGAGGAGTGATGAATCCCTGAGATTTAATTGTTTTCTTGATTCAGCTACTTGGTTTCTTGATTCAGCTACTTGGTTTCTTGTTTCAGCTACTTGGTTTCTTGATTCAGCTACTTGGTTTCTTGATCCAGCTACTTGGTTTTCTATTCAACTACTTGGTTTCTTGATTCAGCTACTTTGTTTCTATATTAAGCTACTTGGTTTCTTGATTCAGCTACTTGATTTATTGATTCAGCTACTTGGTTTCTTGATTTAACTACTTGGTTTCTTGATTCAGCTACTTGGATCTTGATTCAGCTGATTGCATTTGAGGGCTGAGTGTTGGTGTTGGTTCTGGGGTGCTGATGTTGGTGTAAGGGTGGTGTGTGTATGTGTGTGCATGTGAATCGTTCAGCGGATGATTTGGATTCTGGTCTATTCGTTCGTAGATAGTTTTGGCCAAATGACCGAGAATTTAATTCATTACCAGAGAATTTCATTCGGGACGCGCCTCCAGGCGCCCATCATTTATTTGTTGTGTTGTCGGCACGTAACCAGGGTACTTCTATTGACCAAATTGGCCAGCGCTTAAGCACACTTGAAAAATAAAACTGCGCTTTGTAGTGCAAAAAGCTCAAAAGTTGCAGGGGGTTGCAAAAACTGGGGGTTGCAAAAAACTGCCCAAAACGCTAAGTGGGGCTCAAAAAGGCAGCGCGCCAGCACACCAACCCTGCACGCAACCCTGCCCCTGTGGTCAACTTGGCTTCTATCTGCTGCACTCAATTCTGTTGCCACCTGTTGCTTCAATAGCCAACACTCTCCGCCAACTCAAAACCAACACACAACAACTCAAAACGAACATACATACACACTGAAGTGCTTACCTGGAGATTGCTACACCAGCTTCCTTGATCAAGCCCTTACTGATGCATTGTTGATTTCCATACTTCAACTTGATCAGGTCACTGCGTCGCACACGATTTGGGAAATAATGGCGGTGGTGATGGTGATGGTGGTGGTGGTGATTGTGGTGATGGTGGTGATCAAGCCCTTACTGATGCATTGTTGATTGCCATACTTCAACTTGATCAGGTCACTGCGTCGCACATGATTTGGGAAATAATGGTGGTGGTGATTGTGGTGTTGGTGGTGATTGTGGTGGTGTTGGTGGTGATGGTGGTGATCAAGCCCTTACTGATGCATTGTTGATTGCCATACTTCAACTTGATCAGGTCACTGCGTCACACATGATTTGGAAAATAATGGTGGTGGTGTTGGTGTTGGTGGCGGTGGCGATGGTTGTGGTGTTGGTGGTGATTGTGGTGTTGGTGGTGATTGTGGTGTTGGTGGTGATCAAGCCCAAACTGATGCATTGTTGATTACCCTACTTCAACTTGATCAGGTCACTGCGTCACACATGGCTTGGGAAATAATATGAAGTACCAGTATAGAGGGGTGTTAACTTCAACTTGGTCAAATCAATGCCTCACATATGTTTTGGGAAATACCGTTAAGTATACAAGGGCGCTACCTACAAACTGGTCATTTCACTGCAACACAAATTTGGTTTGGGAAATAAACTGAAGTACACAAGGGCGTTAACTTCAAGTAGGCCAAGTCACTGCCTCACACATGGTTTGGGAAATACTGTTAATTATACAAGGGCGTTAAATACAATTTGGTCAAGTCACTGCATCAGCCATAGTTTGGAAATTATTTTGATATACATGTTTGTGTTGGTGATTGTGACCCACCCACCACCCACCACCACCACCCACACGCCTCTGGACTGCCCCTGGAAGAACCAAGCATTACTCTGCCTTTCTTTGGATGCAGGGGACGTAAATATGATATCATTTGATATCATGTCATCATATGATATGATATGATATCATATGATGCTGGTAGTCTGACGAGGCTAAAGTTACCAATTATATACAACATCATTTGACATTATACTCGCCTTTGGTCAACAACATATGATATGCCGGTCCCTACTTGGATGCCCGCCTTACCGCCTACCTGACAATGCCGTACTTCAAGTATGTTTGGTCGTTCTTCCCTAGCATTTGTGGCAGAATTTTTTTCTTCGTCTTGGTCCCGTTCCTCTCAAGCATCTGCATGTATGATATTAAAAATATGATGAATATTGTGCGAACAAATGAAATCATGATTATCGTGTGCTTGAGTGGTGTTCAATAGTGTTACCTCCATCCCCATCCCTCTCAAGCATCTGCATGTATCATATAGTATGCGATCGGATGGAGCAAATGAAATCATGATTATCATGTGCTTGAGTGGTGTTCAATAGTGCCACTCCGTCCTTGTCCCTCTCAAGCATCAGCATATATCATTTTAATGAGAACGCCTGCTGGGGCGTAGTAGTAAGAGAACCCGTCGTACGCGGGCAGAGAACGGTTTACCACCTCGGCTGGACAAGCTACCATCGCGGTTGACAGCGACCTGCAACCCTAAGGGTGACCGTAGGAGGAATCGGCCCCCGGCCCTTCGTCCTTAAAGCGATTTGGTATGTATCATAAAGTACGCGAGTGGATGGAGCAAATGAAATCATTATCATCATGTTCTTGAGTGGTGTTCAATAATGTTACATCCATTCCTGTTCCTTGAAGCATCTGCATTGATAAATATTATACAAACAAACGAATCCATGATTATCGTGTGCTTGAGTGGTGTTCAATAGTGTTACCTCCATCCCCATCCCTCTCAAGCATCTGCATGTATCATGTAGTATACAAGCGGATGGAGCAAATGAAATCATTATCATAAAGTTTAATAGTGTTCGATAGTGTTACATCTGGTGGTGTTTAACAGTGTTATATATGCTCAAGTTCCTTGAAGCATCTGCATATATCTAGAGAACGGCAACTAATATAAGTGTTTGGAAAACTAATATGAACTAATATAATTATAGTGTTACAATAATATTAGTTTTTCAAATCAATTCGAAACTCTGGTGAGCCGGCTCGTCTGTCTAATATTAAGTAAAATTCACTAATATAGTAATATGTTTCATTCACTTATATGACCTAACTTAGCCTTTCCCTACATATGTAATGCGAAACGGGTGGAGCAAATGAAATCATTTGTATTATGAAGTTGAGTGGTGTTCAATAGTATTTGATCTACTCAGTTCCGTGAAGCATCTGCAAATATAATTCCAACGGGCGGAGAAAATAAAATCATTATTATTATGTGCTGGAGTGGTGTTCAATAATGTTTCATCTGCTCATATTATCTGTTTATATAATAATAATGCAACACAGTTGGGCCCAATGAAATCATTATTATCATACAGTTGGTAATCAATTTGTTACAGCCGCTCACAGCCCGTTTCAGTGATTCGATTGGTCTAGTGGTCTAGTGATCACCACATCGCTTAAACAAATAAGGTTTGGGGGTTCGATTCCCCCTACGGTCACTCTTCCCCCTCCGGTCAATACTTGCTGAATCAAAAATCGGAGCGCCGTGCTTGACGATCATCGATACAATGAAAAGAGATTGCATAGATAGGATGAGCGGTCCAAGTGCGAGAAATGGAAAGGAAATGGCTATTCGCATCCACTGGCTGCCAACACTGACAAATGTGATGCATTAGCATGGTGAAAGTGCGCATGCTTGAAATGAATGGTGGCAACACTTGCAAGCAGAGAAAAGAAGCATGGTGATATGAAGAAATTGCAATAACTCGCAAGCTGGTGGAATTAATTGTTTGCCCTTTCTTCCTTGCTCTGGCAAGCTCACTTTGAGCGCTGGCTGGCGGTGTTGCGCGCCCTCATGTCCATTAGGACCGTTGGCACGCATCATGGGGCATGAGCAGCAGGTCGCATCAAGAAGTTCGCATCGCTCCTCTCCTCGTCAGTCTGAAGAGCTTGCCTTTCGGTTTGACAAAGACCTCGCTGGCTGGCTGTATTCGCCGCCCTTCTGCCTAAATTTGACTGGTTGTGCGAGTGCAAGGCGGCATTGAGAAGCAAATTATGACGGCTTCGTGCCTTGTCTGGTTAGTGGCATGTCGCTCATTTGCAGGCATGGCAGCCCTCGTCACTGATGAGCTCGCCTTTCCCTGTGATGAAGAGCTCCCAAGCTGGCTGTATTCGCCGCCCTTCTGTCTAAATTTGGTTGGTTGTGCGCGTGCATGGCGGCATTGAAAAGCTGGCTCCACGCCCGGCCTCGTTGACAGCTTCGGACCGTGAATTGTGACATCATTCAACTCGCGCTCGCTATCAAAGCATGTGCAGTGACGTGCTTCTCAATGTAATGGAGAGTGGTTTCAGACATGGGACGATAGCAGTACTCCTATGGCTGTATTCGCCGCCCTTCTGTCTAGAAGGGCGGCGAATACAGCCATAGGAGTACTGCTATACCCCTAAATTTGACTGGTTGTGCGCGTGCATGGTGGCCTTGAAAAGCAAAAGATTATAGACGATGAGTCTCAGCGCCATAGTTGGTCTGAACAGGCGCTCAGAACTAATGCGGGAAAAGATAGATACAGATATCTCTGAGCGCGTGCGCAATTATTATTGATCGCATCTGTCATTTTGAAATTCGGGTGCAGAGTTTTGGGTGGAAAGTCGGCACAGTAAAGGAACGCTAGGTTCCCTAAACCCTAACCTGTATAACAAAAATCCGATAGGCAGCCAGTGCCAGCTCTGATAGCCAGCTAGCGCCAGCTCGTGGAATTCCTGTATGTTTACGTGTATACAGTTGTATGTATGTATGTTAGTATGTATTTATGTGTGTGCGTATGTACGTAAGTATGTATGTATGTGTGTATGCATTTATGTGTGTGCAATTGTGCATGTAAGTATGCATGCAAGTATGTAATGGACGCTTGGGGCATTATCCTTGAGGCTGTTGTCTGTTGGAAATACGGTACCCGACATCTGCAGACAACACCACCAGGCCTCTTTGATACACGCATCTCGGGCGCATACTTGCTTTGCTCATTCTGCTTGTTGCACAGCCTGATCTTGCTTGCAACTTGCTATCTAAATGCATGTATATATGTATGTATGTATGTATGTATGTATGTATGCATGTATGTATGTATGGATGTATGTTTGCATGCATGTATGAATGTATGTATGTTACAGTCCAGGGGTAGTGAAAAAAGGGGTTAGGTATTAGGCTGTATTTACAGAAATCCAGTGGATGATTTGGAATTGACAGTTGTGAATCCCTTGAGCCTACTTGGGTAATACCCCTGGGCTGTCAAATATTTTGCAGTTTTTAATTGTTTTTATTTATTTTGTATGAGATAGTTTGTAATTTTCTAAATAATATTTTTTAAATATTGCATGTATTGGTGATCCCTTGAGCCTGTTCGGGTAATAGCCCTGGACTGTAAAAGGTTTTATAGTTTGTGCATTTTTGTAGTTAGTAAATTTATAAGTTTATAATTTAAAGATCGTAAATTTCGGGTAAATTTAAATTATTGTATATTTGGACGGAAGTCGAAGTTTTCTACCATACAATCGGGAGACATGTCCCTGCGCAGTATGCTGTACCGAGGGCGCGGCAGAGTTGGCTGAATGAGGTATTTTGAGGTCAAAGGACAGATTCCCAGCCCAACTGCAAGCAAAGAAGATGCTGCAGGCAAGTCGTATTGCCGTTGCGCGAGCCCAGTGTTCTCTGCGGGATTCAATCGTTCGCGAGTTTTCGGTGGATTGGATCTGCTTCGTTAAACCACCCACAGGTCTGCCTTTTGTCCCCCCTTAGTCTTCTTCACGATCAAACCTCGCAGTAAGTGGCATGGAAGCGGTAGAGAGAAGAAGGGAAGACTGATGAGTTTGTTTGTTTTTGTGGGGTTGGGGCCTTGGGGGTGGGCAGGGGAAGGAGGGAGAGATGAAGAGCAGGGGACGTGTGTGTTGTGGTGGTTGTGGGTGGATGGGTGGGGGGGGGGGAGAGGAGGAAGAGGGACAGATGGAGAGAGGGGAGGGTGGATGGGAAGTAAGGGAGGGGGGGGTGGAGACAGAAAAGAGGGAGGAGGCATGAAGGAGGAGAGAGGGAGGGGCAAAGAAAGAGGGGAGGAGTGTGTGTGCAAGGGGGCGTGGAGGGGGAGCATGAGGCATTCTGCTATACATGCCTCCAGTCTTTGTGTGAAAAATGCAAGAGAAGGTTATGCGCACACCGGAAATGTCGAGTACATACAAATGTTCATCAGGTTTTGTGAAGAATGGATGAGCCTAAATTTCCCGTAAGCAGGTTTCTATGGCTGGGAGGGGAGGGGGGTGGCCACCGGCCACACGGGCTAACGTACTAGTAAATACATATATACATGCATACATACAATACCTACCCCCTGTTCCTTGTACTCAGCAGCCAGATCACATACATACATACATACATACATACATACATACATACATACATACATACATACATACATACATACATACATACATACATACATACACATACATACACATACATACACTTACACATACATACACATACACATACATACACATACATACATGCACAGACATACTCACACATAATACATACATGCATACATACATACATACATACATACATACATACACACATACATACATACATACATACATACATACATACACACATACATATATGCACAGACATACGCACACATAATACATACATACACACAATACTTACCCCCTGTTTCTTGTAGTCAGCAGCCAGGTCACTGAAGTTCTGGAGCTGCTGAATCAAAGATGGGTGGAGTCTCAAGAGCCTCATCACCAGAGTAAGAAAGGTATAGGTGTCCTGGGGTTGGTGGGCGGGTGGGTGGTGGGTGGGTGGTGGGTAGTGGGTGGGGTGGGTGGTGGGGTGGGGTGGGGTGGGTGGGTGGGGTTGGGTTGGGTGGGGTGGGTGGGTGGGTGGGTGGGTGGGGTTGGGTTGGGTGGGGTGGGTTGGGTGGGTGGGTGGGTGGGGTGGGGTGGGGTGGGTGGGGTGGGTGGGGTGGGGTGGGGTGGGGTGGGTGGGTGTGGGGTGGGGTGGGGTGGGGTGGGGTGGGGTGGGTGGGTGGGTGGGGTCGCAAGAGCCTCATCGCCAGGGTGAGAAAGGAATAGGTGTCCTGGGTGGTGGTGGGGTTGGTGTGTGGGTGTGTGGGTGGGGGGGGGTTGGTGTGTGTGTGTGTGGGGGTGGGGTGGGGTGTGTGTGTGTGTGGGGGGGGGGGGGGGGGTCTCAAGAGCCTCATCACCAGGGTGAGAAAGGAATAGGTGTCCTGGGTGGTGGTGGGGGGTGGGTTTGGGGTTGGTGTGTGTGTGTGTGTGTGGTGGGGGGGGGTCTCAAGAGCCTCATCACCAGATTAGGAAAGGTGTAGGTGTCCTGAATAGGTGTTTGGTGGTTGGTTGTTGGGTGGGTGGGTGGGGGATTTGGTGGGGGGTTGGTTGGGTGGGGGGGTTGATTGAGGGTGGGTGGGGGTGGGGTGTGTGGGATTGGGGTGGGGGGGGGGGGGGTGGGGGGGGAGGGGTGCGTGTGTGTGTGTGGTTGGGTTGGTGGGTGTGTGTGTGTGGGGGGGGTGCGTGTGGGGGTGTTGGTGTCTGTGTGGGTGGGTGGGGGGGTTGGTGGGTGAAGTATCAAGAGGCTCATCACCTGAGTGAGAAAGGTATAGGTGTCCTGGGGTTAGTGGGTGGGTGGGTTTGGTGTGCGTGTGTGTTGGTGGGTGGGTGGGTGATGGGTGGGTTGGTGCGTGGGTGGGTGAAGTCTCAAGAGCCTCATCACCTGAGTGAGAAAAGTATAGGTGTCCTGGGGTTGGTGGGGGTGGTGGGTGGGTGGGTTTGGTGCGTGGGTGCATGGGTGTGTGTGGTGGGTGGGTGGTGGGTGGGTGGGTGAAGCCTCAAGAGCCTCATCACCAGAGTGAGAAAGGTATAGGTGTCCTGGGTGGTGGTGGTGGTGGTGGTGGGTGGGTGGTGGGTGGGTTGCTGGTGGTTGGGGGGTTGGGGGGGGTGGGGTTGGTGGCTGGGTGGGGTGTGGGGGGTTCGTGGGTGGGTGGGGGGGGGTGCGGGAGATGGGGGGGTGAAGGGTTGGTGGGATTGATGGGGGGTGGGGTTTGGTGGGTAAGTGGGGGTTGGTGGCTGGGTGGGGTGTGGGGGGGTAAGTGGGTGGTTGGAGTGTGGGAGGTTAGTGGGTGGGTGGGGAGTGGGGGGGTAGGGGGTGGGGGTAGGTGGGTGGCAGGTGGCAGGTTGGTTGGTGGGTGGGGGTGGGGGGGGTAGGTGTTGGTGGAGGGTCATCAGGTTAACATGAAGAGTCTGAAGTGTTGGAAAGGTATAGGTGACCTGAAAGTGGGTCATATAGATGGATGTGTGCATGGGTGTGTGTGTGTGATTGTGCGTGGGTGTGTGAGTTTTTGCATGTGTGTGTGCGTGAGTGTGTGCGTGTGTGCGTGAGTGTGTGTGCGTGGGTGTGTCCGTGGGTGCGTGCGTGAGTGTGTGCATGGGTGTGTGTGTGCGTGTGTGCGTGAGTGTGTGTGTGGGGGTGTGTGCGTGAGTGTGTGCATGAGTTGGATGGTTGCGAGAGTGTATGGGGTGGAGGGTCGGTGAGAAATACGTATGGGTATAAGGATGCGTGTGAGAAAGGTGCAGGTTAAAAAAAAGGGGTACCACCAAGTCGCTCAATTTCCAACGCGTCGCTCGAAGAAAAACAGTATGTAGGTGTGCCCACGAACAAGAAGAGCAGTGGAACAGCAGTGGAGCACATACCTCATCTATTGCTTCTGTGCCCCCCCCCCCCCCCACCCCCACCCACCCACCCCCACCCCATCGAAACCCCTGGGATCAAACCCCCTGGGATCTTCGCACAAAAAAACAGGGTGGCACCGAGTCGCTCATTCGTTGCACAAAGAAAAACAGTGTGTAGGTGCACGTGCCCACGAACAAGACAAGCAGTGGAACACATACCTCATCTATTGCTTCTGTGCCCCCCCCCCCCCCCCCCCCCCCCCCCCCCACCTACCCCCCCCCCTCGAAACCCCTGGGATCTGCGCTTCGCACAAAAAAACAGGGTGGCACCGAGTCGCTCATTCGTTGCACAAAGAAAAACAGTGTGTAGGTGTACGTGCCCACGAACAAGGCAAGCAGTGGAACAGCAGTGAAAAACACACCTCACATATTGATTCCATGCCCACCGCATGACCCCCCCCCCCCCCCCCCTAAAGAGGGGGCTCTGCCCAAAACACTCCTCCCCCCCCCCCCCCCCCCCCCCCCTTGAAGAGGGGGCTCCGCCCAAAACATACCTAATATATTGATTCCATGCCCACAGCATGACCCCCCCCCCCCCCCCCCCCCCCTAAAGAGGGGGCTCCGCCCAAAACGTACCTCATATATTGCTTCCATTCCCACAGCAGAGCCTGGCTTGGGGAGGAGAGAAGGGTGCCTCTGGAGCACATCCATGTTAAGCACACACAGCTTGTACCTGTTACAATGCGCAGTACACATAAATCATATATATATATGTGATATATATGTGTATATGTGATACATATGAGTATATGTGATATATATATATATATATATATATATATATATATATATATAATCTCGTGATGTATGGCTTAAGGAGGAGAGAAGGGTGCCTCTGGAGCACATCCATGTTGAGCACACACAGCTTGTACCTGTTACAATGCATGGTACACATAATCAGATTTACATTTGGTTGCTTGGTGCATTTGATCAGATTTACATTTGGTACATATAATTAGATTTAAATACCGCCACCACTCACATGAGCTTTTGTCCAGTGATAAGATCTTCACTGGAGATTAGCCATGATATCTTTACCCCCCCCCCCCCCCCCCCCCCCCCCCCCCCCCCCCCCCGACACACACACCACACACACACCACACACACACAACACCACGCACACACACATACACACACAACACCACACACATACACACACACTCACATGAGCTTGTGTGCAGCGAGGAAGTCTTCACTGGAGAGGTGCCATGATATCTTTACACCACCACACTCTCACACACACCCATACCCACACACGACCACCCCACCAACCCAATACCGCCACCACTCACATGAGCTTGTGTGCAGCGAGGAAGTCTTCACTTGAAAGGTGCCATGCAATTCTTCCAGGGTTAGTGCTCTTGGTCACACACAGCTTGGGGGGCTACCACACACACCTTTCACCACCCACCCCTACACACACACACACACACACACACACACACACAAACACACACACCTCTTCACCTGTCACTGGTACTCAGTGCCGTCCCCCCCACCCCACCCCCCCACACCTTTCACCACCAACTAAATACAAAATACAAATATCGCCACCACTCACATGAGCTTGTGTGCAGCGAGACAGTCTTCTCTTGAGAAGTGCCATGATATCTTTACCCCCCCCCCCCCCCCCCCCCCCACCCACCCACACACACACTCACCACACACGCACCACACCACTCACATGAGCTTGTGTGCATCGAGAAAGTCTTCACTGGAGAGGTGCCATGCGATTCTTCCAGGGTTAGTGCTCTTAGTCACACGCAGATTGGGGGGCCTTAAGCGAGCACTTGTTGTCTGGAATGGTGGATCTCCTTGCTGAATGGCGGCTGACAAGTTACTGCACAGGCAGAGAAGTACAAACTATTGTATACTTATATCCAGATTATATCAGATAAATATTATAAAGATGTCATAAAGATACATATATTTGTTTTTTTGTCAAAATTCTGATTTCTAGAATGGTGGATCTCCTCGCTCGATGGCGGCAGACAAGTTACTACATGACCAAAAAAGGATTCAATATTTTATAATGAGGGATCAGGGATTGGGGAATAAACCTGCAAAAACAAGAGTAGCTTTTTTGTGCAGTCAAAACTCTGATTACTGGAAAGGTGGATCTCCTTGCTTGATGGGCGCTGTCAAGTTACAGTGCAAAACAGTGAAGAGCATAATAATTAAGAATCAGGGATCAGAGATTTCACGTACAAAATGTAAGTACGGTAGCTATTTTATGAAGTCGAAACTCTCATTAATATAATTAATAGAATGGTGGATCCCCTTGCTTGATGGCCCCTGTCAAGTTACTGCGCAAAACAAAGAAGAGCATAATAATTAAGAATCAGGGATCAGGGATGAGGGATTCAACCTACAAGATGTAAGTAGCTATTTTTCTCTGCGCAAAAATACTGCGCAAAACAAAAAAGGGTACAATCATGTCAGATACATATATTTGCTTTATTGTTCAAACACTGATTACTGGAAAGGTTGATCTCCTTGCTTCATGGCGGCAGCCAAGTTACTGCACAGGCCAAGAAGTATAAACTATTGAATAATTATATCAGATAAATATTATACAGATATCATTAAGATACATATATTTGTTTTATTGTCCAAATTCTTATTTCTGGAATGGTGGATCTCCTCGCTCGATGGTGGCAGACAAGTTACTGCGCACAACAAAGGAGAACACAACAATTAATAATCAGGGATCAGGGTTCAGGGATTTCACCTACAAAATGTAAGTACGGTAGCTATTTTATGAAGTCGAAACTCTCATTAATATAATTAATAGAATGGTGGATCCCCTTGCTTGATGGCCCCTGTCAAGTTACTGCGCAAAACAAAGAAGAGCATAATAATTAATAATCAGGGATCACGGATCTGGAATGTAACCTACACAATGAAAGTCGCTATTCAAGCTGACAAGTTACTGCACACAACAAAGGAGAAAAACCATGGGGGGGGGGGGGGGGGGGGGGGGGGGGGGGGAGGATGTTTTTTCCAAACCATACCCTTGGATTTATTTTGATGTTTTATTTTGATGTTTTTTCCAAACCCGACCCTTGGAAACCGGGGGGGGGGGGGTGAGGATGTTTTTTCCAAACCCAACCCTTGGATTTATTTTGATTTTTGATTTCCCCCCCCCCCCACCCCCCTCACCCCCCACCCCCACCCCCACCCCCCCCTAGACACACACACACTCATACTCACATACCCCATATGTACATACATACATACATACGTACATACGTACGCAGTCATACCTGAATATATCCTGCAGGCTCTGTGGAGCCTTTTGGAGCTGGAGCCAGCCCTTGATGGCATCCACGTTCGTCTTAAGGGCCCCAACTGAATCGTCCACTTCCGCATTCTCTAGTTGCTGCGTCTGTGATTGGAGCCACCTGGAGGATTGAATTTGAATTTGAACTCAGGCTGAATCAGGCTGAATTTGAATTTGAATTTGAATTGAATTTGAATTGTATTTGAATTTGAATTTGAACTCAGGCTGAATTTGAACTCAGGCTAAATCGTCCACTTTCGCATTCTCAAGTTGCTGTGTCTGTGATTGGAGCCACCTGGAGGTTTGAATTTGAATTTTAAGTCAGACTGAATCATCCACTTCCGCATTCTCAAGTTGCTGTGTCTGTGATTGGAGCCACCTGGAGGTTTGAATTTGAATTTGAACTTAATCATCCACTTCTGCATTCTCAAGTTGCTATGTCTGTGATTGGAGCCACCTGGAGGCAGGTGGACAAAATAATCTGTTATTATTATTTGAACTCAGACTGAAACGTCTCAGTTGGAATGTTGGAATTTGAACTCGGACTTAATCGTTGAGTTTGTTGGTTGAACACAGATTTAGTCAAGGACTTGGTTAGTTGTCCACCTCGGCATTCTCAAGTTGCTGTGTCTGTGACTGGAGCCACCTGGAGACAGGTGGGCAATATAATATGTTATTATTATTTTATTATTATTTGAACTCAGACTGAAACGTCTGCCTCAGCATTCTCAAGTTGCTGCGTCTGTGATTGGAGCCAACTGGAGGCAGGTGGACAAGAGAATCTGTTAGCTGGCCAGATGTAGCTCAATATAATGATTCAAAGTTGGTTGGAATGCTTGAATTTGATAGTGTGCAAGGTTCATTGGTGCTGACCATGCTTTGGGGTGGGGGGCTGGGCAGGGTATGGGTGGGCTGGGCCAGGTTGTGGGTGGGTGGGGCTGGTGGGGGGCTGGGCAGGGTGTGGGTGGGCTGGGCCAAGTTGTGGGTGGGTGGGGCTGGTGGGGGGCTGGGCAGGGTGGGTGGGGGGCTGGGCAAGGTATAGGTGGGCTGGGCCAGGTTGGTGAGAATGCTTTAATATATATAAGGGTGCATGGTTCATTGGTGGTTGGGAGACAGAGTTTCAAAGTGTTAGCGTGCAGAATTGAGGTCAATAGAATGTTCCAAAATTAGTTTGAATGTTTGAATTTGAACTCAGAATCATTGGAGGCAGGGGGGCAGAGTTTGAACGTGTTAGCGTGCATAATTTAGGTCAATACAATAGTCAAAAAATTGGTTCGAATGTTTGAATTTGAGCTCAGAATAATTTGTGGCAGGGGGACAGAGGTTGAAAGTGTTAGCGTGCAGAATGGAGGACAATAGAATGTTCCAAAATGTGTTTGAATGTTTAAATTTGAACTCAGAACCATTTATGGCAGGGGGACCGAGGTTGAAAGTGTTAGCGTGCAGAATGAAGGACAAATAGAATGTTCCAGAATTTGTTTGAATGTTTGAATGTGAACTCAAGATCATTGGAGGCAGGAGGACAGAGTTTGAATGTGTTAGCGTGTATAATTGAGGTCAATAGAATGTTTCAAAACTTGTTTGAATGTTTGACTTCAAACTCAGAATTATGGGAGGCAGGAGGGGAAGAGTTTGAACCTGTTAGCGTGCATAATTGAGGTCAATGTAATATTCCAATTTTTTTAATGTTTGAATTTGAACTCAGGATCATTGGTGGCAGGGGGACAGAGTTTGAATATGTTAGCGTGCATATTTGAGATCAATAGAATGTTATAGAATTGGTTTGAATGTTTGAATTCGAATTCTGGATCATTGGAGGCAGTGGGGCAGAGTTTGAATGTGTTACCGTGCAGAATAGAGGTCAATATAATGTTCCAAAAATTGGTTTGAATGTTTGAATTTGAATTCTGGATCATTTATGGCAGGGGGGCAGAGGTTGAAAGTGTTAGCGTGCAGAATTGAGGTCAATAGAATGTTCCAAAATTAGTTTGAATGTTTGAATTTGAATGTTTGAATTTGAACTCAGAATCATTTGTGGCAGTGAGATAGAGTTTGAATGTGTTAGCGGGCATAATTGAGGTCAATACCAATAGAATGTCAGATTACCAAATCTAGTTCAAACGTGGTCTACAGTTGGTTTGAATATTTGAATATTTGAATATTTGAATATTTAGTCATTTAAAATGTGTAGAGTTCACTAGGTAAGATGCCAGTCTCTATTTAACTCCCCCTCCCCCCCCCCCCCCCCCCCCCCACCCACCCACCCACCCACCCACCATCATCCCATCCCTCCAACCCATCCCCCACCTCCCACCCCAGTCCCCACCCCAGCCCCAAAGCAAACTCACCATTTTTCAAACTGCTCTGCCGTCACACCAACACCTTCAACAGACACCTCTGATAATATATCGGCGGCAGCAGAATCGGTGTAGCCTGAATTCGGTGATGATTGTGTGTGTGTTGTGTGTGTGAGGGAGGTGATGAGTGAGTGTGTGGTGTGTGGTGAGTGGGAGTGGGAGTGTGTTTATGTCGGGGGGGGGGGGGGGGGGGGGGGGGGGGGGGGGGGATGAATGAATGTGTGTGTGTAATATATCGGCGGCAGCAGAATCGGTGTAGCCTGAATTAATGTAGTGTAGCGAGACATGAGCAACATAAGGTAACAGTGAGTGCGTTGAACTTACGTGTGTATGTATGTGTGTATGTATGTGTGTATGTATGTGTGTATGTATGTGTGTATGTGTGTGTGTTTGTGTGTATACAGAATCGGTGCAGCCTGAATTCATGCAGTGTAGCAAGACATGAGCAACAAGGTAACAGTGAGTGAGTTGAACTTACGTGTGTATGTATGTGTGAGTGTGTATGTATGTGTGTACGTATGTGTGTGTATGTGGGTTTGTGTGTGTACAGAATCGGTGTAGCCTGAATCCATGCAGTGTAGCAAGACATGCGCAACAAGATAACAGTGAGTTGTACGTATGTATTTGTGTGTGTATGTGTTTGTATGTGTGTACGTGTGTGCATGTGTATGTGTATGCTTATGTGTGTTTGTATGTGTGAGTGCATGTGTGTGTATGTGTGTGTATGTTTGTACGTATGCAAGTATGTTTGCGTGTGTGAATGATTGTGCGTGTGTGCTACATAGTTGAAGTTATACTTTACACGAAGTTGGAGTAGCCTGAATTAATGCAGTGTAGCGAGAAATGAGCAACATGCTTACAGTGATCGAGTTGAACATATGTATGCATTTTGTGTGTGTGTGTGTATGTAAGTGCATGTGGGTCTATGTGTGTATGTGTGTATGTGTGTGTGTATGTAAGTGCATGTGTTACAAGCCAGGGGTAGCCTACTAGGCTAAAGGGACATGAGCAGCAAGGTTACAGCGAGTTGAATGTGTGTATGCATTTTGTGTGTATGTGTGTTTATGTGTGTGTATGTAAGTGTATGTAAGCGCATGTGGGTCTATGTGTGTATGTGCGTGTGTGTGTTTGTGTGTTACCGGCCAGAGGTAGCCTACTTGGCTGAAGGGACATGGGAAGCAAGGTTACAGTGAGGTGAACATATTTATGCATTTGTGTGTATGTGTATGTATGAGTGCATGTGTATGTGTATTTGTATGCGTGTGTGCATGTGTGTGTATGTTTGTACGTTTGCATGTATGTTTGTGTGCGTGAGCGTTTGTGCATGTGTGTTACATACTTGAAGTTATACTTTACACTAAGTTGGAGTAGCCTCAATTCATGCAGTGTAGCGAGAAATGAGTAACATGCTTACAGTGATCGGGTTGAACGTATGTATGCATTTTGTGTGTGTGTATGTTAGTGCATGTGGGTCTATGTGTGTATGTGTGTGTGTATGTATGTAAGTGCATGAGTGTGTGCTACAGGCCAGGGGTAGCCTACTAGGCTAAAGGGACATGAGCAGCAAGGTTACCGCAAGTTGAATGTATGTATGCATTTTGTGTGACATGTGTGTTTGTAAGTGCATGTGTGTGTGCTACAGGCCAGGGGTAGCCTACTAGGCTAAAGGGACATGAGCAGCAAGGTTACCGCAAGTTGAATGTATGTATGCATTTTGTGTGAACGTGTGTGTTTGTAAGTGCATGTGTGTGTGCTACAGGCCAGGGGTAGCCTACTAGGCTAAAGGGACATGAGCAGCAAGGTTACCGCAAGTTGAATGTATGTATGCATTTTGTGTGAACGTGTGTGTATGTAAGTGCATGTGTGTGTGTGCTACAGGCCAGGGGTAGCCTACTAGGCTAAAGGGACATGAGCAGCAAGGTTACCGCAAGTTGAATGTATGTATTGCATTTTTGTTGTGAACGTGTGTGTATGTAAGTGCATGTGTGGTGTGCTACAGGCCAGGGGTAGCCTACTAGGCTAAAGGGACATGAAAAGCAAGGTGACACTAATGCAAGTATGCAATGACTATGTCAGGGGCATGGGGTTTTGACAAGCACTGTAAGATGCAATTCAGTTGAACAGGGGCAACAATGCTAGAGTGTTTTGAACTTGTCTACTGGCTTAAGGGACTTGCAAACCTGAACTGTGTATCGGAGGGGGATTATGACAGACTGTAGATGCAATTCAGTGAACAGGTGCAGAGTGTTTTGAACTTGTTAGTATGCGTGGTGTTGTGTGCGTGTTGTGTGGTGTGTGTGTGTGTGTGTGTGTGTATGTGTGTGTGTATGTGTGTGTGTGTGTGTGTGTGTGTGTGTGTGTGTGTGTGTGTGTGTGTGCGCTACAGGCCAGAGGTAGCCTACTAGGCTTAAGGGACTTGCAAACCTGAACTAACCAAGATAGCCATAATAAAGTAATGATAACGCCTGGTGGGGCGTGGTATTAAGGGAACCTGTCGTACGCGGGCAGAGAACGGTATACCACCTTGACTGGACAAGCTACCATCGCGGTTGATAACGACCTGCAACGCTCAGGGTGACTGTAGGGGGAATTAAACCCCCAAACCTGCTTTGTTTAAGAGATTTGGTGTACCACTAGACCAATGGTATCACTGAAACAAGCTAAGTGATATGATACCCATAGACTGTCAGGAGGTGGGATATTAACAAGCCCTGTAAGATGCAATGAAGTGGAACTGAGGCAACAATGCAAGAGTGTGTTGAACTTTATATATGTATGCGTGCGTGTATGTATATGTGTGAATGTATGTGTGTGAATGTATATGTATGTGTGTGTATGTATGCGTATGTGTGTGTATGTATGTGTGTGTGTTTACGCCAAACCCCTAACCCCTACAAACTAGCGCACCTGAAGCCTGTAAGACATAAAGGAGCATCTCTTTGTTTAGTGTGCCTGAACACTTACCCTTGAAACCCTAAACCCTAGCTCACCTGAAGCCTGTAAGACATAGAGAAACTTCTTGTCGTTCATTACGCCTGAACTCTGAACCCTAACACACTTTAAGCCTGCAAGGCATAGAGGAACTTCTCGTTGTTCATTACGCCTGAACCCTAAACCCTAACACACGTGAAGCCTGTAAGACATTGAGTAAGTTCTCGTTGTTCATTACGCCTAAACCCTAAACCCTACACCCCAAGCTATAAACCCTAGCTCACCTGAAGCCTGTAAGACATGCAGGAACTTGTCGTTTTTAGTACGCCTAACCCCTAAACCCTAAGCCCTAAACCCTAGCTCACCTGAAGCCTGTAAGACATAAAGGAACTTGTCGTTGTTTAGCACGCCAGTGCCCTTGGGGTCGTACAACGCAAAGGTCGCCCTCACTTGCTGTTCGTGTCAGGCAGGGCGGTACTAAGGGTAAGTGAGGTGAAGTGAGTAGGGGAAGGAGGTTGTACATTGTTAAGGATGCCGAAGCTCGCTGTTTGTGTCAGGCAGGGCGGTACTAAGGATAAGTGAGGTGAAGTGAGTGAGACAAGGAGGTCGTACATCGCACAGGTTGCCCTAACTCACTATTCGTGTCAGGTAGGGCGGTATAAAGAGGAAGTGAGGTGAAGTGAGTGAGACAAGGAAGTCGTACATCGCGCAGGCTGTCCTTACTCACTGTTCGTGTCAGGCAGGGCGGTACAAAGGGGAAGTGAGGTGAAGTGAGTAAGGGGAGGTAGTTGTACATAGGCAATATGTAATCATATATAATAATTGAGGTATAGAAATATATATTGCACTAACTAGCAATGCTCACATAGCCATGGTAATATCTAATAATGAAAGTCTAGAAACCTACGTTGCTCTAACCAGTAATTCCCACTTAGACATGGTGATATATAACAGTACACTTATACAAATACATCTTGCAGAAACCAGCAATGCCCCTATACCCGTGGTAATAGCTAATAATAAAGGTATAAACATATATATTGCACCTACCATCAGTGCCTTTATAGCCATGGCAATATATAATAAGTAAAGTATAGACGGCTATATTGCACCTACCAGCACTGCTTCTATTTGCATGGTACCGTAATGTCTAATGACTAAAGTACAAACAGCTATACTGCACTAACCAGCAATGCATTTATATCCATGGTAATAATTGAAGTCTAGACAGCTATCTTGCACCTACCAGCACTGCCTCCATGTGCATGGTAATATCTCATAACTAAAGAAAATAAAACTATATTGCACCAAGCAGCAATGCCTTTATAAGCATGGCAATAATTAAAGTATTGACAACTATCTGGCACTAACCAGCAATGCTCCCATGGCCATGGTAATTAATAATAATAATAAAAGTACAGAAAGCTATCACATGCAACATCACAGGCTGTAGCCCCCCTTAGCGCTAAATAATATTTATTAAAATTGACAATTGGCGTCTTTAAGCTAGGGCACTCGTGGAACCATTTGCCCTAATGACTCATACTATAAAAGTCACCTTTTTAAATGACAAACAAAAATGATATTATATATTCTTGCACTAACCAGTAATGCCTCCATATCCATAGTGAGATCTGGGTTGGAGGCCAGCGTGTGTTGCAGAGTGTTCAGGTCGCCCTCCTGCATACATGGTTGAGACACATTTCTGGGTGGTGGTGGTAGTGGTAGTGGTGTTGGTGGGGGTAGTGATGGTGGTGGTGTCGGTGTCGGTGGTGGTGGTGGTGGTGGTGGTGGTGGTGGTGGTGGTGGTGGAGGCCAGCGTGTGTTGCAGTGTGTTCAGGTCGCCCTCCAGCATACATGGTTGAAATAGCTGACTAAAAGTGGGTTGCATGGGCTTCGTCGGTTTTTTGCAAGCTCTGCAGGGACAATAAATTAGTGCGGGCGTGTTTTGCAATGTGCAAATCACGCCGGCACAGGTCGCCCGGTTTTCAGGACGCCCTCCAGCATACATGGTAGAGAATATTTCTGGGTGGTAGTGGTGGTAGTGGTGGTGGTGGAGGCCAGCGTGTGTTGCAGTGCGTTTAAGTCCCCCTCCTGTAAACTTGGTGGAGAAAGCTGACTAAAATAGGTTGTATGGTGGAAAAGGTTACTTCAATGGGTTGCATGGTGGAAAAGCTGACTACAATGGGTTGCATGGTGGACAAAGCTGGCTACAATGGCATACATGGTGGAGAAAGCTGACTAAAATAGGTTGTATGGTGGAAAAGGTTACTTAAATGGGTTGCATGGTGGAAAAGCTGACAGCAATGGGTTGCATGGTGGACAAAGCTGGCTACAGCGGGTTGCATGATGGACAAAGCTGGCTGCAATGGCATACATGGTGGAAAAAGCTAACTACAATGGGTTGCATGGTGGAAAAGGTTACTTAAATGGGTTGCATGGTGGACAAAGCTGACAACAATGGGTTGCATGGTGGACAAAGCTGACAACAATGGGTTGCATAGTGGACAAAGCTGACAACAATGGGTTGCATGGTGGACAAAGCTGACAACAATGGGTTGCATGGTGGACAAAGCTGGCTACAATGGGTTGCATGGGATTTGTACAGATTTCCACAAGTTTTTCAGGGACATCGAATTCAAGGTTTGCAGGGACAACAAATGAGTAGGGGTCGGCTATGTTATGTAATATCAGTGAATAAATCATATTAAATCATATTATATTATATTATATTATTCGGACAAGCCGTCTCACCAGAAATTCGAATATATCTGAAAAAGCAATATTATTGTGACACTATAATACGAATGTAAGTTAATATTAGTTTTTCAAACACTACTATTAGTTGCCGTTCCCAACAAATGAGTGCCAGTGTGTGTGGCAAAGGGGTAAGAGGTTGCCCTCATCCTTGTATGGTGGACACAAATTTCCAGTTACTAGAAATGGGTTGCATTGGCTTCGTAATGGTTTTTGCAAGGTTTGCAGGGACAATAAATGAGTGCCCAGGAGTGTGGAAGAGGGGTTAGGGGTCACCCTTATGCTTATATGGTGGAGAAAGCTGGTCAGTGACTGCAGAAGGGTTGCATGGGCGTTGGGCAGGCGAGCAAGGTTTGCTGGGTCAACAAATGAGTGCCCGTGTGTGTGGTAGAGTGGTAAGAGGTTGCCCTCATGCATATATGCTGGAGAAAGCTTGTCAGTAACTCAAACTGCACAAAACACAGCCCACTGTATATAGGTGCCCCGTAGTGTATAGGTGCCTCATCTCAAAAGCCCATCACAAAGCAAACAATGTTACCTTAACCAGTAGCATGCAAAAAACGGCCTCGTTGTACATAGGTGCCCCATCCCAAAAGCCCATCACACAGCTAACAATGTTACCTTGACCAGGGGCATGCAAAACTCAGGTTGCTGTTTGTAGGTGCTCCTCATCAAAAGCCCATGCCACTGAAAAATAGATTCTTCGACCAGGAGCACGCAAAACACAGCTTGATGGATGTAGGTGCCCCATATCAAGTGCTCATGGGACTAAAAAACACATACTTTGACCAGGAGGGCACAACACACTGCCTCTTGTTTACATCTGCCCCATATCAAAGGCCGATCTCCCTGCAAGTACACATACCTTGACAAGGAGCGCACAAAACACAGCTTGCTGTATGTAGGTACCCCATCTCAAGTGCCTGCGGACAGCTCGAAGCAACGCCTCTTGAAGACCCTCTTGGAATCGCTTGAGCCCGGAGGAATGCTTTATCTGCACCATTGCAGGCAGAGGACACATTCAAAACACGGCAGTGCATTGGATACGACTGGCATCCCAGGCGAGTGTTCTAGGCAAGCGTTCTAGGCTAGCATCCCAGGCTAGCATCCCAGGCTAGCATTCTAGGCTAGCTTTCTAGGTTCCAAGCGAGCGTTCTAGGTTCCAAGCGAGCGTTCTAGGTTCCAAGCGAGCGTTCTAGGTTCCAGGCGAGCGTTCTAGGTTCCAAGCGAGCGTTCTAGGTTCCAAGCGAGCGTTCTAGGTTCCAGGCGAGCGTTCTAGGTTCCAGACGAGCGTTCTAGGCAAGCATTATAGGCTAGCGTTCTAGGTTCCAGGCGAGCGTTCTAGGCGAGCATTATAGGCTAGCGTTCTAGGTTCCAGGCGAGCGTTCTAGGCGAGCATTATAGGCTAGCGTTCTAGGTTCCAGGCGAGCGTTCTAGATTCTAGGCGAGCGTTTTAGGCTAGCAATACATTGTAGTTAAGCATCTACAACAGAATGAGGGTCAGCCCCTTTTTGAAGGCACTCTTGGAATCGCTTGAGCCCGAAGGAATATTTTATCTGGAGCAATGCAGTGTTCAAATCCAAATTTGAATTCAGCGTCGCAGGGTTCAAATTCAAAAGGTCGCAATGAATTGGACGAGACTAGCATTACATTCTAGTAGGGAGCGGCAATAGCTGTTGTAATGATAATGCCTGGTGGGGCGTGGTATTAAGGGAGCCCCTTCTTCTGGCGGTAGATAACGGGCTGCTATTTTACCTTGACAAAGCTAAGAGCTTAAGTGCACCTGCGCAATTTTCAGGATTAAAAGATATTCACCCAAAACATCATATTATATTAAATCAGATTAGCCCAAAACATCACCTGGCTAAGGATGCGCTGCTTGTCCTCTGGTCTATAGGGTTCTAATTTGGGGGGGGAAATCCCTGGGCGAAGTACCACTGAGCCTAAGTGCACCTTACGCGATTTCCCTCCCGCTGTTGAAAAAGACAAAAACCTAGATGGCTTTATATGGTACTAAAAAGCTATAAAACACTGTCTCTAGAGGAGGCCTAAAACCAAGAAGCTAGAAGAAAAAAACGCTTTTAGATTTGAAAAACAATCCCTGGACCAGTGGACTACTACGCTAAGCAGTAATGAGCCCAATTGCACCTGCGCGATTTCCAGGATCAAAAGATATTTGCCCCAAATATTATATTATATGCAGGATTATATTATATTATATTATATTATATTATATTATATTATATTATATTATATTATATTATATTATATTATATTATATTATATTATATTATATTATATTATATCTTATGACAAGGGGGGGGGCAAAGAAAATGCTGCCGCACCGCATCTTCGCTTTGGATAGAGCTTATCCTCAAACTATAAAAAAGCAATGTTTTTTTTTGCCAAAAATAAAGTTGTACCAAAGTTAGAGGGGTCCAAAGTTTTTTTCAACCAAAGCGGCCCAAATCTTAACTTCGCGATAAATCACGTTTGGGTAACCCCATGAAAGATGTAAGAGCATAACTGGAATGGGCTTTAAAAGATCTTTCGAATGACCCCCATGTTAGGGGGGGTAGAGTGAGATAATCGGGTTTTAGGAGGGGGGGGGGGAACTTTTTTTCAACTTTATTTTCCCCCTCGTTTTGCATGAAACTTCCACAATTCCAACTCCCATCTGAATCGGACACCATATTGAACACGCGGTCCAAAATCTGTCTTTCTGCCCCCCCCCCCGGTCTTATCATGTACTAAATTCTGTTATATTACATTATATTATATTATATTGTATTGTATTATATTATATTATATTATATTATATTATATTATATTATATTATATTATATTATATTATATTATATTATATTATATTATATTATATTATATTATATAATATTATATTATATTATATTATATTATATTATATTATATTATATTATATCATATCATACTAAATTAAATTAAATTAAATTAAATTATATTATATTATACTATATCGTGTAATATGATATGATATGATATGATATGATATGATATTAGCCCAAAGCATCACCTGGCTAAGGATGCGCTGCTTGTCCTCTGGTCTATAGGGTTCTAATTTGGGGGGGGAAATCCCTGGGCGAAGTACCACTGAGCCTAAGTGCACCTGCACGATTTCCAGGATCAAAAGGTATTCACCCAAAACATTATATTACATTATTTTATATTATATTATATTAAATCATATCGTATTAGCCAAAATCATCACCTGGCTAATGATGCGCAGCTTGTCCTCTGGTCTGTAGGTGTCTGATTTGGTGAGATCAAAACTTTGTATAATTATATTATATTATATTAGATCATATCATATAAGCCCAAAGCATCACCTGGCTTATGATGCGCAGCTTGTCCTCTGGTCGATAGGTGTCTAATTTTGTGAGATCAAACCTTCGTATAAGTTGCTCGAAGTGGACGACCTCTGCTAAATCCAGAGCAGCTGAAACAAAGAGAATCATGACAATGTTGTTGCTGTTGTTGTTGGTGGTGGCGATGTTGTTATTGTTGGTCTAGGTTGCTCGATATGGACGACCTCTGCTATATCCAGAGCAGCTGCAACAAAGAGAATCGTAACTATGCTGTTGTTGTTGTTGTTGTTGTTGTTGGTGGTGGTGGTGGTGGTGGTGGTGGTGGCGATGTTGTTATTGTTGGTATAAGCTGCTTCATGTGGACGACCTCTGCTATATCCAAAGCAGACGCAACCAAGAGAATCATGACTATGTTGTTGTTGTTGGTGGTGGTGGTGTTTATCTTGTTGTTGTTGGTGGTGGTGGTGGTGGTGGTGGTGGTGGCGATGTTGTTATCCTTGGTCTAAGTTGCTCCATGTGGACCTCTGGTATATCCAGAGCAGCTGCAACCAAGAGAATCATGACTATGTTTTTGTTGTTGGTGGTGGAGATGGTGGTGGTGGTGGTGTTGGTGCTGGTGGTGGTGTCGCTGTTGTTGTTGTTGTTGTTGTTGTTGTTGTTGTCGGTGTTGGTGTTGGTGTTGGTGTTGGTGGTGCTGTTGGTGTTGTTGGTGTTGTTGTTGTTGTTGTTGTTGTTGTTGTTGTTGTTGTTGTTGTTGTTGTTGTTGTTGTTGTTGTTGTTGTTGTTGTTGTTGTTGTTGTTGTTGTTCTTGTTGGTGGGGGTCGTGGTGCTGGTGGTGGTGTAGGTAAATTCGAAAGCAATGGGGAGTAATAACCCTAAATCCGAAAGAAAGGGGGTGTGATGGCCCAAAATAAAAAATAAATTCAGGATTGCTTTTTTCAATGGTTTGTTTTTCAGACAGCTTATTGTTTCATTCATGCTATTTGAACTATGTGGTCAGAATCTCAGTGCACTTACATGTGCAGCCCCCAAAACAACAGTGACTTCCCTGGCCTGAGAACTTGCAGCCCCATGTGTGTGTGTGTGTGTGGGGGGGGGGGGGGGGGGGGGGGGGGATGGTGGTGGTGTGGTGTGTGGTGTGGGGGGCTGGACTTCTTGAACTTGAAGGGGTGGTTTGGACCCTAGACTAATTCACCCCCACCCCCACCCCCCCTCCACCCACACCCACACACACCATGCACACACCACACACACACACGCACACATACAGATACACACATCACGCACACACCACACACAAACATCACACACACACCACACACAACACACAACACACATCCCCCCCCCTCCCCGTCCCACACACACATCAACTTACGTGGCAAGAGAACTCTCAGCCTCATGATCGCCCCACAGCTGATGGCAAGATTCTGCAAAGGAATCAATGAAGCAAGTTAGATCAAGGTAGGAAGCTGGGTAGAAGCTGGGTGGCTCAGTTAGCAGGTTGGTGGATGGTGGGTGGGTGAATTGCCAGCACACAAAATGGGAAATGACTGACATTTAGATGGTAGAGAAGAAGAGAATTAGAGAGTTAGAGAGGTACAGAGGTACAGAGGTAGAGAGGTAGAGAGGTGGAGAGGTGCAGAGGTAGAGAGATAAAGAGATACAGAAGTAAAGGGTAGAGAGGTAGAGAGGTACAGGGGTAAAGAGGTACAGAGGTCGAGAAGTAGAGAGGTAGAGAGGTAGAGAGGTAGAGAGAGGTAGAGAGAGGTAGAGAGGTGGAGAGGTAGAGAGGTAGAGAGAGGTAGAGAGGTAGAGAGTAGAGGTAGAGAGGTAGAGAGGTAGAGTGGTAGAGAGGTAAAGAGGTAGAGAGGTAGAGAGGTAGAGAGGTAGAGAGGTAGAGAGGTGGAGAGGTAGAGAGGTAGAGAGGTAGAGAGATAGAGAAGTAGAGGGTAGAGAGGTAAAGAGGTAGAGAGGTAGAGAGGTAGAGAGATAGAGATGTAGAGAGGTAGAGAGGTAGAGAGATAGAGAAGTAAAGGGTTGAGAGGTAGAGGGGTACAGAGATAAAGAGATAGAGAAGTAAAGGGTAAGAGGGGGGTTTAGAAGAGGTTAGAGAGGGGTACCAGGGGGTAGATTAGATGTAGAAAGGTTAGAGAGGTATTAGCTAGAGAGTAAGAGAGGTAGACAGGGTTTAGAGAGGTTTTAGAGAGGTAGAGAGGTGGTAGGACAGGGGTAGGGTTATAGAGAGGTAGAGAGATAGAGAGGAGTAGAGAGGAGTAGAGAGGTAGAGAGGTAGAGAGGAGTAGAGAGGTAGAGAGGTAGAGAGAGATAGAGAGGTGGAGAGGTAGAGAGATAGAGAGGTAGAGAGGGGTAGAGAGGTAGAGAGGTAGACAGGTAGAGAGATAGAGAAGTAAAGGGTAGAGAGATAGAGAGGTAGAGAGGTAGAGAGAGGTAGAGAGGTAGACAGGTAGAGAGAGGTAGAGAGGTAGAGAAGTAAAGGGTAGAGAGATAGAGAAGTAAAGGGTAGAGAGATAGAGATGTAGAGAGAGGTAGAGAGGTAGAGAGGTAGAGAGGTAGAGAGGTAGAGAGGTAGAGAGATGGAGAGGTAGAGAGATAGAGAGGTAGAGAGAGGTAGAGAGGGGTAGAGAGGTAGAGAGGTAGAGAGATAGAGAAGTAAAGGGTAGAGAGGTAGAGAGTTACAGGGGTAGAAAGGTAGAGAGGTGGAGAGAGGTAGAGAGGTAGAGAGGGGTAGAGAGAGGTACAGGGGTAGAAAGGTAGAGAGGTAGAGAGGTAGAGAGGGGGGTAGAGAGAGGTAGAGAGGTAGAGAGGTAGAGAGAGGTAGAGAGGTAGAGAGGTAGAGAGGTAGAGAGGTAGAGAGGTAGAGGGATAGAGAGGTAGAGAGATAGAGAGGTAGAGAGGTAGAGAGAGGTAGAGAGAGGTAGAGAGGTAGAGAGGTAGAGAGGTAGAGAGGTAGAGAGGGGTAGAGAGGTAGAGAGGGGTAGAGAGGTAGTGAGAGGTAGAGAGGGGTAGAGAGGTAGAGAGGTAGAGAGGGGTAGAGGTAGATAGGGGTAGAGGTAGAGAGGTAGAGGTAGAGAGGGGTAGATAGGACAGGGGGTTGCAAAAAACTGCGCTTAAAGCGCTGAGGGGGTCAAAAAGTCAGCGCTCAAAAGCGCAGAAGCGCGCGCTTTGAATTACCCTGGTAGAGAGGTAGAGAGGTAGAGAGGTAGAGAGGGGTAAAGAGGGGTAGAGAGTGGTAGAGAGGGTGAGAGGTAGAGAGGTAGAGACGTAGAGAGGTAGAGAGGTACAGAGGTGTAACCAAGTAGGGCCCCCATGTCCACCCAGCACATCAAGTACCAACATACTCACCGCCTCGTACAAGCACCACACCCTGGACATAATGCGAAGATCAGGGTCCACGACAAACAGTGCCCCTTCAGTGGAACCGTTAATGACATCGCGTATCTGTTGCAGAACAAGGGGACACAGTTGGTGGTCATTAATGATGATGCTGGTGGAGGTGGTGGTGGTGGTGCTGGTGCTGGTGGTAGTGATATGGCTTGGTGGTGGTGGTGGTGGTGGTGGATCTGTTCATGACATTGGTATCTGTGGCACAACAAAGGACATTTGGTGGTCATTAATGATGATGCTGGTGGAGGTGGTGGGGGTGGTGCTGGTGGTGCTGGTGGTGGTGCTGGTGGTGGTGATATGGCTTGGTGGTGGTGGTGGTGGGGATGGTGGGGAACAAGGGGACACAGTTGGTCGTAGATGGTGGTGATGATGATGATGATGGTGGTGGTGGTGGTGGTGGTGATGGTGGTGATGGTGGAGCCGTTCATGACATTGGTATCTGTGGCACAACAAAGGACATTTGGTGGTCATTAATGATGGTGGTTGTGGAGGTGGTGGTGGTGGTGGTGGTGGTGGTGGTGGTAATTAATGATGATGGTGGTGGAGGTGGTGGTGGTGGTGATGGTGGTGGTGGTAATTAATGATGATGGTGGTGGAGGTGGTGGTGCTGGTGATATGGCTTTACACGGATCTACGGTAGACCAAGGTAACAGTGGGAGGTACATGGATGGCACACACACACACACAAACACACACTGTGGCTGACCAAGTAGCAGTAAAAAGGAAATGGATGGCACACACACACACACACGCACACACTCCACCACCACACACAGTGGCAGACCAAGGTTACAGTAGGAGGTAAATGGATGGCACACATACAAACATACACACTCGCACATACGCACATACACACACAAACGTACACACACGCACATACACACACGCACATACACACACACGCACACACACACACACACACACACACACACACACACACACACAACCACACTCACACACTGCGGCTAACCAGGGTAACAGTGGGAGGTAAATGGATGGCACACACACACACACACACACAAACACACACGCACCACCACCACACACCAACCACCAACACCACCGCCCACCAACACCTGGTGGGAGGCTGATTTAATATATACACGTATTTGTGTTACAGTCCAGGGGTGACCTACTAGGCTAAAGGGACTCAAGGGGGGCAGCCTACTAGGCATAAGGTACCATTAACAAAATCAAGAATATCACCAGATGAACATGAGGGGTTGATTGAAACCAGTGTTTTTTATTTTCAGCTACGAGCAGCAGCTTCTAGGCAGCTCCCCTGACTGGCTATTTATCCAAAGATAACGCAACCTAGTTTATGCGGAAGCTGCCATAATTAGCTGTCCAGTCCGCCCTAAACTCACACACCTGAGGGTCGCACGGTGGTCGCACCTGGGTCGCCGATTTGGCGACGGGTCACACAAAACAAACTGTGTCCAGAACTGTCAAAATTCTTCGGCTCAGCCCAGTGGCTGGCTCTGGGATCTGCCTAAAAGCTGCTGCTCGTAGTTGAAAAGAAAACTATGACTGAAGGATGATCACTTGTGATGTGCTGGATGGTTTCATAGCTTGCTGCGCCTTGTCATCACAAGTCCCCTCTGCAGATAACGCCTCTCCCTTTACACACACTTCCACCCACCCTTCACCTCTCACCCACTCACCCACCAACCCTTCACCTCTCACCCTCCCACCAACCCCCACTGCCTACCCACCCACCAACCGTTCACCACCCACCCACTCACCCGCTCACCCACCAACCCTTCACCTCCCACCCTCCCACCCACCCCCGCTGCCTACCCACCCACCCACCTACCCTTCACCTCCCACCCACTCAACCACCCTTCACCCACCCAGCCAGCTACCAACCCTTCACCCTTCACCACCCAGCCAGCAACCAACCCTTCACCCTTCAACCCACCCACCCACCAACCCTTCACTTCCCACCCACTCACCCACCCTTCACCACCCACCAACCCTTCACTTCCTACCCACTCACCCACTTACTCACCCTTCACCACCCACCAGCCCTTCACCCACCCACCAGCCATTCACCCACCCAACAACCCTTCACTACTCACCCACTCACCAACCCTTCACCCACCCACCAACCCTTAACCTCACACCCACTCATCCAACCTTCACTACCCACCCACCAACCCTAAACCTCCCACCCACTCACCAACCCTTCACCCACCCACCAACCCTTAACCTCACACCCACTCATCCAACCTTCACTACCCACCCACCAACCCTAAACCTCCCACCCACTCACCCACCCTTCACCACCCACTAACCCTTCACTTCCTACCCACTCACCCACTTACCCACCCTTCCACCCACCAACCCTTCAACCACCCACCAGCCCTTCACCCACCCACCAACCATTCACCTCCCACCCACCCACTCACCCACCCACCAACCCTTCACTACTCACCCACTCACCAACCCTTCACCCACCCACCAACCCTTAACCTCACACCCACTCATCCAACCTTCACTACCCACCCACCAACCCTAAACCCCCCCCCCACTCACCCACCCACTCACCCACCAACCCTTCACCTCCCACCCACCCACTCACCCACCCACTAACTCTTCACTACTCACCCACTCACCAACCCTTCACCCACCCACCAACCCTTCTCACACCCACTCATCCAACCTTCACTACCCACCCACCAACCCTAAACCTCCCACCCACTCACCCACCAACCCTTCACCTCCCACCCACTCACCCCACCCACCCACCCACTCACCCACCAACCCTTCACCTCCCACCCACCCGCCCACCAACCCATCACTTCCCACCCACTCACCTACCCAAGAACCCTTCACGCACCCACCAACCTGTACTGCAGTCTGCGAGTACGACACAATGACACAGGAAGATAGCACTCACACACATGCATCCACACAAACACTCCCAAAAAAGGAAATAACCAACACACACATGTATTTACACACACACATGTATAAACACGCACACACACATGTATGTAGGCGCAAACACTCTCACTTTAGCGACACACTCACACACACATGCAAACACACACATGAGTAAACATGCACACACACACTCACACACACATGCGTACACACACACGTGTGTAAACACCCACCCACACACACATATTTGCAGACATGCACACACACACACACACACACACGTGTGTAGACACGCACACACACACGCACACACAAACCCACACACACATTTGCAGACATGCACACACACACACACACACATTTGCAGATAGGCGAACACACACATACACACGTGTGTAGACACACACAAACATTTGCAGACAGGCAAACACACACACATACACACTGGTGTAATTAAGGATATGTGCCTACTGAGAGGTAGACTACAGCCACCACGAGAACAAGATATAACGCAAGGAGAAAACACTGGTAAAAACACTGTATGATCATGACCCGCACACATATATATACGCCCAAACACTCCACCTATGGCGGACACACTCACACACACATGCATACACACGTGTAAACACCCACACACATTTGCAGAAATGCACGCACACACACGTGTGTAGACACACACATATTTGCAGACATGCACGCACACACACGTGTGTAGAGACACACACACATTTGCAGACAGAAGCTGCTGCTGGTTGCTGAAACGAAAAGAACTGATTAAGGATACCCCTAATTAGCTAGACCCACCACGGGAATATCAAAGGAGGCTGCCTTGGAGCTGGCTCCCACAGGGACGGCGACTATATCCACCCACAGGTATATAGATGTGGGATCGGCGGGTGGGAGGCCTGCGGAGCCAAAGGTAGTCTTCCTCGGCGGAGCTAGAGATGCCACCAGTGTGTCCACGGTCACAAGAAAATCCGAACCCCAGGGGTGAATGACTGTGTAGGTGGGGTGGCCGGTATGCTCCTCGGGGATCACATTCCACAGGGTGGGTGATGTCTGCGAGCTGAAGCTTTTCAGGCAAGGCGTTAACAGGCGCGAGGCCACCTGGTGGGTGGAGAACTCCTTTTCCTTGTTGAAGCTGGAGCGAAGGCTCTGGGCGAAGCCTGCCAGCCACGCTAGAGATACTCCACATGCCGGAATGCTGTTGGGGGGGCCAGAGCCTGACCATTTATCGGAATCGAGATCTACGACGAGGTCGGCTTCAACCAGTTTGTTGAGCCAGCGCGAGATGGCCGTGTTCCCATCACCACCGAACGAGGGGCGCATGGTCATCACGACTTGCCCACGGGCATCGACCTGGGCCGACGGATGAAATTGTTTGGAAATGGGAACTAGAGAGCCTGGGGGGACGGGGAAAAGGAAATAAATAGGTTTTCAGTTGTCGCATGTTCTGTGGAAGATTGGCAAACACTTCGAAGTTGTGCGTAATACCAGCCGAGGCGAAATCCAAGTTGGAAGGAAGTCGTACGAGTCTTGAGTCTGACGAATAAGATTCCAAACCCTGTACAGCGTGGAGTACGTCAGGTAACGGTCTTTCGCAATTTTCACAGGGCCCCCACGCGCCCGCGCGCAGCAATTTTCGGCATCCGACATTGCTATTGTTGCGCGTGGGGGCCCTGGCTCTTCACATTGGCTGTGTGACGGATGACGATCCCCACACGGAGTCTCGAAGACTTCCCGGCTGAAGACGAACTGCAGCTGTAGGTAGTCGAAGACGAGCAGACGTAGCGACCCTAAACCACGAGGTTTAAGATGACGCACGGCGATGATTTCAGGAGTATACGAGCTCGCTCGGTGCTCTAAGGCAGACCACAGCGAGGATCATTCCCTTGCCCCCCCGTTAATAACTTTACCCCGTCCCAGGAGGAGCCCAGGCCTCAAAAATGTCAGTCATGCCGATCGATTTTTCTGAGAACAGGGCTGTAATCGCATTACATTACATTACATAACATTACATGTTAAAGTCTACTTGACACCGCGAGGGTGTATGAGACTCTGTGCTTTAAACAAAAAGAAAAAGCACCCACAAAGCAAAAAACCCCATTACATCAGGGGTGTGTCGAGGACAAACAAACCAAACTCCCAACCACCGTTTTGGTGGCGTAGGTATTAAACCCCTTAGAGCCGGACCCAGATCTCAACCACTTACAGTGGCGGAGGTAAGAAGCTAACAAATGAGAAGTCACAAGAAGAAGAAAAAAAGGGATGATAAATTACGGTGCCACTAAGCAGTCCAGGGCTTCCTGTCTTGCTCTTCTACAAGTAGAAAGATAGTCGGCTAGGTTGCTCCAAAAAGACTTAGTGCCATTTCCATTCATAAAGGTTCTGAATGTGGAATCGCAGAATTCCACATTCCATACGGTTAAGTTGGTATCCTCATGGACATGCCTATAAATATCTGTAAACAGCTTCTGGTAGCGGAGGCGAATATCATTATAAAAAGGGCACTCAAACATATGCATTTCATCCTCAGGTTTTTGGAACCCACACATTTGACAGTGTCTCATTGAGCGAGGGATGTGTGCTCTATCCACCACCCTCATTCTTTCTGTGTTCAGCCAATGGTATCATGGCGATATGGTGTATCATGGCGATATCATGGCGATATGGTGTATCATGGTGTATCATGGCGATATGGTGTATCATGGCGATATTTAAAGTTACTTTTCAGGTCATTCTGAGCACCTCATTTAGGGGGGAGGGGGGGGTCAGCCCTCATTTTGTTTTTTGCTAATTTTTTACTGTGACCTCCAAATAACATTCTGAGACCACCCATAAGCAGGCCTTGGTAAGGATAGTCTATTGGCACCACTTTAGACCTCGTGCAATAAGTATTTACCCCCACCACCCACCCACCCACCCCAAACCCCAGCCCAGCCCAGCCCAGCCCAGCCCAGAGTATGAGTGGGTGAATAGCTGGCTATGGGTTGATTATACGGGTGGGTGAATGGGTAGGTAATATGGGTGAGTATGGGTGGTTAAACGGGTGTGTGGGTATGGGGGTGGGGGTGGGGAGGTAAATCCCCCTCTCCCCCCCTACCCCCCAACCAACCCAACCACCCAAGGAACTTGGGCAACTCAGAGGGGGTGCAGAACTGATTTTTGACTATTACACAATCTCTAAGTGGGAATTCCGAGGATGCCATTTTGTGCGCCATAGTCTAAACCCCCAGAATCCATATCTAAGTTTTTCAAAAAGGGGTTATTTCTATTAAAAGGGGGGGGGGAGGGGTCAGTCCTCCCCAGGTTTTTTAGGCATGGTATGACCTATCTTTTTTTCTCCTCCCGCCCGTCCAGACGTATTCTGTAAGTTGCAGGCTGCCTCCAAGGAGAACCCTTTGAACATGCAGCACCAGCGGCAGTATACATTACATTACATGTTCATCGACAGGCTATTGTTGGCCCAAGGCAGCCCGCTCCACAGTATCCAGGATGGGTCTTCCACTCTTCCAACAAATCCTCAGAAAAAAGGCAAGATTGTAGGAAGCAAGTATTCTGATTTATTATCAGCACAAACATACAAGAATAGCTTGTTGCACGTTCGTTGATTCAGGGCGGTGTTGGTTTCGATTGTTAAAACACATCTTCCCTCAGGATTTCTGACCTTACACCGAAAATGGCCTCGAAAATGGCACTGAATGGGCGTTAAGGGTGAAGTCTGGCTAGTGTGCAAGAACACGCGTCATGTACCGTATGCGCTTTATATGTTGGCCTAAAATAAGTTCGGCGGTACATCCCCCAAAAGCCTGGAATATTTTTTCTTCACTTCAGTTAATATTAGCGGATTTTCAAATTAGGGGCGCTCCATAAATTGGCTCAAGTGTAGGGCTGTCAATATCGTAATATATTTTCAATTACTGTGCGATATATCGTGATGTATCGTACGATATCAATATCATACGATATGTTTAGACCCTTTTCGGGGAAATCAGTATAAGACCAAGGGGATATAACAGGAAATACCGTTTAGACGTCCATACACTTAAAATCAAGTCTAATGAGCCAATACTAAGGGAGATAGATAACACGATAACATCGTGATATATCATATTTAAATATGTCGTACGACATACTGTCTTCCCTGGCCCAGACTGAGGTACTCCTGGCGAGGATCGAACCGCCGACCTCTCAATACGAAGATAATTGCGTAGACCACAGGTGCTCACTGGAATACCCGAACGACAATTACATTCACATTTTTCATCAGGAATTAGACCAATTTAAATGTCCGTTAGTTAGTGTGTCCGTCCGTCACAAACCAAATTTTCAGGTTTCATGAAAAACATAAAAAATTGAACACTCTATATTTTTGATGAATTATAAGACTTATTTATACCGGACAAATTCTGACCAGAGCACATGTGAGCATCGCAATTCACGAAAAGGAGCTCAGGTTGGGCCAAATAGCTACAATTAAAGGTTCACAATTTGATTTCAGGGTGTTTTGAGCTAACATTTCAAATTTGAACCACTGAAACATGTGCGTATACATAAGTTAGGGAGCAGAATTGTCGTCAAAAATTCGAGGCGAAACATGTAAGCATCACAATGGACGAAACAATCCCCTAGGGCACTTTTGTTATAATTAGCCCACGGACCCCACCTCAGGGCCGTGCGTGGGGCAGGGGCGGGGGCGGGGCCGGGGGCCACCGGGCGGGGGCAGGGGCAAGCCACGCCACCTGCCGCTGGCCCAAAAACCCAGGTGTTCAGGAGGACGGGACACACCGTTCACGTCTGGGCTGTGCCGAAACATGCAATAACTTGTACAAATTCCGCAAAAGCAACCAGACACCTGATTGGCCTCATTTTTCTTGCATCAAATTCTTTTAAAAAATTCAATCTACATACATGCATTTCATTACATTACAGAAACGTTCAATACTGCTTAAAAATCAACACCCCTTCAAAAACTCTCTTTTTCGTCACTTTATAATTAACAATGCTAAATCATCAATCGATTCATTGGAATTCAATTAATTTAAAGCCTCCAGGCGCCCTTCCAATTTAATCCTATTCGAATTGATACAATTTAAAGCAATTACATGCCTTCAAAGCGCGTTAATTAGATTACATGGAAAGGAATAAATCGAGTTAAAATAACACGACATTAAATACAATTAAATTAAATTAATTAAAATGCATTGAATTAAGGTTTCGGATCATTTCTTTCGGGACGCGCCTCCAGGCGCCCTTAATTAAATAAGGAAATTGTAACATACTTAGCGGAGCCCGAACATCGTCTGAGCAGCTGGACAGTTCGCTACTTAGCACAGCCTGCCGACAATCCAATTTTAAAACAGGTAGCACGAGGGTTTTCAAGGCACCCCCACAAACCTGAAAAACAAACTAGAGGCGGAAAGGAGAGCGGAAAGGGGAGGGGTGCAAAGGTATGTAATCCAGAGCACCATGCCCACCAACCACAAGAGAGGAAGGTCGAACTAAAAATAACTAAATACCACTCAAGAGCATGCGAGGGGGGGGGGGGGGGGGGGGGGGGGGGGGGGGGGGGGGGGGGGGGGGGGGGGGGGGGGGGGGGGGGGAGTGTCTGCAAAAGTGTGATTGTATTGATAATTGCGGAGTGTGATGTGCTGATATCCTGCCCTGTTGGCTCAGTTGGTTAGAGCGTGGTGCTAATAGCGCCAAGGTCCCCGATTCGTGACCGGTACGGGGCATTTATGATCCCATGTACCCTGCCACCCGAGAACACGGTTAAATCAATATCCTATGATGCCAGTTCAATATCGTACGATACATACATCGTACGGTACACGTCATAATAAACATCGTACGATACAAAGCTTGACAGCCCTACTCAAGTCACACATGAGGCGGAATCCTAAAAAAACAATTATTTCCCGTTTAAACCAGATTCAAATGTGACTAGAAACGAGTCATTGGGCAGCCCAGAGTTGGCTGCAAAACATGTTACAAGCCAATGTGGAGTGCTGAGTCGTAGAGTTTATACTACCCAGGTTTATTCTGCATGCTTACACCGAGCCTCGAGGCCGATAGTATGTGCGATTCAACCAGATTCAAGTGTGACTTTAAAGGAAACACTGAGCAGCCCAGAGTTGGCTGAAAGCACATGTAACAATCCAGTCCAATCTAGAGTGTGGTGTGGTAGCGTTTATAGCACCCACATTTATTCTGCATGCAAAAGCATGGCAGCTGCTAGCCAACATTTGGAGCTGCCTAGAACCTGCAATATGTAGCAAACAAATAAATAGTAGTCTACAAACGGGGGGGCCTAGGCCGAAAGGCCGAGCAATTGAACCTAGGCATCAATAATATCATGGGCTTGGACATATATCTTCCGGTATATATACGTGCAGACAGTGCAAAAACATGCCCAGTTTAAACTTACTCATCATACTGAATTCCAGTCTGGTCCATGAATAAATGGCTACCCTTTGATTAGCATTTTAACCTTTGAAGGGGTGTAATGCACTGTAACCTCTCGCAGCAATGTTGGCAAAAGGCCCTAGTTCCGGGCGCTCCCTGTTTTGGCCCGAGCGCCAGACCCAACCTGAATTGGCAGAACCCGTCCGCCAAAAATCCCGCCAACATATCAGGCGCATACGGTAGTACCTGAAGCTAGACCTACCCTAGACTTAGAACCAGACCTAGCCTAGACTAGACTAAGAACTAGACCTAGACTAGCTTAGACTTAGAACCAGTCCTAGCCTAGCCTAGACTTAGAACTAGACCAAGCTAAGACTCCTACCTCAGGAAGCATTCAGTGTCATAACGAGGTTATCGGCATGGCACCATGGAGGGCAGTTATTTCAACTGTGTTGCTCAAGTCCTTGGGAGATGAGTATGGTTGGGAAGCAAACGTAAACTCGTATTTGTGTAAGCCGTATAAACGTATGCATATAAACATTTACAAATTATGTAATTTTGAGAAAAGATGAGTGGCTGCTAAGACTCTGCCCAAAGCTGTCAGCTTGCATACGCTGGACTCAGCCTAGCAGCTAGCCCAGCAAGCATTCAGTGCCATATTGAAGCTATCCGTGTGGCGTAATGGAGGGCAATCCTTTTGCCTCAGATTCAGAGGCCTTTGGGATCTCAGATTCTCTGAAACATATCTAAACATTCACCACAAGTTCTCTAAAAGTTTCCTAAAAGTTCTCTAAAAGTTAACAAAAATTTGTTCTCTAAAATGTATATAAAAGGCTGCTAAGACTCCCCCTATGGCTGGCAGCTGGCAGGCACTGGTCCTATTCTGAAGCTGTCAGAACTACTAGGCTACGGAAGCATTGAGGACATGTTGTAAGATGTCCTCAATGCTCCCGCAGCCTAGTAGTCCTGACAATAATGCATGTCCCGGGAGGGGAAACGATGATTCCCAGCGGTCCCAACCAGTGCCTCAGCGGGTCATACCTTAGGAGCTGAGACTCTGCCCAAGACTAGAAGCTTGCACACACTGGATGGACGGACGGACAAATGGGCAAACCTGGGGGCTCCCACCCCCTTGAAGAGGGAGCTCCGCCAAAAATCTATAAAAGGCTGTTAAAAGGCTGCTAAGACTCCGCCTAAGGCTGGCAGCTTGCAGGCACTGGTCCTCTTCTGAAGGCCTTGGGAGCTGAGACTCTGCCCATGGCTAGAAACTTGCATATGCTGGACCTCTCAGCTTGTCTGCTGTGGGCGGGTGCATGGCTGCTTATTGGATAACTCAAATTCTGTAACATACCAACACAATTTATCTTGGCGTGTCCTCTGGAGAGACTGTGCCATATCAAGATTATCGGTGTGGCGTAATGGAGAGCAGCCCAACTGTGTCTCTGAAGTCCCTGGGAGCTGAGCAGCTGCTGAAAATCAATCTATGATTGGCAGCTTGCAGACTATGCTGGACTCAGCCTAGCACCTAGCTCAGGAAGCATTCAGTGCCTTATCCATATTATCTGCGTGGCGGTATGGGGGGCAGTCCTTTCAATTGTGTTTCTGAAGCCATCGGGAGCTGCTGAGAAGCTGCCGAGACTCTACCCAAGGCTGGAAGCTTGCAGGCCCTTGTCCTCTTAGCTTTCAACACCTTGGGTACATGCTTGGGCTTCACCGGATTGATTAAACACAGCTGGGGCTCTTGCCCACATGTCACTGTTGCAGGCAGCTGCAGCTTGGAACCCTGCCCTATGGCCCCCGGTGAGGGTTTCCGCTGCTTGGGCTGTGGCCATTTGGTGATCAGTGCTGGTAGCTCCCTCTTGGACTCCTCCCTTTTGATCACCGGTGCCGGTAGCTGTAACTTGGACTCCGGTCCTGTGTTCGTCGGTGCGGATAGCTGGGGCTTGGACTCCCGCCTTCTGTTGCCGTAGGCGAACGGAGATAGGGGTTGGACTCTCCCGTCCCTCTGGTCTCTGTTGCAGGGTATGCGGGGCTTGGACTATCCCGTCCCCTCTCACCCCCCACCCCCCCCCCCCCCCCACCCCCCCCCCCCCACCCCCCCCCACCCCCCCCCCCCCCCCCCACCCCCACACCCCCCCCCCCCCCCCCCACTCCCCCACCCCCCCACCCTCCTCCCCCCCCTCCCCCCCCCCCCCCCCCCCCCCCCCCCCCCCCCTCCCCCCCCCCCCCCCCCACCCCCCCCCCCCCCCCCCCCCCCCCCCCCCCCCCCCCCACCCCCCCCCCCCCCCCCCCCCCCCCCCCCCCCCCCCCCCCCCCCCCCCCCCCACCCCCCCCCCCCCCCCCCCCCCCCCCACCCCCCCCCCCCCCCCCCCCCCCCCCCCCCCCTCCCCCTCCCCCCCCCCCCCTCCCCCCCCTCCCCCCCCCCCCTCCCCCCCCCCCCCCCCCCCCCCCCTGGTCACCGGTGGCGGTAGCTGGGGCTTGGAAACCCGCCCACTGTTGCTCGATGCGGGAATCTGAGGCTTGGACTCCCGCCTTCTGCCCGCCGGTGCGGGAAGATAGGGGTTGGACTCCCGTCCTCTGGTCACCGGTGCGGGTAGCTGCTGATTGGACCCTAGCCCTGTTTTACTCGGTGCTTGAAGCTGAGGCTTGACCTCCCGCCCTTTATCCACCGGTGCGGGAAGCTGCTGACTGGACCCTAGCCCTTTGTTACTTTGCCCCCCCTGCAGTTTGTTGTCGCCTTCAGATACATGTGCTGTGGCAGCAGCTTCACCTGGGGGGGGGGGGGGGGGGGGGGGGGGGGGGGGGGGGGGGGGGGGGGGGGGGAATACAAAAAAAAGATAACGCCTGAAGGGGCGTGGTGTTAAGGGGACCCTCCCGTACGCCGCAGCTGGGGAAAGTCACCATGGCAGACATAGTAAGTGTCACCCTCCAGGCGGGAGGGACTCCTTCATGCGACGTGTGGCAAGAATGCTGGTACAGGAGGCGATAGATTCTCTGTGCAGCTTTGAGATGAGTTTGTCTACGTGTTCGCGACTGATCCCTAAGGTGGAGAGATTGGTAATAGTTGTGATTGGTATGGTACCAGTGGTACCTATGGTGAAGACTAGGTAGTGGACAAGGAATCTTTGTTGTTGGAGGATACCGTGGAGCTCCTTATGCTGAACGCTCTTTTCCTGGAATTTGATGTGGTGGTTAGTGTCTGAGCAGTAGCCCAGTTCAACTAGGTAGGCTTTTTTTGGTTTGGATTCGTCGTCAGTGAGGAGGAGATCAGGCCTGTATTTATCCCATGTGGCTTGGGGAAGATCAGGGGGTTTGAGGGTGGTTGGGGGTCTCGTGGGAATGTCGGATGTCGATTCACAAGTGCCTGCATCCATGTACATGGGGAGAGCCCCCAGAGCTCCTTTGGCTACTGCCTTTTGGATGAGTTGGACCGCCTTATTATGTCTGTTAATATACATCCCTTTGAAGACAGGGTGGCTGCACCCAGCAAGAATATGGCCAGCTCCGTCCTGTGCTTTGCAACAAAGAGGGCAGTTATCATCAGAGGGGGGGCTGGTGCTGGTACCATAGGGGCGTGGGTGAATATATATGTAGACGAACAAGCTGCAGGCTGGGGATAAAGTAGCATGCATTCATGGATGTGTATGTGTGTGTGGCTGGGGTGTGAGCATGTGTACCAGTGTATGTTCATGTGTATGTGTATGTGTGTGTGACTGGGATGTGCACAGGTGCAATAGATAGAAGGCATGAGATATAATACATGCATACATCATGCACAAATACCTCATATACCATACATAGATTGATGCATCTAATTTACAGCTCAAACGGGACCACAATTACAGCGGGAAAAAGTATGTCTTTTAATTCAGATAATTATGAAATGGTCCATGTGAATGGATAACGCAGGGATCTTTTCCGCTATATTTAGCGATCGCTAGTTATGACTCCGTTTTAGCGAAATGATCCCTATAAAAAGAAAGAAATTACAATTACAGCGGAAAAAAGTATGTCTTTTAATTCAGATAATTATAAAGGGTCCATGTGAATGGATAACGCAGGGATCTTTTCCGCTATATATAGCGATCGCTAGTTATGACTCCGTTTTAGCGAAATGATCCCTATAAAAAGGAAAAATACGTTTTTGTTTATTGCCCCAAAT
>JACBWV010000629.1:2535745-2670411 GCA_013435795.1 Chlamydomonas sp. ICE-L
CAGTCAGTCACTGAGCAAGTGTAGGAAGAGCATTGGAATTTGCGCAGGGGTAGAGATATAGAGGACCGGGTGGAGGTAGAGCAGTGGCACAATCACACAGTTTACAACGCAAGGTTTGATGTTATGGAGGAGCACTCTGCTCTGTTTGGAATATATGTTCAGGCAGACAGTGACCAAGTTTAGGTAGAGTACAGGCCTCTGCGTAGGGGTAGAGATAGAGGGGACAAGGAGGATGTAGAGTTGTGGCACAATCACACAGGCTACAAAGCAAGGCTTGATGTAATAGAGGAGCAATCTGCTCTGTTTGGAATATCTGTTCAGGCAGCCAGTGAGAAAGTTTAGGCAGAGCATCGGCACTTGCGCAGGGGTAGAGAGAGAGGGGATAGGGATGAGGCAAAGCAGTGACACAATCACACAGGCGACAAATCAAGGTTTCATATGATGGAGGAGTAATCTGCTCTGTTTTGAACATCTGTTCAGGAATTCAATGAGCAGGTGTAGGCATATTTATAAACATATATATATACAAGAAGCCTATCTCGCAATTATTTTTGTTTTACATTTTATTTTAATATTAATATTGTATTTAAATTTGTATTTAAATATTATATTTTAACATTCTACCTACCTTGCCGTAATTTTTCATGCTAATTGCTGTCCCCGGGTTTACCATGCAATGATGTCTTATTGTTTACATTTTATTTTAATATTTTATTTCAATATTCTACCTACATTGCCATGATTTGTCATGCTAGTTGCTGCCCCAGGTTTTGGCAGGGAACCAGGATCTGAACCCAGGGAGGCTGAATGCATCACTGATAAGGATAAAGGGACTTGACCATCCTCGAATAACAAAGCTAATTAGACACTATCAATAAGCCTACCCTACCGTGATGTGTCATGCTAGTTGCTGCCCCAGGCTTTGGCAGGGAACCAGCATATGAACCCAGGGGGGCTGAATTCATAAACATGAATTCAAAGATGTGCAAATTTATAAACATATACAAGCATGAAGCCTATCTTGCAATAATTGTTTTTTACATTTTTACCGCATTTTTAGATTATATTTTAATATTCTATCTACCTTGCCTTGATGTGTCATGCTAGTAGCTCTCCTAGGTTTTGGCAGGGAACCAGCATATGAACCTAGGACAGCTGAATTCATCACCATGAATTCAAAGATGTGCAAATTTATAAACATATACAAGCATGAAGCCTATCTTGCAATAATTGTTTTTTACATTTTTACCGCATTTTTATATTATATTTGAATATTCTACCTACCTTGCCATGATGTGTCATGCTAGTAGCTCTCCCAGTTTTTGTCAGGGAACCAGGATATGAACCCAGGACAGCTGAATTCATCACCATGAATTCAAATATGTGCATACTTAAAGGGCGGAGCACGGAGTGCGGAGACCCGGGGGGGTGCGTTGCATTAAGGTGCAATGGGGTCGCACCTAGTTGCTAAATTTGCTGTGCGTCGCAAATTAAAAAAGGAGGGAGCAGAAGCCTACCTTGCAATGAGTTGTCATGGTGGTTGCTGCTGTAGGTTTTGGCATGGAGCCAGGATCAGCTGACAGGGAGACAGAGTTCATCATCAGTAATTCAAACCTGTGCATGTGAGCAGTACAGGAATCATGTGGGCAGTATGCAAGTGGAGGCGGAGCTCGTCATCAGGATTTCAAACCTGCGCATGTGAGCAGTACAGGAATTATGTGGGCAGTATGCAAGTGGAGGCGGAGCTCGTCATCAGGAATTCAAACCTGCGCATGCGAGCAGTACAGGAATCATGTGGGCAGTACGCATGTGGAGGCGGAGCTCGTCATCAGGAATTCAAACCTGCGCATGTGAGCAGTGCAGGAATCATGAGGGCAGTATGCATGTGGAGGCGGAGATCATCATCAGGAATTCAAACCTACACGTGTGAGCAGTACAGGGTTCATGTGGGCAGTACGCATGTGGAGGCGGAGCTCATCATCAGGAATTCAAATCTGCGCATGTGAGCAGTACAGGAATCATGTGGGCAGTACGCATGTGGAGGTGGAGCTCATCATCAGGAATTCAAATCTGCGCATGTGCAGGAATCAGCATTCAGCAGGGAGCAGTACAGGAATCAGGATTCATGACCAGCTTCATGCTGTTGTCTTATCAACCAATTCAGGTTATTTTTTGCAGTTTATAACGAAAAAGAAATCCTCAGCGAATAAAGGACATCCTAACATATACTGCATTTCATCTTGTACCACTCTTCTACCATCAACCACCATATCACAGCAACTGCAAATTCTGCCAAAATGAGAGGCACTCCTATCTGATTTAACAGGACAATTGTGAGCTCGGAGACGTAGTCTTGCTATACATTTAATACCATCCCTATTATTTTATAAGTTAATGAATATGGAACTATGGCTTCTATCCTCTGACATCATCCAAGTTGCATTAAAGGTAATCATAATGCCTGGTGGGGCGTGGTGGTAAGGAAACCCTTCGTACGCGGGCAGAGAACGGTCTACCACCTCGACTGGACAAGCTACCATCGCGGTTGACAACGACCTGCAACATTAAGGGTGACTGTAGGGGGAATCAAACCCCCGACCCTTCATGGTTGAAGCGATTAGGTGTTCCTCTAGACCAATCGTATCACTGAATCGGGCTCTCCATCCAAGTTGCATATTAAGTAATAGATTTAATACCAACTCCTTGGTTATCACCACGTTTCCTGGGGTTCACTGTTCCTAGGGATTGCCAGTCAATGTCTGTTATTTTAGAGATGCCTTAAACATAATAGTAAATCTTGCTCAGTCACGTCTTGTTATTTTGAAGTACACATACACACACCACCACCACCACAAATGACTGAATACCACAATGGTATCTCAGCAGCTTGTTGGCTCCCTCCACATCATGGCCAGCCAGCCACCGAGATATGACATCTGGATCCACTTTATCCTGTGTGTGCAAGCTACACCCACACCCACACTCCCCCCACCCCCCACAACCACACCCACACACCACACACCAACACCAACACCACCAACACCACCAACACCAACACCAACACCAACACCAACACCAACAACACCACCAACACCAACACACGCACACCACCACCATCCCATATGAGTGCATATCATTGTAGGGGTCTTACAGTAGCTTGTTGGCTTTCTCCACATCATGGCCAGCCAGCCACCAAGATATGACACCTGGATCCACTTTATCCTGTGTGTGAAAGCTACCCCCCCTCCCCCCCCCCCCCCCCCCCCCCCACACACACACACCCACACACCCACACACACACCACCACCACCACCACCACCACATATGACTACATATCACAACAGTACTTACAGCGGATTGTTGGCTCCCTGCAAGTTGTGGCCAGCCAGCCACCAAGATATGACATCTGGATCCACTTTATCATGTGTGTGCAAGCTACACCCCCCCACCCCCCCCACCCCCCCCACACACAACCAAATCCATCACCACAAATGAATGCATTTCATTGCAGGGGTCTTACAGTAACTTGTTGACTCCCTGCACATCATGGCCAGCCAGCCGCCATGTGATGACATCTGAATCCACTTTACTCTGTGTGTGCAAGCTACCCCCCCCCCCCCCCACACCCCTACACCAACCCACCCACCCCCACACCCACCAACACCACCAACACCCCATATGACTGCATATCACAAGGGAATTACAGCAGATTGTTGGTTCCCTGCACGTTGTGGCCGGCCAGCCGCCATGAGATGACATCTGGATCCACTTTATCATGTGTTTGCAAGCTACACACACACACACCACCAACACCAACACACACACCAACACCACCCCATATGAGCGCATATCATTGCAGGGGTCTAACAGTAGCTTGTTGGCTCCCTCCACATTGTGGCCAGCCAGCTACCATGTAATAATATCTGGATCCAGTTTATTCTGTGTGTGAAAGCTACCCCCCCACCCACCCACCCACACACACACACACACACACACACTCACACTCCCCCCCACCCCATATTACTGCATATCACAAGGACCTTACAGTAACTTATTGGCTCCCTGCACGTCGTGGCCAGCCAACCGCCAAGAGATGACATCTGGGTCCGCTTTATCATGTGTGTGCAAGCTACACACACACACACACACCCATCACCTCCACCCTATATGACTGCATATCAAAAGTGCCTTACAGAAGCTTGTTGGCTCCCTGCACATCGTGGCCAGCCAGTCGCCACGAGATGACATCTGGGTCCACTTTATCTTGTGTTTGCAAGTCAGGGGGCCACAGCTGCGCATCTTTTCGTTTAAACTCCTCATCGGCCTCCATGGGCCTGAGCAGGCCGCTACAGGAAAAGTAAATTTGTTTGTGTTAATCGATTTGGTCTTGTTTAATTGGCCTTCAAATTTGGTCAATTAATTTATAATTTAGCCACAGCAGACGGCTACAGGAAAAGTAAATTTGTTTGTGTTAGTTAATTTGGTCTTGTTTAATTGGCCTTCCAATTTGGTTCATTAATTTATAATTTAGCCACAGCAGACGGCTACAGGAAAAGGAAATTTGATTGTGTTAGTTAATTTGGTCTTGTTTAATTGGCCTTCAAATTTGGTTAATTAATTTATAATTTAGCCACAGCAGACGGCTACAGGAAAAGGAAATTTGATTGTGTTAGTTAATTTGGTCTTGTTTAATTGGCCTTCGAATTTGCTTAATCAATTTATCATTTAGCCACAGCAGACGGCTACAAGAAAAGGAAACTTGTTTGTGTTAGTAAATTCGGCCTTGTTTAATTGACCTTCTGAAATTTGGTTAATTAATTTATAATTTAGCCACAGCAGACCGCTACAGGAAAAGGAAAATAAGGTTGTATCAGATGTATGGAGGTAAAGCACAATTGTTGGCTGACATGTCAGGCTTCGTCTCGGGGGAGCGGTCGGATATACACACCAGGGTACTGCTTCTTGCCAAATTGGCCAGCGCTTAAAGCGCACAAACGTCAAATTGGTCAGCGTTTTTTAGTGAAAAAAGCGCAAAAACTGCACAGAGGGTTGAAAAAACTGCCCGAAACGCGCAGAGGGGCTCAAAAAGACAGCGCGGCACCGCGCAGCCGCGCGCGCTTAGTAGTACCCTGATATACACATGGTCAACGGGGTGAATCTGGGGGCTCTTTGTTAGTTTACTTAGTTTTAGTTTATCAGATGTATGCAGATAAAGGACAAGTTGTATGCAGCGTCGCAAGCGACGCGGGAAATTGGCGGAGTGTGTTGGCAACGGAACAAAAGGTGGCAACGATGGAGCTGACCGAAGCGAGTTAGTTACGCGACCGTTGGATGACGTGTCAGGCTTCAAGAAATTTTTCGGTCGGACGGACAAATGGGTAAACATGGGGGCTCCCGCCCCCTTGAAGAGGGGGCTCCGCCAAAAATATGACTTGATCTGATGTATCGTCCTAGTCACAAGATGTAACGTTTTACTTTGACTGGAGCCCCTGTCAAATCATGGTGTATCGTACATTAGGAGACAAAAAAGCCGTCAACCCGTTATCAGGCACAGTAATAGGGTATAGGCTCCACATAGGGCTTACTAATCGTGGTGAATCGTACATTACGAGACGAAAAAGCTGTCAGCCTGTTATCAGGCGTGATAATAGGGTATAGACTCCATATAGGGCTTACTAATCGTGGCCTATCGTGCATAAGGAGACAAAAAAGCCGTCAACCCAAATGCCGGTGAAGCAGCATGTGACAATCCCTTCCACATTCCCTCCCACAATATAATAGCACGAACTCATGGTGACTATAGCTAGCTCCGGCTTACGCTATGGTGTCCTTAACTTCACGTCCTGTGAGTAACGGTATTACACGGATGTAACAATTTCAATTTCAATTTCAATAGCACGAACTCAGGGCCCAAGTTTACACATATCTGAGCCCCTTTCAGTGATATACGTTTGTCTGGTGGTAGACCAAATCACGTTGAGGATGAAGAGTCGGGGTTTTGATTCCCCCTTCGGTCGCTCATGGTGTTGCAGGTCATTGCCAACCGCGATGGTAGCTTGTCCAGTTGAGGTAGAAGACCGCTCCCTACCCGCGTACGATGGGCTCCCTTAACACCACGCCCCGCCATGGTGTTATCATTACCTTCTACACATACCGCCCAGCCCATACCTCCCAACACAAAACAGCCCTAATCGCAACCCTCTTAACCCAGAACACAGACGTGTCCATCCCAAACTCTGACCTCTCCATTTCTGGTTTGTGTCTGGAGATCCACCTCGGGTGAAATCCCTTTCATACAAAATAAAATAAATACCAACCTCAACCCTCGTCACCTGAACCAGCTTGATAGATCAAAAACTCTTGGCGGTCCATCAGTTGGATCATGTTGGCGACATTGATTTTCAGTGCTGCCGCAATGGCATCAATAACAAGCCCCTCACCTCCCAACCCACACCTTCTAGCCCACACCTCCCAACCCACACCTCTCAACCCAAGCCGGCCCTAATCTAAACCCTCGTCACCTGAACCATCTCGACAGATCGGGGAAATTTTGGCGGTCCAACAGTTGAATCATATTGACGATATTAAGCTTCAATGCTGACGCGCTGACATCAATTTTTTGCAAAGAGCCTTTGCTCCGTTGGGAATTGACCCACCTGTAAATGTGGTACGTAAATGTGGTATGTAAATGTGGTATGTAAATGTGGTACGTAAATGTGGTATGTAAATGTGGTACGTAAATGTGGTACATAAATGTGGTATGTAAATGTGGTATGTAAATGTGGTATGTGAATGTGGTATGTAAATGTGGTATGTAAATGTGGTATGTGAATGTGGTATGTGAATGTGGTATGTAAATGTGGTATGTAAATGTGGTATGTAAATGTGGTACGTAAATGTGGTATGTAAATGTGGTACGCAAATGTGGTATGTAAATGTGGTATGTAAGTGTGGAATGTAAATGTGGTATGTAAATGTGGAGCCCGGGTCCATTAGTATTTAATGTATGTGTGTCCTGAATCTATGTGCGTGGACATAATTAGTCGCAACTTGGAATCAAAATTCGTTTAAGTCCTTGAACCTCCCCGTTGCATGGCGACGCATGGGTTTGGCAAAACTAGTCAGGATTAATGACCAAGCCTGAAACTAGTCAGGATTAATTACCAAGCCTGCAACTCACACATACATGCGCATACACATGGGTTTTGGGCAAGTCCCTTTAGCCTATTTGGCCTACCCCTGGACTGTAACATACGCACACATGTGCATACACACACATGTGAATACACACACATGTGCATACACACACACATGTGCATACACACATGTGAATACACACACATGTGCATACACACACACATGTGCATACACGCACATGTGCATACACACACATGTGCACAAACACACACATGTGCATACACACACATGTGCATACACACACATGTGAATACACACACACATGTGCATACACACACATGTGAATACACACACATGTGCATACACACACATGTGAATACACACACATGTGCATACACACACATGTGAATACACACACACATGTGCATACACACACATGTGAATACACACACATGTGCATACACACACATGTGCATGCACACACTTGTGCATACACACACATGTGCATACACACACATGTGCATACACCTGGGATTTATGCATCTGTTTTTGGAAGATACTTACCAAGCCTCAAACTCCTCGAATGAGACACCTTCCTCCCCATCCGTGTCGACTTTGTTTACTACGACGCGTCACCACTGCGTTGCCATTCCATTGTTGCATGGCGACGCATGGGTTTGGCTAAACTAGTCAGAATTACTTACCAAGCCTCAAACTCGTCCAATGAGACAATGAGGCACCTCCCTCCCCATCCGTGTTGATCTGGTGCAACACAGTACAGTACTGAAACTCTAGAGTTGATTTTGATTTTTTTAGGTTGGGCAAGTCCCTTCCGCCAAAGTGGCTTTTGCCAAAGTGGCTACCCCTGGACTGTAACATACATATGCATACACATGGGGGTTCACTCATTTGCTTAGGGGAGATACTTACTAAGCCTCAAACTCCTCGAATGACCTCCCTGACTCCAATGACCTCCCTCCCCATCCGTGTTGATTTGGTGAGACACACTGCAACACTGAAACTCTAGAGTTGATCTTGATTTTTTTAGGTTGGGCGAGTCCCTTTTGCCAAAGTGGCTACCCCCTGGACTGTAACATACACTTGCGTACGCACGGGGGTTTGCGCATTTGCTTAGGGGAGATACTTACTAAGCCTCAAACTCCTCCAATGAGACTCCTTCCTCCCCATCCGTGTTGATTTGGTGAGACACAGTGCAACACTGAAACTCTAGAGTTGATCTTGATTTTTTTAGGTTGGGCGAGTCCCTTTTGCCAAAGTGGCTACCCCTGGACTGTAACATACATATGCATACACATGGGGGTTTGCGCATTTGCTTAGGGGAGATACTTACTAAGCCTCAAACTCCTCCAATGAGACTCCTCCCTCCCCATACGTGTTGATTTGGTGAAACACAGAGCAACACTGAAACTCTAGAGTTAATCTTGATTTATTTAGGTTGGGCAAGTCCCTTTCGCCAAAGTGGCTACCCCTAGACTGTGCCACACACACACATGCGCATGTACCTGGGGTTTACGCATTTATTTTCGGTAGATGCTTACCAGGTTTTTTCGTTCCGCTATATATACCCTGGAGGAGACCTAAATCCATAAAGCTAGAGAAAAACCTCTTTCAGATTTGAAAAACAAATCACTGATACTTACCAAGCCTCGAACTCCTCTAATGAGACACCTCCCTCCCCATCCGTGTTGATTTGGTGAAACAAAGCACTGGCCTCCTCCTCTCTGAAGCCTGAATATCAAGGTCAATAGGGGTATTGGTGAATGTTTTTTGGCGGAGCCCCCTCTTCAAGGGGGCGGGAGCCCCTAGGTGATTTGGTGAAAAAGAGCACTGGACTCCTCCTCTCTGAAGCCTGCATGTCATGGTGATAACCAGGGTAGGACAGTTTTTTTGTGTGAAAGGATTTTCACCCCAGGAGGCGGGTCTCCCTACACAAACCAACGACACTTTGGATTCAGTTTTTCTGAAGCCTGCATGCCATGGCAGTGGTGAATGTTTGTTTGGTAAAATAGAGCACTGGACTTCTCCTCTCTGAAGCCTGCATGTCATGAGAAGATGGTTACAGTGATAGAAACTGAAAAAAGAGACGGTATCTAGCAGTAGGTCGGCGAGGCTGCCCGATAGAGCAGTGGAGTCGAGGGCCGCTCAGGTATCTAGCAGTAGGTTGGCGAGGCTGCCCGATAGAGCAGTGGAGTCGAGGGCCGCTCAGGTATCTAGCAGTCGGTTGGCGAGGCTGCCCGATAGAGCAGTGGAGTCGAGGGCCGCTCAGGTATCTAGCAGTCGGTTGGCGAGGCTGCCCGATAGAGCAGTGGAGTCGAGGGCCGCTCAGGTATCTAGCAGTAGGTTGGCGAGGCTGCCCGATAGAGCAGTGGAGTCGAGGGCCGCTCAGGTATCTAGCAGTCGGTTGGCGAGGCTGCCCGATAGAGCAGTGGAGTCGAGGGCCGCTCAGGTATCTCGCATTAGGTTGGCGAGGCTGCCCGATAGAGCAGTGGAGTCGAGGGCCGCTCAGGTATCTACACGCCATGATTATAAGGTGGTACTTGGCAGTACATTCACGTTGAAGCCTGCATGTCATGGACTCATGGTCAATAGCCCCCTCTTCAAGGGGGCGGGAGCCCCTAGAAAAGAAAAGAAAGGCAATATGCCAAGTCAGCGTGAATTAAGGAAGCTGTGACTGTTCAAAACAGAGCACTGGCCCCCTCCTCTATGAAGCCTGCATATCATGGTGAATGTTCATTTATGTTAGTGGTTTATGTTAGTGGTGAATGTTTGTTTGGTCGAGGGTTGGGTACTTGGGTTCTCCCACCAACTTTAAGTGAACGTACTGTTTTGTAGGAGTGGCTACACCATTCGAACTGAATCCTCATTGTCGCTGGTTTTTGTTGGGAGGCCCACCTCCTGGGGGTTAAGTACCTTTCACAACTTCAAAAAAAATGGTGACAACCATGGTAGGACAGCTGACTCTAAGTTTCTTGTGGGAGAACAGCAGTACTGTTTTTGGTACTGCGGGTGGGTTTTTCCAAAAAAAAAATGAACCGCAGTTGTGACTTTGAATGTTTTGTGACAAGACACAGATATTGAATTTGAATTTGAACTTGAACTTGGTATCACATAACGAATCACAGATATTTAATTTTTAACTTGGTCACACCTTATGATATTTCTCTGCACTGTTTTCTGCACTATTTTTCTCTGCACTGTTTTCCTCTGCGCTGTTTTCTTGCTGCACTGTTTTTCTGAACTGTTTTTCTCTTCACTTTTTTCTGCACTGTTTATCTCTGCACTGTTCGTTTTCTGCACTGATTTTCTTCATTTTTTTCTGCTCTGTTTATCCAGAACTATTTTATTTAACTGTTTTTCTGCCCTGTTTATCTCTTCACTTTTTTTATTCTGCTTTTCTCTGAACTGTTTTTTTCTCCACTTTTTTTAAACTGTGTTTCTGCACTTTTTCCTCTGCACTGTTTGTTTTCTGCACTGTTTTTCTCTGCACTGTTTGTTTTCTGCACTGTTTGTTTTCTGCACTGTTTTTCTCAGCACTGTTTTTCTCTTCACTGTTTGTTTCTACACTGTTTGTTTCTGCACTGTTTTTCTGCATTGTTTTTCTCTGCACTGTTTAATTTCTGCGCTGTTTTTCTGCACTCCTTTTTTTCTTCTTTCAGCGACCCGTAGCCATTCCGTCACCTTCCTGGCGCAGCATGGTTCTGGCTAAGCTAGTGATAATTGCCCCTTCACCCCCCCCCCCCCCCCCCCCCCAGGCTCCACGCATCATACTCCGCAGGGTTTGGGGGGCAGTGCAGTGGCAGCGCTGGGGCAAAGTATCAATGCATTGTACTGAATCGCACCGAGTCGCTCAATTTCCAACGCGTCGCAAAATAAAACTGTTCCTCTGCAGAACAAACAATTAAACATGTGGCGTAGGAGGACTGCAATAGACAAGGTATTAAATCCATTAATATGTGAATTCGTGACCTAGTTTGGTATCCGATAAGCACGTTAGTAAAATAAGCTCTGACCTACCAGCAAAACTCAAGACCTTGACAAATTCATCCTCATCCAGCTCGCCTGAGCCGTCATCATCGTAGAAGACAAAGATGCTTTTAATCTCCTGCAGATCATGTATGTCACTGTGTAGCGTGTTTGTTCATGTGTTTTTGTGAATGTGAATGCGCATATGTTTACTTGTGTGTGTATGGTTGTGAATGTGCTTGTGTATCTTTGTACTTGTGTGTGGGGGGGGGTGGAGGGGTGGGTGGGTGTGGGGGGGGGGGGGAAGTGGGTCAGCGTGCGTGAGGGTGTGGGTGGGTGGGTGGGTGTCTGGGCGGGGAGTGGGTCAGTGTGTTTATGTGTTTATTTGTATTGTTTATGTGTATGTATGTGTGTGTGCCTTTGTGTATTTGCGTGTGTGCACGTGTGTGTCATTCCAGGGGCATTCAAGCAGCCTAATTTGCTGAAGGTAGTAGCCTTTTTATAGTTGCGATAAATCATATATCATACCAAGGATAGGCAGGATGGTTTTTGATGGTGTAATTTGCAGAAGGAGATCAATTGCTGCCAGATGAGCTAACTTACAATTTATTTCATGGGGTAGGTCCCCCCTCCCCCCCTCCCCAGCAGAAATATTTCAACTTTTTAGACACCATCAGCTGATTAGTTTTGTTTTCCAGCACACTCCCGAATCATGTCAAGGGTAGGCAGGATGTCAATGGTAGGCAGAATATGCAGATAGGCAGGTAGGCAGGTAGGCAGGTAGGCAGGATAGGCAGATAGGCTGGATAGGCAGGTAGGCTGGCAGGCAGGTAGGCTGGATCGGCAGATAGGCAGATAGGCTGGATAGGCAGATAGGCAGGATGCGATAGGCTGGATAGGCAGGTAGGCTGGCAGGCAGGTAGGTGCATCGGCAGATAGGCAGATAGGCTGGTAGGCAGATAGGCAGGATAGGCAGATAGGCTGGATAGGCAGGGTAGCTGGGGCCTGGATCGGCAGATAGGCAGATAGGCTGGATAGGCAGATAGGCAGGATAGGCAGATAGGCTGGATAGGCAGGTAGGCTGGCAGGCAGGTAGGCTGGATCGGCAGATAGGCAGATAGGCTGGATAGGCAGATAGGCAGGATAGGCAGATAGGCTGGATAGGCAGGTAGGCTGGCAGGCAGGTAGGCTGGATCGGCAGATAGGCAGATAGGCTGGATAGGCAGATAGGCTGGATAGGCAGATAGGCTGGATAGGCAGGTAGGCTGGCAGGCAGGTAGGCTGGATTGGCAGATAGGCAGATAGGCTGGATAGGCAGATAGGCTGGATAGGCAGATAGGCTGGATAGGCAGGTAGGCTGGCAGGCAGGTAGGCTGGATCGGCAGATAGGCAGATAGGCTGGATAGGCAGGTAGGCTGGCAGGCAGGTAGGCTGGATCGGCAGATAGGCAGATTGGCTGGATAGGCAGGTAGGCTGGCAGGCAGGTAGGCTGGATCGGCAGATAGGCAGATAGGCTGGATAGGCAGGTAGGCTAGCAGGCAGGTAAGCTGGATAGGCAGGTAGGCTGGATAGGCAGGTAGGCTGGATAGGCAGGTAGGCTGGATAGGCAGGTAGGCTGGCAGGCAGGTAGGCTGGATAGGCAGGTAGGCTGGATAGGCAGGTAGGCTGGATAGGCAGGTAGGCTGGCAGGCAGGTAGGCTGGATAGGCAGGTAGGCTGGATAGGCTGGATAGGCAGGTAGGCAGAATGTCGAAGGTAGGCAGGATGGTTGTAAATACATACATAAATATAAATATGAATACACACATGTAAAATATATATAAAATATAAATATAAATAAAATATAAATACAAATAAAATATAAATATAAATATAATATAAACACAAATATTTGATATAAATATAATAAATACAATATAATATAATATAATCATAATATAAATATAATATAAATATAATATAAATATAAATATAAATAATAAATATAATATAATATAAATATAAATATAAATATAAACATAAATATAAATATAAATATAAATGCAATATAAATATAAACATAAATATAAACATAAATATAATATAAATATAAATATACATAAATATAAATATAAATATAATATAAATATAATGTAAATATAACATAAATATGAATGTAGATACACATATGTAGCCACACAAACATGTACACGTGTAAGTACATACATATAAATGTAAATAGACACATGAACAAACACAAACATGTACATGTGTATGTACGCACATAAACATGTACAGAAACATATAAACACAAACTTGTACACGTGTATGTACACACGCAAACATGTAAACGTGTATGTACACACACAAACATGTACATGTGTATGTACGCACATAAACATGTACAGAAACATATAAACACAAACTTGTACACGTGTATGTACACACACAAACATGTAAACGTGTATGTACACACACAAACATGTACATGTGTATGTACGCACATAAACATGTACAGAAACATATAAACACAAACATGTACACGTGTATGTACACACACAAACATTTAAACACACGTGTACAAACAAAAAAATGTTCATGTTTATGCTTGCACAGATATATAACAGCACAGCGCAGCTCAGCGCAGCGCAGCACAGCACAGCTCAGCACAGCTCAGCTCAGCACAGCACAGCACAGCACAGCACAGCACAACACAGCACAGCACAGCACAGCACAGCACAGCACAGCACAGCACAGCACAGCACAGCACAGCACAGCACAGCACAGCACAGCACAGCACAGCACAGCACAGCACAGCACAGCACAGCACAGCACAAGCACAGCACAGCACAGCACAGCACAGCACAGCACAGCACAGCACAGCACAGCACAGCACAGCACAGCACAGCACAGCACAGCACAGCACAGCACAGCACAGCACAGCACAGCACAGCACAGCACAGCACAGCACAGCACAGCACAGCACAGCACAGCACAGCACAGCACAGCACAGCACAGCACAGCACAGCACAACACAGCAACACAACACAACACAACACAACACAACACAACACAACACAACACAACACAACACAACACAACACAACACAACACAACACAACACAACACAACACAACACAACACAACACAACACAACACAACACAACACAACACAACACAACACAACACAACACAACACCCTAAACCCTAAACCCTAAACCCTAAACCCTTATCCCTAAACATACCAGGCTTCAACATAACCTCATCAACTTTAAGGTGGAGGAAACCCTAAACCCTTAACCCTTAACCCTAAACATACCAAGCTTCAACATGAACCTATCAACTGCAAGTAAGGAGGCGTAAACCCTGAACCCCAAACCCTAAACATTAAACCCTAAACATACCAACCTTCAGCATGTCCTCATCAACTGCAAGGAGAAGTAAACACTACACCCTAAACATACCAACCTTCAGCATGTCCTCATCAACTGCAAGGAGAAGTAAACCCTACACCCTAAACCCTACACCCTAAACCCTACACCTCGAACATACCAACCTTCAGCATGTCCTCATCAACTGCAAGGAGGAGTAAACCCTAAGCCCTAAACCCTACACCTTAAACATACCAACCTTCAGCATGTCCTCATCCACTGAAAGATCTGGAATCATAGCGAAAGTGTGCTGCAGGGAGTGCCACTGAGACTCCTACATGCAATCATGGTGAATTAGAGGTGGGTACTGAGGTCATAAGTATGTTGCTCATAGCTGTAATTATAGTGGAAGTGTGCTGCAGGGAGTGCCACTGAGACTCCTGCATGCAATCATGGTGAAATAGAGGTGGGTATTGAGGTCATAAGTACATTGCTCATAGCCAGGGAACGGCAACTCATATTAGTGTTTGAAAAACTAATATTAACCTATATTATTACAGTGTCGCATTAATATTAGTTTTTCAAATAAAATCGAAATTCAGGTGAGACGGCTCGTCCGAATAATATTATATAATATTATTTATTCACTAATATTATATAACATAGCCGTTCCCTACTCATAGCTGTAATCATAGTGGAAGTGTGTTGCATGGAGTGCAACTGGGAATCCTACTTTAATAACGGTACAATGGGGTTAAGTAATAGCATTCAGATTATAGAGAATGAATTTCAGTGAATCTTTGCTGCAGAGAGTGCGATTTTGAATCCTGCATTCGGCCATGGTGAAATAGAGGTGGGTATTGAGGTCATGAGAAATAGTGTGGTCATAAGTGAGTTGCTCGTGGCTAGGATTGTAGAGAAGCTGTGCTGGAGGTAGTGAAACTGGGAATCCTGCATTCAATAATGGTTCAATGGGGGTAAGTAAGGTATTAAGGTCATAAAAAGCGGTGTGGTCATAAGTAGGTTGCTCGTAGCTACGATTGTAGAGAAGCTGTACTGCACAGAGTGACAATGTGAATCCTGCATTCAATAGTGATGCACATGTGACTCTGATTCATCTGCTTTGAGACCCACCACAGGGCGTGGCTATCTTTTGCTGGCCCCCCCCCCCAATCTAATCCCAAACTCCATACCCTTGCGAGAAGAGCACAGTAGGTGCACTTGTTTCTCTGATTCATCTGCCTTGAAACCCACCACAGGGCGTGGCTATCTCTTGCTGCCCCCCCCCCCCCCCCCCCCCCCCCCACCAATCTAATCCCAATCTCCATACCCTTGCAAGAAGAGCACAGTAGGTGCACATGTGACTCTGATTCATCTGCCTTGAAACCCACCACAGGGCGTGGCTATCTCTTGCTGCCCCCCCCCCCCCCCCCCCCCCCCTAATCTAATCCCAATCTCCATACCCTTGCAAGAAGAGCACAGTAGGTGCACATGTGACTCTGATTCATCTGCCTTGAAACCCACCACAGGGCGTGGCTATCTCTTGCTGGCTCCCCCCAATCTAATCTCAAACTCCTTACCCTTGCCAGTAGAGCACAGTAGGTGTACATGTGTCTCTGATTCATCTGCCTTGAAACCCACTGCAGGGCTTAGTGTCTCTAACAGGCTTTCTTCCAATCTAATCCCAAACTCCTTACCCCTTAACATTAGAGTACAGTAGGTGCATTTACCCCTTAACATTAGAGTACAGTAGGTGCATTGGTCTGCCTTGAACCCCACCAAAGAGATGAGCCTATCTGAAGGGTTCCCTCCCAACCTAATTTGTAATCGCATAACCAGATTTCAAACTCCTTACCTTTACTAGTACAGCACAACAGGTGTAAATCTCTCTCTCTCTCTCTCTCTCTCTCTCTCTCTCTCTCTCTCTCTCTCTCTCTCTCTCACACACACACACGCACAACCACAACCACCACCACCACCACAAACTCCTTACCCTTTTCAGTAGAGCACAGCAGGTGTACATGTGCCTCAGATTCGTCTGCCTTGAACCCACCACAGGGCGTAGCCATCTCTTGCTGGCTCCCTCCAAATCTAATCCCAAACTGCTTACCCAAACCGCTAGATGTACATTTGTCTCAGATTCATCTGCCTTGAAACCCACCACAGGACATAGCTATCTCTTGCTGGATCCCTCCCAATCTAATCCCAAACTCCTTACCCTTGCCAGTAGAGCACAGTATGTGTATATGTGCCTCAGATTCGTCTGCTTTGAACCCCACCGCAGGGCGTAGCGTCCTTGTTTAATCAACATGTCCTGCAGTCCAGACTGGATGCGACGTGATCCAACAAACTGCTTTATCTGCAAACAAAAATAATTGCGATCAAGATGTGGTGGTAGGTGTTGGAGCAGGAGGGGGAGGAGGAGGGGGGGAGAAACAACAATGAAATAACAACGATGTAACAATGAAACAATAATGAAATAACCATTATGCATATGTAGCACTCACCTCTCCCAGGAGGACACTCCTATCATCTGCGTCCATTGAAATAACAATGAAATAACAACGAAATAAGAACGAAACAACAACAAAACAACAATGAAATAACAATTAAACGACATTTGTGTGTATGCAGCACACATCTCCCAGGAGCACACTCCTATCATCTGCGTCCATTGAAATAACAATGAAATAACAACGAAATAAGAACAAAATAACAACGAAACAAGAGTGAAATAACAATGAAACAACAATTGTGTGTATGCAGCTCACATCTCCCAGGAGGACGCTCCTGTCATCTGTGTCCATTGACATAACAACAAAATAACAACAAAATAACCATGGAAAACAATGAAATGACAACGAAATAACAATGGAAAATAACAAAATAACAATGATACAACAAAATAACAAAGAAAAGATGATAAAAAACAATGAAACGATGATGAAATAACAATGAAACAATGATGAAATAACAATGAAACAATGATGAAATAACAATGAAACGCTGATGAAATAAAAATGAAACAATGATAAAATAACAATGAAACAATGATGAAATAACAATGAAACAATGATGAAATAACAATGAAACAATGATGAAATAACAATGAAACAAGGATGAAATAACAATGAAACAATAATGAAATAACAAGTGTGTGTATGCAGCACTTACATCTCGCAAGAGGACATTCCTATCATCTGAGTCCTTGGTTTCCAGCTTGAGTAGGTCGACCTTCGTCGCTCTGTCCTCATAGTGCATTGCCATTCGCAGCGGCATTTCAGCTGAGCACAAAATGTGTGTGTATGTGAGTGTGTGTGTGTGTGTGTGATATTAAATGCATGTGTGTGTAGGCGTTCGCAGCGGCATGTCAGCTGAGCACAAAATGTGTGTGTGTGTGTATGTGTGTGTGTGTGTATATGTGTGTGTGTGTTGTGTGCGTGTGTGTGTGTTCCTGTTGTGTGTATATACGCATTTGCGGCGGCATGTCAGCTGAGCAGAAAGTGTGTGGGTGTGTATGTGTGTGTGTGTATATGTGTGTGTGTGTGTGTACCTGTTATGTGTATATACGCATTTGCGGCGGCATGTCAGCTGAGCACAAAATGTGTGTGTGTGTGTGTTTGTGTGTGTGTATATGTGTGTGTGTTGTGTGCGTCTGTGTGTGTACCTGTTATGTGTATATACGCATTTGCGGCGGCATGTCAGCTGAGCACAAAATGTGTGTGTGTGTGTGTTTTGTGTGTTGTGTGCGTGTGTGTGTGTTCCTGTTGTGTGTATATACGCATTTGCGGCGGCATATCAGCTGAGCAGAAAGTGTGTGTGTATGTGTGATGTTAAATGTACGTGTGTGCATGTGTGATTTTAAATGTGTGTGTGTGTATGTGTGTGTGTTATATTAAATGTATGTATGTGTTATGTTAACTTTGTGTGTGTATCTGTGTTATGTTAAATGTTTGCGTGTGTACGTGGCATGTATATGTTGGCAGGCAGGCAGGCAGGCAGGCAGGCAGGCAGGCAGGCAGGCAGGCAGGCAGGCAGGCAGGCAGGCAGGCAGGCAGGCAGGCAGGCAGGCAGGCAGGCAGGCAGACATATCACTACTCGCATGGCCATCCAAAAGCACGCATAAAAACACCAGCCAATCATCTCACAGCAACTCACCTGGAAAAGCTATGCACAGCCGTAGTAGTGAGGCATGGTTGCACGCCAGATGCTGCACATGCAAGAAATTCACAGGATTATTCACAGGGTTATCCATATGTTATGCAGGAGAAGGGAGGTGGTCATTTTAAGTGTGCGTATGTTATTCTGTGTTAGTGTGTGTTAGAGTGTGTGTGTGTTATTGTGTGTTAGAGTTTGTGTGTGTTATTGTGTGTTATTGTGTGTTTGAGTGTGTGTGTGTGTTTGTTAGTGTGCATGCGTGTTAGTGTGCTAGTGTGCATTAGAATACAAGAGCATGGTTGAAGGCCAGATGCTGCAATAGCATGAGATTTGCAGGATATGTTTTACAGGGTTTAGGGTTTAGGGTTTAGGGTTTAGGGATTGCACAAGATTTGAGAGACATGTTTTTCAGGGTTTAGGGCTTAGGGATTGCACAAGATTTGCGAGATATGTTTTTCAAGGTTTAGGTTTCAGGGTTTGCAGGATAATTGTAGGATAGCAGGAGAGGTGCTGATTTGAAGCACCTTGAAGCTGATCAGACCTGGGTGGAGCACCGGGTGATCAGACCCGGGTGATCAGACCCGGGTGGAGCACCGGGTGATCAGATCCGGGTGGAGCACCGGGTGATCGGACTCGGGTGATCAGACCCGGGTGGAGCACCGGGTGATCAGACCCGGGTGATCAGACCCGGGTGATCAGACCTGGGTGGAGCACCGGGTGATCAGACCCTGGTGGAGCAGCGGGTGATCAGACCCGGGTGGAGCACCGGGTGATCAGACCCGGGTGATCAGACCCGGGTCTATTTTGTGGGAGCAGGAGAGGTGCTGATTTGAAGCTGGTCAGACCCGTGGAAGCAGAGGCTAAGAGTAGCAGCCCTATATTTGACCAGTCTTTGTTTAACAACAAAATATTAACAGAGGCTAATAGTAGAGGCTAACAGTAGCAGTCCAATATTTGATCAATCTTTGGTTAGCCAAACATTATTAACTCATCCCTATGTACAAAATGTTTAGCTTGATTACCAAGTAAAATATACCATGATTAAATGTTTAACTTGATTACCAAGTAAAATATACCACGATTAATTTTTTTAACTTGATTACCAAGTAAAATATACCATGATTAAATGTTTAACTTGATTACCAAGTAAAATATACCATAATTAAATGTTTAACTTGATTACCAAGTAAAATATACCACGATTACAGCATACCTTAGAAAAAGGTACCACAATTAAAGTATAACTCGATAACCAAGTAAAATATACCTTATTACAATATACCTTTATTAAATATACCATGATTAAATTGTAACTTGATTATCAAGTACAATGTACCTTGATTGCAGTATACGTTGACAAAACGTATCACAATTAAAGTATCACTTGATTAACAAGTAAAATAAACTCACAATTAAAGTATCACTTGATTAACAAGTACAATAAACTCACAATTAAAGTATCACTTGATTAACAAGTAAAATAAACTCACAATTAAAGTATCACTTGATTAACAAGTACAATAAACTCACAATTAAAGTATCACTTGATTAACAAGTAAAATAAACTCACAATTTCATACATGCTGCAAATCTGTCTCAGCACGTGGAGGCTGGGATCGACAAAAGCAATGCTGCTGTTGTTGTTGTTGTTGTTGTTGTTGTTGTTACAGTCCAGGGGTAAGCCAAATAGGCTAAAGGACTTGCCCAACCATGATAGGAGGGGTTAAATGAAATAGCACTGATGAACTGAACCCCAAACAATCGTTTTACCGACAGGGGCCCTGAGTTCGTGCTACAGTGTTAATTTGATGAATGATGCCATCACTGCCTTCCAGGCTGCCCTAGGGAGTTTGAAATTTGAATTTGAACTGTTACATGGTTCTTCAGCCAACTCTGGTCAGCTGAACGTCTGCGAATCTCAACCCCCCATGCAATACCCACGAGAACCAGGAAGCACGCTAAGCGAATTATACAGTTTAAAGCTTGTCCTAGGGAGTCTGGAATGTAAATACATACCACCGCATCTGATTGGATTTTCCAGCTTTCCTCTCTAAAAGCAAAATAATTATATGAATGATAATGATGATGATGATGATGATGATGATGATGATGATGATGATGATGATGATGATGATGATGATGATGATGATGATGATGATGATGATGATGATAATGATGATGATGAAGATGAAGATGATGGCGATGACGATGACGATGACGATGACGACGACGATGACGATGATGGCGATGATGATGATGATGATGACGATGATGACGACGATGATGATGATGAAGATGATGATGATGATAATGACGATGGCGATAATAATAATAATAATAAGAAGAAGAAGAAGAAGAAGAAGAAGAAGAAGAAGAAGAATGATAATGATAATAAGCTTACCATTTCGTACATGCACCAAAGCTGCCTCAGCACACTGAGGCCAGGATCAATAACAGCAATGACGCCATCACTGCAATTCCGGATCACCTCCTTCTCCTGTCGGGTGGGGTATGTGTGAGGGTGGGGGTGGGGTGTGTGGGGGGGTGGGGGTAAGACATAAAATATGATTTCCGGGCAGTGGCTACGAGGAATCGAAGTTGAATTTTTTGAAAAGAGCAGTCAACAGTAAGAGGAGACGAGAGATAGGGACGAATGATTACAGGTAACAGTGACTAGTTTTGTGAAGTAGTGGCTGGTGTTAGTGGTGGTGGTGGTGGTGGTGGTGGTGGTGGCGGTGGTGGTGGTGATGGCGTTGGGGTCATACCTGATGAGAGAAGGGGACAAATGATTAGATGCAGCAGTGACTAGTTTTGTCAAGTAGTGGTTGGTGTTAGTGGTGTTGGTGTTGTTGGTGGTGGTGGTGTTGGTGGTGATAGCGTTGGTGGTCCTACCTGATAAGAGAAGGGGACTAATGCTTACAAAATCAGTGACTAGTTTTGTCAAATAGACATCATCAGGCGGCAGTATTATAGTTTGTCTCTGTCTCTAGACTATGAGGACTTGGATGCAGGGTCACGCCAGCTAGCTAGGGCAGCCGAAACCAGCACAGACCAGCCCGTACCAGCCCTCGCCAGCCCAAACCAGACCAAACATCCCAAACCAGCCCTGAATAGCCTCAAATAGACATAAACAGGCGGCAGTAATACAGTTTGCCTCTGTCTCTCGACTATGAGGACATGGTTGCTGGGTCTCACCAGCTAAGGTTAGAGCTATTATCACTGTAGCACGAACTTAGGGCCCCTTTGGTAAAATGATTATTTGGGGTTCAGTTCATCAATGCTTTTTCTTTCTAGCCCTTCCTGTCATGGTTGGGAATTAATCAGTGCTTGTTTTCACTGCAGCCCCTCCTGATTTTGAGGGCGGGCAAGTCCCTTTAGCTTATTTGGCTACCACTGGACTGTAACATATATACATGCACACGCGCCCAACAAAACACAGCCACTAATCAAAACGTGCTAACTCTCACATATTCAGATGGATGACCAGAGTCAGATGATGAAGAGGTATGTATGTTGTTACAGTCCAGAATTAGGCCAAATATGATCTCTCGACTAGGAGGACTCGGTTGCAGGGTCACGCCAGCTAGGGCAGCCCAAACCAGCACAGACCAGCCCCTATCAGCCCTCACCAGCCCAAACCAGCCCCGAATAGCCCTGACCTGCCCACATTCAGATGGATGACCAGAGTCAGCTGATCAAAAGGTATGTAGGTTACAGTCCATTTATAGCTGGACCCTTACACGGTGTGTGTGCGTGTGTGTGTGGGTGACAGGGTCAGTGTTTGTATTAAGGTTTGTGAGAGTGACAGGCTTAGTCACTGATGTAGAAACAAAGGATGTATGCATTGTTACAGTCCAGGGGTGGGAAAAATAGGCTAAAGTTACTTGCTCAGCCGTGTAGAAAGGGCTTTAAAGGAAAAGGCACTGATGAACTGAACCCCAAAGAGGTAAAACATGTGTCGCAGTCAGAGGGTAAGGGGTAGGACTGGAGGTGTAACACATACAAAACATGCTCTGCAAATTTGGGGGGTCTTGGGCACTCTTTTCTTCACCCCTGGGGTACCTCTTTCACCCACAATGTATTCTTTCAAGCCAGATATTGATAGGGTGACAAAGCATTCTTTCAAGCCAGATATTAATAGGGTGACAAAGACCCCTCAAAACAGCATTGTCACACTGTCATACATAGGGAACGGCGATGTGATATCATATGATATCATGTCATGATATGATGCCGTCAGTCTGGCTAGTCTAAAGTTACCATTTATATACAATATCATACGATGCAATTTGTGTGATTTAATATGATATCATACACACCTTTGGTCAACATCATATGATATGCCGGTCCCTAGTCATATGTAGGGAACGGCAACTAATATTCGTGTTAGAAAAACTAATATTAAGTAATATTATTACAGTGTCACAATAATAGTAGTTTTCAAATAAATTCAAAATTCTGGTGAGATGGCTCGTCCGACTAATATTATATAATATTCTATAATACTATTTATTCACTAATATTATATAACATACCTGACCCCTAGTCATTTGGCTTACCAGAGTTAGCTTGTCCATAGGGTGAACATTCTTCACATTCAGAGGGGTGATGATGAAGTCCACGAACAAGAAGATCTTATCTAAGTCGATTGCTGGCTGATCTGCTGGTAGAGGAGGTGCCAGCCTGTCAAGTACTTGACTAACTGTACTGCTGAATGTAGTGTCCAGCATGTGTACCAGCTTGTAGTTTGGGGGGCCTTTGGACTCAGGCGGTATGAGCTCCCAGAGAGAAAGCTGGCACTCCTCGCCTTGGTTTTGATCCTTGCCCTTGTTCTTGTACAGCCGGCCCTGGGCGAGGGCCTGCTGCTCCTTGTACAGCCGGGTGGTACATTTCATAACCGGCACCACGAACTGGGTCTCGACCTCGGAGCTGGTGAGTCTGGCGCCCACATCTGTTTCGCACAAGAACGTGGCTAGTGTCTTCAGCCATTGTAGCGAAACCCCCTTTGCTGATGGGGGGCCGAGGGCATCGGCTCGACGAGGGTCACCGTCAATATCCGTCAGAAGACCGATGTCGATGGCTCGTTCCTTCAAATTCAGGATGGGAGGCAGTCGCGGGACGTTGTCTACCAGGGGCAATTCCCTCGAGTCAAACGAAGGCAGTCTGTCTAAGTCCATGGATGGATCCGAGACCACAGATCCGAGCTGTAATTGTGAGTCGGTACTACTGCTGCCAGTACCCAGCTGACCTCGTCCTCAGGGTGCGACGGGCATGACAAGATTCCTGACCTGCGGGCCTGTGCGAGGTCTCGGGGATTAGGGCGGATTAGGGGCACCAGCCAGTTACTACGCCAGGCGTCGGGACTCTGCTACGGGCTTGGCATCCCCCGAACGAAACAGGCTAGCAGTGACCCGTAGTATCACCTGGGCACAACCTGTACGCCTGAGTTCGACGGTCGACGTCGAGGCAGAGCGGATGGGATTCCTCGACAGGTCGCTGTTTCCAACTCGGTTCTAGGTCAGTATGAGACTGTAAGGTTATGTCTATGGACAGGTTCCCCACGCTCCCCCTTGTCAAAGCGCCCAGTCCGGCATGCCTGGCGCTCGGAGGTCGTCAACAGAAACGTTGTGCAAGGTCCAAGAGACGAAGGTCGTGCGGAGCATACTATGCTGGGAGCTCAGCTCGATTTCAGTTCTGAGCAGAAGCTAGGACTGACAGCACGGTCTAGACTCGATGTTTACTAGATATTTAGGCGGAGCAAGAATTTTTCGGAGGGGATTTGGAGGAGAGGAGGGAGAAGAACTAGCAGTGGGTGAATATCAAGGCGGAGCACGAGCTTTGTGGAGAAGAGCAAGGAGAAGAACCAGCGGTGGGTGGCTATTGAGACAAAGCAAGACCTTTCTCGGGGAGGAGATGTCCACCAGCCAGCGTTCGATATTGTTCGATATTGAGATCGTAAAAACGCCTCCGGGAGAAGATGGAGGAGCAGAAGCATTGGAAGATTGGGGACGCGCGACTCGAGGGACCGGGGGAGCCGGGTGGTTGGGCTGCTCCCTCGCCCGCACCCGCTCCCCTCACCAGCGCCAACGTCTGTCCCGCCCCCGGCCGCTCAGATCATCCTGGGCAGGCGCAGGGACGGTCTTCATGGAGTCCTACCTGTTCTACCTTCATGGAGTGGCAGCGAGCCGCGGACGCCGGATTCGCAGTCGACACGCTAGCGAGGTTTTCTCGTCTGCATCCGCCATAGTTTTGTGCCCTGGGCGGTGCAAGGGTGGTCATGCCATGATGGGAGCCGTATGAAAGCGAAAGAAGGGCACCTCTAAGACGAGTCACAGGGGTTAGAGTTCGAGCCTAGAATTAGACGCGTCCCTAGTCCCGAACACTGCGACAGGCCTGTTCAAATCCCTCTCAGAGTTTACGTGGCACAAGAAGAGCCCCCTCCCCCCCCCACCCCCCCACCCGCATCCCCACCAAAACAATGTGCGTGTAAATACGAACATCCCAGTGAAAGCGTACGTGTTCACACGCACTCACCCCTCCAGAGTGTGCGTGTTCACACGCAGACAAGTACGGGTTGAACTACCCTGCCGTGTAATTATGTAATCAAGACCACGACGAACTGAAAGAAACAAAACCTGTACTCGCAACTGCAAAAAAAGCAAAGGGATGATTCCAGTATCCAACCTTTTGTATGTTTGTATCAATGTGTGTATGTTACTGTCCAGGGGTAGACCAAATAGGCTGAAGGGACTTGCCCAACCGCGTTAGGAAGGGCTTAAAAAGAAAAAGCACTGATGAACTGAACCGCAAACAATCGTTTTACCAACGGGGGCCCTTAGTGGGTGGTGGGAAATATTCATATGTCAAACATACGCAAAACATTGGTCTGATAATCTTCGTGTCGTCTTAGGTTTTGTTGTTTACATCAACTAAGAGTCTAACCAATAGGATGGAGTGGTGGGGTGCAGTACTTCAGCATACTACACAAACAACATAATAAAAATAAAAACTCCTTACATTTTAACAAAATTAAAAGCAGGTTCATTGGTAGTAAATGTTGTTACAAACACATACATACTGAAATAAATCCGCTTTAAGACACATTGGTGCCGAGTACCACATCAGAAAACAAAAACGCGCTCCATCCATGTGGGGCGCACATATCAAACATAAATGTCTACTATATCAATAATTTTGCACGCATGAATATAGATACAAGAACAAATAATAAATGCTACAATTATCTTGGGTTTGCCCGTGCACTTGCATGTGCAGAAGTACAGGCTACAATCAAGACAGGCGCCTGTCAGTAGCTGCGCTTATTTTTGGGCTACACAATGCAGCTTCCATCCAGCTCCAATAGCCAGTCACTGGGTCAAGCCGAAAAGATTCAGCTGCATTTTCATGCCTGTCATGCCCGCTTTCAGAAACACTAGCTAGCTTCTGCTTTGGACCAAGGATGGGGGGAAGGAGCTGCCTAGAAGCTGCTACACTTGGCCCCCCAAAATAAACAGTGCTAGTGGCTTCGCGTTTCCTTTAAACGTTGACTTGACTTGAATTCACTCGACTTAACTTGAAGCAACTTTTCAAGTTGTTGTTTCTTTATTATTAGCAATTTTCCTGTAGTACACAAGTACAACAGAGATCAACTAAAGTCAAGTCATTCAATGGAAATGGACCGTATATCGATATGCAAATAGATCAATAGAATTCCCTAACTAGCTATGTCTGTTCCAACATCTGTCATTGGTGGTTGGCCCCAGTGCAGTCAAGCAGGCTGGCCCCCTCAAACTCACGCCTCGTAATAATATCAAACATTAAATTAATTATCAGCGTCATACAATACATTGATTTATTGATGTATGTTCTTTCTTAGCAGGCATCCTGGCTCAAGGGCAAACCAGATCACTGATGCTATCCCCAAACATCAACAAAGCGCCATAATTGCAGCGGTAGATTCCTTCCCAGCAGGGGCTCTGGCTCAAGAGCAGACCAGATGACTGGTGCAATCACCAAACATGGGCAAAGGGTCCCTATTGTAGCAGTAGGTATCCTTGCAGCAGGGGTCCTTGCTTAAGGGCCGATCAGATCACTGGTGCAATCCCCAAACATTGACTAAGGGTCGCTATTGTAGCAGTAGGTATCCTTGCATAAGGGCTGATCAGATCACTGGTGCAATCACCAAACGTCGACAAAGGGTCGCTATTGTAGCAGTAGGTGTCCTCACAGCAGGGTACCTTGCCTAAGGGTTGAACTCGTCACTGATGCAATCCCCAAACATGGACAAAGGGTCACTATTGCAGCAGTAGATTCCTTCCCAGCAGGGGTCCTGGTTCAAGAGCAGACCAGATGACTGATGCTATTCCCAAACATGGACAAAGGGTGCCTATTGCAGCAGTAGGTACCCTTGCAGCAAAAGTCCTTGCTTAAGGGTTGAACACATCGCTGATGTAATTCCCAAACATGGACAAAGGGTCGCTATTGTAGCAGTAGGCATCCTCGCAGCAGGGTTCCTTTCTTAATGGTTGAATTCATCGCTGATGCAATCCCCAAACATTGACAAAGGGTCATTATTGTAGCAGAAGGTGCCCTTGCAGCAGGGGTCCTCGCCCAACTCGGGCGGCACGACCACCCCGTCCATCACACAGCGTCTGCCCATTAGGGTGCACTGCTCATTTTGTTTGGAAGTGCACTCCTTGGCAAGTTCTCCGCTGACGGGGTCGTACCAGACTGGGGCACACAACTGCCTGATGAAGTCGTACCTGGAGAAGAGGCGCAGTTCTGGAGTAAGGCCAAATATGCAAAAATCTGGAGGGAAGCTAAAAGATGCACAAGTTCTGGAGTTAAGCTACAAGATGCAAAAGTTCTGAAGATAAGCTAAAGATGCATAAGTTCTGAAGGTTAGCTAAAATATGCACAAGTTTTTGAGGTAAGCTAAATATGCACAAGTTCTGGAGGTTAGCTAGAATATGCACAAGTTCTTGAGGTCAGCTAAAATATGCAAAATATCTGAAGGTAAGCTAAAAGATGCAAAGACAGCAACATTCTCCACCGCAGGCACTGATGAGTGCCTTCCCCAGGGCAACATACAGCCCACCACCACCACCAAACCACCACCACCACTATGCCCACTACCACCAAAGCCACCACCACCATGCCCACCACCACCATCACCACCACCACCAATTGTAAACGAAGCACATGGGGATGTAATGGAACACAATTTTACTTTGTTTTAAATACTAAAAACAAGTTGGATCCTTTCTCTAACTGGTGGATGAACTCGCTCCTGCAGTACTTCTGGCAGTATCTGGCAGTAGCTAAGGTGGAAGTACTGGCAGTAGCTGGCAATAGCTGGCAGTAGCTAAGGTGGAAATACTGGCAGTAACTGGCAATAGCTGGCAGTAGCCAAGGTAGAAGTACTGGCAGTAGCTAAGGTGGGAGTAGCGAAGGTGGAAGTACTGGCAGTAGCTAAGGTGGGAGTAGCTAAGGTGGAAGTACTGGCAGTAGCTAAGGTGGAAGTACTGGCAGTAGCTGGCAGTAGCTAAGGTGGAAGTACTGGCAGTAGCTGGAAGTAGGTAAGCTGGAAGTACTTCAGGCAGTAGCATGAAGTACAGATGAACTCGTACCTGAAGTACTTCTGGCAGTAGCTGCTGATGCAGATGGCATTGGCGTTCTCGGGGCAGGAGATACCGGCGCATGGGTTGCGGGCACACATGGCAATGGGTGATCCCTGGAGGCACTTGTTCATCACTGCCACCCCCTTATTACCGGTACACTGCCCAGGAGTGCACTGGTCGCCTTCAAAGCCCCCAACGCAGTACGCCCAGCAGGTGTTCGGGAACTCCTGCCCAGTGCCACAACACACCGGCTCAGTCTTGTGCTTGTAGCATTGCGAATCACACCTGGGTCGGCACTCCCCTTGGTAGAAGGGGTTGTTGGTAGCGCCGCCGTCGCACTGGGCCAGGCAAGGGGAGCTAAAGGTCTTAGGAGAGGCATTCTGGGGGCCGTTGGGTCCCTCGACTACCCGGGTCACACAAATGGGATCCCAGGAGAACTTGCTTACTGAGGGACATGAGTCACATTTCTCTGCAGCAGGAAATGGGAAATAAGGCTTTTTAGCAGGGATGTTTTTTTCAGATCTGAAAGTGGGTTTTCCTATATATAGCAGGAAACAGATCCCTGGTAATTGGATATGCCCTGGACTATAACATGCGAACATAGGCAGGCCCATCCTACGGACCCCCTGGACTAAATCATACAAACTTACTGAGGGGCATGCGTCGCATTTATCTCCAACAGGGAATGGGAAAGAAGGGTTATTGGATTTGCCCGAAACTGTACCATACTAACATAGGCAGGCCCATCCTACCTACCCCTTGGACTGTATCATACAAACATACTGAGGGGAATGCGTCGCATTTCTCTGCAAGAGGGAATGGGAAATAAGGGTAATTGGATATGCCTGAGACTGTACCATACTAACATAGGCAGGCTCATCCTACCACCCCCCTGGACTGTATCATACAGACATAGGCATGCTCATCTAACCTGTATCTGCACTACAATATGACCTTCTCAGCTGAATTCATCTTGACCATACATGAACATCATAAGTACAATAATAAGAGGCTACCCCCTAGACTGTATCAGACAGACATAGGCATGCATGCTCATCTGGACGGTATCAGCACCACAATTATGACCTTCTCAGCTGCATTCATCTCGACCATCAAGTCCATAATCACCTCCATGTACATCATAAGTACAACAATAAGAGGCTAACCCCTCGACTGTGTCATACAGACATAGGCATGCATGCCCATCTGGCCTGTATCAGCACCACAATTATGACCATCTCAACCGCATTCATCTCGACCATAATCACCTCCATGTACATCATACGTACAACCATCATAGGCTAACCCCTGTACAAACAAACATAGGCAAGCCCATCTTACCTGAACCATCACCACAGACACTAACCACCAATCCAACCAGCTTACCTGAACCATCACCACAGACACTAACCACCAATCCAACCAGCTTACCTGAACCATCACCACAGACACTAACCACCAATCCAACCAGCTTACCTGAACCATCACCACAGACACTAACCACCAATCCAACCACCAATTCAACCAGCTTACCTGAACCATCACCACAGGCACCAATCACCAACCCAACCAACCACCAACCATCTTACCTGAACCATCACCAAAGGCACCAAGCACTAACTCAACCAAACACCAACCATCTTACCTGAACCATCAGCACAGGCACCAACCATTAACCCAACCAACCACCTCCTATCTTACCTGAACCTTCACCACATGCATTAACCACCCATCTTACCTGCACCATCACCACATGCACCACCCACCACCACCCATCTTACCTGCACCATCACCACATGCACCAACCACCAACCACCTAGCTTACCTGCACCATTAACACATGCACCACCCACCACCCACCACCACCCATCTTACCTGAACCATCACCACATGCACCCACCACCACCCACCACCACCCATCTTACCTGCACCATCACCACATGCACCACCCACCACCACCCATCTTACCTGCACCATCACCACATGCACCAACCACCAACCACCTAGCTTACCTGCACCCATTAACACATGCACCACCCACCACCCACCACCACCCATCTTACCTGAACCATCACCACATGCACCCACCACCACCCATCTTACCTGCACCATCACCACATGCACCCACCACCACCCACCACCACCCATATTACCTGAACCATCACCACATGCACCAACCACCAACCACCTAGCTTACCTGAACCATCACCACAGGCACCAGGAGAAGCCACCTCTGTTCCTCTGCACTTAGCCATGCATTCGTTGGGGTAAGTGCGTCCGTTGGTACCACACACCAGGAGACCAGGAGGGCCTTGACGAGAGCCATCATCACAACCGCAGTTGTCCCTCTCAAAAGCTTTGATTTTGATAAACGTTGTCTCCACCTTCAATATCAGCGTGGGTGGGTTGGTGGGTGGGTAGGTGTGAGTATGATTGTCTCCCAATGCTGATCTTGGTAAACATTGTTTTCACGTTCGAGACAGTTTCAGTTTTAGTCAGGTCAGATAGAGGATCAAATTTAGCATCTTGCTAAACGCTGTCTTCACCATTAAGATAGTAAAGTTTTAGTCAGGTCAGATTATGATCTTGATAAACGTTGTCTTGACCTTCAAGACATGATCAGTTTTAGTCAGGTCAGATAATGATCTTGATAAACGCTGTCTTCACCTTCAAAACGTTTTCAGTTTTGGTCAGGTCAGATAATGATCTTGATAAACGCTGTCATCACCTTAGTTCAGTTGTAGCAGGTCAGATAAAAATGGTTGTAATCCAATTTAGCAAAATATTATACATATCTTATGTTAGTAAAAAATCAAAAATTAAGCAGCGACGCAAGCGACGCGTAAATTGGCGGAGAGTGTTGGCAGCGGAACTACAGGTGGCAACAATGGAGCTGACTGAAGCCAGTTAGTTGTGAGACAGTTGGCTGACGTTTCAGGCGTCACATTTTCGGTCGGTCGGACGGCCGCACAAACGGACAACAGGGTAACCCTGGGGACTACCGCCCCACAGAAAGGGGAGCTCCGCCAAAAATGAATCTCCCTCTCTGCGACCGCTTTTATCTTGATCAAATTTGCTACCACCAGGAAGAAGTAGTTATGCAAAACGGTGTGTTTGTGTGTGTCAGTGAATGTGAATGTATGTGTGTCTGTGTGCGTGATTGAGTTCAGAGCATCCATAGCTATGTACAAGATGTAGGATGGCCACACTACCGGCATGTGTGTGTGTACGTGTGTTAGTGTGTGTCTGCGTGTGTGTGCTTGTTTGTATGTGTGTGAATGCTTATGTATGTGTGTTTGTGTGCGTGATTGAGTTCAGGGCAACCATGGCTATGTACAAGAAGTAGGATGGCCACACTACTGGTATGTGTTTGTGTGTGTGCGTGTGTTAGTGTGTGTCTGTCTGTGTGTGTGCGCGTGTGGATGTTTAGGTACGTATGTTTGTGTGCATAATTGAGTTCAGAGCATCCATGGCTTTGTACAAGAAGTAGGTAGGTCACACTACCCGTATGTGTGTGTGCTTACGTATGTGTGTGTGTGTGTGAATGTTTAGGTATGTATGTTTGTGTGCGTAATTGAGTTCAGAGCATCCATGGCTATGTACGAGAAGTAGGGGCCACACTATGTGTTTGTGTGTGTACGTGTGTTTGTGTGTGTCCGTGTGTGTTTGTGTGTGTACGTGTGTGTGTGTGTGTCCGTGTGTGCGTGAATGTGTGACTTATTGTGTCCGTGTGTTTAAGTGTGTACGTTGTGTTGTGTGTCCGTTATTGGTTTGTGTCCGTGGGTTTTGTGTGTGAAAGTGTGTGTGTTGTCTGTGTGTGTTTGGTGTGTAAGTGTGTGGGTGTGTACGTGTTGTTTGTTGTGTGTACGTGTGTGGTAAGGTGTGTTGGTGTGTGTAGTGTGTGTGTGTCCGTGGTGGTGTTGTGTACGTGTGATTGTGCGTGTAAGTGTGTGGGGGTGTGGCAGAAGTGTGTTTGTGTGTGTTGACTTGTAAGTGTGTGTGGTGTACGTGGGGGTGTTTGTGGTGTGTAAGTGTAGTGGGTCAGTGGGCCGAGTGTTGGGTTGTGTAAGTGTGTGTGGGTGTTGTGTGCTGTGTTGTACAGTGTGTTGGGGTGGGTCCGTGTGGTGTAGGTTGTGTAAAAAGGTGTGTGTGTGTCTTGTTGGTGTGTGTACGTGTGTGTTTGTGTGTGACGTGGGTGTTGTGGTACGATGTTGTTGGTGTGTGGGCCGTGTGTGTTGTGTGGTCATGTGTGTGTGTTTACTGTGTTGGTGGTGTCGTGTGGTAGTTGTGTGTAAGTGTGTGTGTGAGTGTGTCAGTGTGTTGGTGGTTGTGTGTCCGTGTGTGTTTGTGTGTGTACGTGTGTGTGTGTGTCAGTCGTGTGGTGTTGGGATGTGTGTCCGTGGGTGTTTGTGTGTGTACGTTGTGTGTGTGGCCATGTGTTGGTGTGTGCCGTGGTTTGCTGCGTATGTAAGTGTGATGGTGTGTCCGTGTGTTTGGTGATGGGTCCGTGTGTGTGTTGTGTGTGTGTTTGTGTGTGTACGTGCTGTGTGTGTACCGTGTGGTTGGTGTGTGTAAGTGTTGTTGTGTTTATAAGTGGGTGGCTTGTCAGTGGGTGTTGTGTGTGTTGCGGTGTGTGTGTTGTAAGGTGTGGTGTGTGTCAGTGTTATGGTCTGGTGTTGTAATGTGGTGTGTGTGTCCGTTGTGTTCGGTGTGTTGGTGTCGTGTGTCTGTTGTTTGTGTGTGTAGTGTGTGTGAGTGTCAGTGTGTGTGTGCGTGCCAGGTGTGTTGTTTGTGTACGTGGTGGGTGTGTCCGTGTGTTGGTGGGTCCCTGTTGTGTAGTGTGTGGGTGCCGTGATGTGTAAGTGTGTGGTGTGTGTCAGATGTGTTGGTGATGTGTCCGTGTGGGTCTGGGTGTTAAGTGTGTGGGTTGTGTAAGGTTGTTTGTGTGTGTCCGTGGTGTTGTGTGTGTAAGTGTGGTGTGTGTCGTGTGTTTTGTGTTGTGTATCGGGTGGCAAGAGTTGTGTTTGTGTGTTGTAGCGTGCGTGTGTGTCCGGTGTTGTTGGTGTGTGTAACACCCGTTTTTATGTGTGTTGGTTGTGTGTACGTGTGTGTGTGATGAGTGGTTGGTGGTTGTGTAAGTGTGTGTCTGTGTGGTGGTTGTGTGTGTGTGTCAGGGTGTTGGTGTGTGTACGTGGTGTGTGTGTAAGTTGGTGTGAAGTGTCCGTGTGTTGGTGTGTGTCCGTGTGTGTTTGTGTGTGTACGTGTGTGTGTGTGTCCGTGTGTTGGTGTGTGTCCGTGTGTGTTTGTGTGTTAGTGGTGTGTGTGTGTGTATGGTGGTGTTGGTTGTACTGTGTGTTACAGCGGTGTGTGGGTTTGTCATTGTGGTTTGTGAGTGTACGTGTGGGGTGTGTCAGGTGTGTTTGCTTGGGGTGTTACGTGTGTGTGTGTGTGTACGTGTTGTGTTTGTGTGTGCAAGTCGTGTTGGTATGTGTACGTGTGTGGTGTGTCCGTGTGTGTTGTGTGTGTTAGTTGTGTGTGGTGTCCGTGTGTGTGTGGTGCGGTACTGTGTGTTGTGTGTACGTGTGTGTTTGTGTGTGTACGTGTGTTTGTGTGTGTGTCTGAATGTTTATGCACATGTGTTTGTGTGCGTGATTGATTTCAGAGCATCCATGGCTATTTACAAGATGTTGGTAGGTCATGCTAGGTGTTAGTGTGTGTCAGTGTGTGTTTGTGTACGTGTGTGTTTCTGTGCATGTGTGTTTGTGTGTGTGTGTGTGTGTGTGTGTGTGTGTGTGTGCGTGAATGTTTCGGTTTGTGTATTTGTGTGCGTAATTGAGTTCAGAGCATCCATGGCTATGTACAAGATGTTGGTAGGTCATGCTAGGTGTTGGTGTGTGAATGTGTGTTGGTGTGTGAACGTGTGTGTTTGTGCGTGCGTGCGTGTGAGTGTGTGTGTGTGTGTGTGTGTGTGTGTGTGTGTGTGAATGTTTATGTATGTGTGTCTGTGTGCGTTATTGAGTTCAGAACATCCATGGCTATGTACAAGATGTTGGTAGGTCATGCTAGGTGTTGGTGTGTGTATGTGTGTTGGTGTGTGAACGTGTGTGTTTGTGCGTGCGTGTGAGTGTGTGTGTGTGTGTGTGTGTGTGTGTGTGAATGTTAATGTATGTGTGTCTGTGTGCGTTATTGAGTTCAGAGCATCCATGGCTATGTACAAGATGTTGGTAGGTCATGCTAGGTGTTGGTGTGTGTATGTGTGTTGGTGTGTGAACGTGTGTGTTTGTGCGTGTGAGTGTGTGTGTGTGGTGTGAATGTTAATGTATGTGTGTCTGTGTGCGTTATTGAGTTCAGAGCATCCATGGCTATGTACAAGATGTTGGTAGGTCATGCTAGGTGTTGGTGTGTGTATGTGTGTTGGTGTGTGAACGTGTGTGTTTGTGCGTGTGAGTGTGTGTGTGTGTGTGAATGTGAATGTATGTGTGTCTGTGTGCGTTATTGAGTTCAGAGCATCCATGGCTATGTACAAGATGTTGGTAGGTCATGCTAGGTGTTGGTGTGTGTATGTGTGTTGGTGTGTGAACGTGTGTGTTTGTGCGTGTGAGTGTGTGTGTGTGTGTGAATGTTAATGTATGTGTGTCTGTGTGCGTTATTGAGTTCAGAGCATCCATGGCTATGTACAAGATGTTGGTAGGTCATGCTAGGTGTTGGTGTGTGTATGTGTGTTGGTGTGTGAACGTGTGTGTTTTGTGCGTGTGAGTGTGTGTGTGTGTGTGAATGTTAATGTATGTGTGTCTGTGTGCGTTATTGAGTTCAGAGCATCCATGGCTATGTACAAGATGTTGGTAGGTCATGCTAGGTGTTGGTGTGTGTATGTGTGTTGGTGTGTGAACGTGTGTGTTTGTGCGTGTGAGTGTGTGTGTGTGTGAATGTTAATGTATGTGTGTCTGTGTGCGTTATTGAGTTCAGAGCATCCATGGCTATGTACGAGATGTTGGTGGGTCATGCTAGGTGCTGGTGTGTGTATGTGTGTGTTTTGGAATGTGTGTTGTTTTGGAAAGTGTTTTTTATTGTTTGTGTTCTGCGTGTGTTTTGTGTGAGAATGTGTGTGCTTGTGTGAGAATGTGAGTGTACATTTGTGCATGTGTGTGTGTGTATGTATGAGAATGTGTGTGTGGTGTGCATGTGTGTGTATGAGTGAGAATGTTTATGTTTGTGTGTATGTTTGTACGTGTTAGAATGTGTGTGTTTGTGTGAGAATGTGTGAGTTGGTGTGTGTTTGCGCCATGAATATGTGTGTTGGTGTGCATATGTGTGTGTGTGTGAATGCGTGTGTGTATGTGTGTTTGTGTGTGTATGTATGAGAAAGTGTGTATTTGCGTGTATTTGTGGGAATGTGTTTTGTTTGTATGTGCATGTGTGAGAATATGTGTGTTTGCATATGTGTATGTGTGAGAATGTGTGTGTTTGTACATGTCTTGTGTGGGCATCACCTTAGGCACTGGCCTGTCAGCACAGCGGCCTTTGAAGTCGATGGTAGCACCCTCACAGTCCGCTAAACACTGGTTGGAGTACTCTTTTCCCTCGTCAGAGCAGACGGGGCGTAACTCCCGTGTGCATCTGCACAGAGGCTGCAATGGCTCCAAGGACTTGAGGCCCCCTGAAGATCGCTCTGCACAGGGCCCCGAGAAATCAATGGTAGCATCCTCACAGTCGGCTAAGCACTGGTTAGGGTACTCCTTTCCCTCCTCAGAGCAGACGGGGCTTAACTCTTTGGTGCATTTGCACTGAGGACACTCGCCCTCCGAGACAATGGGAACCTCAGCACATGAGGCGCTGCATTCAATTGAAACGTGGGTTGTCAGATTTGCATTTGCACAGAGGACACTTGCCCCCCGAGACAATGGGAACCTTGGCATTTGTTACAGTCCAGAGGTAGGCCAATAGGCAAAAGGGACTTGCCCAACTGGGATGTTCTTACAAAAGTCAAACCTTGTTGTCCTGACCAACCAAAGTAATTACAGTAAGCTTGGAGGGTCCTCCTTCAAGTTCTATATTCAGAAATGCATTTGAATTCAAATTGCAATGGCTATTGTCTAGGTTGTCAAGATCCAATCTCAGCTCATTTTTTTTTTTTTTTTTTTTTTTTTTTTATTATTATTATTATTATTATTATTATAATAATAATAATAATAATTATTATTATTATTATTATAACTATTATTATCATCATCAGCATTATTATTCTTACTATTATTATCATTTTCATTATCATCATTACAATACCTGCATCATTATTATTATTGTTATTAATATTAATATATATATATATATATATATATATATATATATCTTTTTTATTATTATTATCATTCTTATTATCATTCTGATTTGTATTATTATTAGTGTGATTATTATATTATATTTCAACCTAACTGTAACCAGTGTGTGGTAACATCTATTTAGAGGACAATGATGGGACATCCACAACAGTAATCCTCTTGTACCACACTACACCATACTGCACCCCTCCACCCCATCACAGCAGCACACCACACTGCACCATGACGCACCTTACCGCATCGCCTCCACCACCACCACACAATCACTACCACACCACACACACACTCCACGCCAAACTACCATAAAAGTCTCACCAACTGCGTGACGGATGGGTATTTTTATCAGCTCCACATACAGGTGCCCATTCCATGGTGCAAGCGCAGCCAGCTGCAAGGTCAGGTGGATGGGTATGTGTGGGTGGGTGGGTGGGTAAGTGGGTGGGTGGGTGAAGGGCGGGTGGTGGGTGGGTTGCAAAGCGCAGCCAGCTGCAAGGTCAGGTGGGTGGGTGGGCGGGTGGGCGATGTGTTGGTGTGTGTGTTGGGGGGGGGGGGGGGGGGGGGGGGTAGGTGTGAGTGCATGTGGTGGTGGTGGGGGGAAGAGTGTGTGGGGTAGTGGGTGGTGGTAGCTGGGCAGAGGGTCAGGAGGCGAGGGAGCGAGGGGGTGAGGGGGTGTTGGGGGTAGGGAGGGGAAGGGGGTGAGGTGGCAAGGGTTAGGGGCATGGGAGCAAGGGGGAGGGAGATAGGGGGTAAGGGGGGTAAGGAGAGAAGGAGGTGAAGGGGCAAGGCGTGGAGGAGGGGAAGGATTGCAGGGTGGAGGGGGGCACAAGGGAAGGAGGGGAGGCAGGGGGGGAGGGGGGAGAGGGGGGGGGGGGGCACTTACCAACCAGCTTGCAGTTCCCTTCAAACAAGCTGTCAGCACTAACTCCATTGCATTCCGCGTAGCATCTGCTTCCATAATTCGTGCCGTCTAAGGCTTTCTCGCTGGACTCAGCACTGCATGTAGGCTTCCACGTCGTGGGGCACTCCGCGCACTCTGCAGGCATGGGTCACAGTCAGTCGACAGGAAAGCAGTTCAGGTGTGGTCACACATGGACCTCGGTCAGGCGTCAGGAAAGCAGCTCAGGTGTGGTCACACATGGACCTCAGTCAGTTGCCAGGAAAGCAGTTCAGGTGTGGTCGCACATGGACCTCAGTCAGTTGCCAGGAAAGCAGTTCAGGTGTGGTCGCACATGGGCCACGGCCAGTCGTCAAGAAGCAGATCAGGTGTGGTTGCACATGGGCCACGGTCAGTTGCCAGGAAAGCAGTCCAGGTGTGGTCACACATGGGCCACTGTCAGTAGTCAGGAAAGCAGTTCAGGTGTGGTTGCACATGGGCCACTGTCTGTAGTCAGGAAAACAGTTCAGGTGTGGTTGCACATGGGCCACGGTCAGTTGCCAGGAAAGCAGTTCAGGTGTGGTCAAAGCCAGGCGAAAAAAATGAGTCCAAGGCCGGAGGGTGGGTGGGTGGGTGGGTGGGTGGGTTTGCAAGGGGGTTGGGGTGCGTGCGTGAGTGTATGCGCGTGGGGGTGGGGGTGGGGGTGGGGGGTAGAGGGGGTCATTCTTCCGCCCCCACTGGTTTAACTCCCTGGTTTCCGTGAGTATTGCACGGGAGCGGGGGGAAGGGTTGCATTATGCAGACGATTAGACGATTCTTCTGCTTCTTCTCCTTTCGCCCAAATAATGTTAGGGGGGAAAAACGTGAAGTACTGGAATCGCAGCGCGGCTTGGTCTTACCTTCTCTACAGGGGGCTGGATAGGCGATCAAGGCCAAGGCACAGTCGGCCAGGCATGGGTTGTTGTAGGTGGTGCCATCGATAGCACAGACCTGTCGGAACTCTCGAGTGCACCTACATGAAGGTTGTGCTACAGGGGTGGGGGGCCGGGGGGTGGGAAATGGGAGGTGGAGGGGAGCATAAAGAAGGAATGGAAGGTGGAGCGAAACAAAAGTTCGAGGCTGCGAGTAGTACACATTGGCTTCAATGGGAATAGTAAGAGGCGAATTTCTCACCTGATGCTAATGCTAATAGCGACGTGAAAGCTATTAGTAGAAGGGGCATAGTTCGTTTTTATCAAATCGCAGCGGCTTGTCCTCTATCTTTCAGGAAGAGGCGGGTGGGGGGGTAAAATGCCTTAGTGACGCGCAAGGGCAGTCCAGTGCGCCGGTGGCAGTGTGACCTCGACATGTGTCAGCGGGATGAGCTGTATTAGAAATGTTGAGTGATGCAACACCCGCCCTGAACCTGGGCTGCTTCTCTGGCGCTTCCTAGTTTCAACAGCAACCTTTTTACAACGGAGTTTCAACCGAATCCGGCTTAGGCCCGACCCAATCTCAAACCGAATACGAACCGAATTCCAACGGAATCGGCTGGTCGGGAAGTTGATCCACGTGCGTAGGCAAGCACGTCAGCTGGTGGGTGAAACGGCAGCTGCCGGGTAGCATCGTAGCGCCCTAGCTTCCACTAGGGTAGCATCATAGCGCCCTGGCTTCTATAGCTATCAGAAAACGCAGCAGTCTTCCTGTCCACATCGCGCGTGCAAGTCTTTGCGACCAGCCTGCAACATCCCACGAGCTTTGAGCAAATGTGGAAGTAAGTACGGATGTACAATCTGCGGGATTGAGAACCAGGGGCTTTAAATAACTTAGGGTGGATTCCCATTGGACTGGATGGGTAAAGTCGGTTGTAGTACTGGATGGGTCGGTATTTGTCGGTTGGGCCCTTTGGATGGGTCGTTGAGCTCTTTGGATGGTTCGTGCATCCGTACACGGCCACCCATCCAAAACGCACTCCCATTGCAAGCAATCCGCACAATCCTTAAATCCGCACAATCCTTAAATTCCGTTTCAACATGTTTTGGACGGCCTCTGTCCCTCACAAACGCATACCCCCCGAACCCTATACTCAATGCAACCCACCCATCCTCGATGGATCTTGCCATTTTTGCCACTCCCATGACACATCGGCCCACCTTCTTGCCTCATGCTCCCACCCGAAGTTCGCTGCCCTCTACATTGCCCGACACAACGCCGCTGTCCTTCAACTCTATGACGCCATATGTGCTGGCTCCCTCGGCCGCTCCACATTCTATGTTGACGCATCTTCGAGAAACGCCCTCCCACTCGGTGTCTCCAACACCCGCCTACCCCCTTGGATCCTCCCACACCTCCCACCCACTTGTGCATGCCTCCACCCTTGCTCCTGTACCCCTGTCGCCAAATTGCGCCCCGATATCCTCTTCCTTTCCGGTCTCTCCCCTTTTGACGCCCCCTCCCACGACGCCACACTCACCCCGTCAGAACTTTCCACCCTCCAAGCCGCCCACACTGTCTATCTCTGTGAACTCACATACACTTGGGACGCCCGCTATCATACCACCCTTGCCATTAAACACGCTCAGCATTCCACCCTCCGTTCGGCTCTTCTCGCTGCTGGTTGGCGGGTCATCTCCCCGGACCCCATCATCCTCGGCTCCTTCGGTACCCTCTTCGCCTCCCTTATTCCCATTTTTTCTTCTCTCGGTATCCATCCTACTGACACCACCCGCCTCCTCCACTCCCTCCACCTGCACGCCGTCCGATGCGCACATACCATTGTGTGTACCCGCCGGCGCATGGAATCTGCTACACACTCGTCCCACACTCCTTCTTCCGCCACCGGCTATCGTGGGGGGTACCGCCCCCCCCTAGCCACCCCCCCGGTTTGATGGTTTTGTCCGAGGACCCCCTTTGGACAGCTTCCTTAATCACGCCGAATTGGCGTACTGCTTTACTTTTCTTTTCAAGCGACTGGATGGGTGCAGCAATACACGCATGTACCACCGGGAACCTTCGCAGGTACTTTCAATCAATAGTCGCAAGAAAAGACGGATCGATCGTTGACAGTTCAATTTCTTGCGCTGATCCATCCTAGATCCATCTATTCCTCTTCTCAAGACCGCACTCCGCGACCTGAAGTCATATCTCGCGGCGTCCATTTCTTTCTTTCAATCTTTCCACGCGATGAGCATGTCAGCCATGGAGCTATTCCGATCTGCTGCTGCCTCGCCTGCTCCCTTGCCTGCTGCCTTGCCTCCTGCCTTGCCTGCTGCCTTGCCTACTCCTTCGGAGCTTAGGGGGTTGTCGTGCTGCTGCTGTTGCACAAACTGATGTTGAGTCTGACTGTACAATCCTGACTTGGGTGTGCTCGTATGGGCATGGGAAACAGCTGAGGGAGCTGGAGAAGTTTGCGTCGAATGGAGAAGAAATTGTTAGAATGTCCCAGATTCTGTCTTGCTCGAAGATGATCTGTGATCCAAAAGTTCGGAAACTTCTGGCTAATGAAACTAGCAGGTCGGTTGAAGAAAGCAATACGCGTCAGTTGCGCGACCGTCGCCGGATCAATGCCGGACTGTGCCGGAAGGAGCCGGATATTTTGCGACCCATCCAGAGCCATCCAACCCACACCTCGGTCGAGGGCCTGGATGGATTTTGGCTTTTGGATGGGTCGTCTGGATGGGTATTTCGTCAGTACATCCGTACAAATACGAACCATCCAAAACCCCTATGGGAAGGTAAACATTGGATGGGTCGTCGGTTATCCGTACTTAACGACCCATCCAGACCCATCCTGCCCCAATGGGAATCCACCCTTAGGGTTCGTTTCTTACTACCGGTAGGCCACACTACCACAGCCCACCAATTCGTGTGCATACGAGTGTGGTGTAGCAGTGTTTATAGTTAGATCGGGAGGGTGAAATACGAAAAATGTCTGGTACCCCCCCAAAACAGTTGGAAGAGTAAAAAAGGGGGGGGGGGGGGGGGGGGGGGGGGGGGTACCCCACCCCACCAAATTTAGATAACACCTAGCCTATGTTGTGGCAAATCATCTCCTTAAGTACCCTGCATTTTCAAAACCCCAGGGAATGTTGTGGATTGTTTTTAAACAAGATTACAATTTAATCCAATATGCACCCTAGATAACTCAATATTTTAGCTTCCTTATTCCGGTAGTTCCTTGCTTTACTTTAACATCGTTTATAAGTTATAACTGACTTGCCTAATATTGACCTAAAACTTACATGAGCTTGCTACATGAAACCCACCAAAAGGTCTAAATGTAGCGCCCACCTGCGCCCACCATGATCATGTCAGCTTCAAGGTGCACTAGCATGCTTTAGTTTGGACTGAATAGCCAGCCAGGGGAGCTGCCTAGAAGCTGCTGCCTGTGGCCTAAAATATACCAAGAAACCCTTTGTAGTAGCACTCCAAGGCACCTCGGTTACACGATGGGCCTCGGTAGGACGGTTGAGCGGGTAGGGGTAATTCTCACAGAATGGCTGAGGCCATTCCACAGGCCTCCAACCTTGGAAAATAGTTTGTTGGGTCTCAGCACTTGCAGTTGCATCATCTCCATCAAGTGGCTGTGGCTGTGCTGGTTTGACTCCAAAGAAGTTACTGATTTTCTGCTGTCCAGAAAGGGGTTTCGGGGCTTTGTACACAAAGCAAGATGCTCTGTGCGTCTCAAAATCATCAGCATCTGTCCAGACCTTCCCACACTAACATGGAGGGATTTTCGCCTGAGTACCCTGGATGGATGGATGTACCCTTGCAGAACTTCTTGTGCTGCTCGAACTGTTGGGACCCCGCGAAATCAGTAGCCGACCGAGCACAAAGAGGACATGTGCATCCGTCATCGTCGTCAGACAGCAGGCGGCTAACGCTCAGGTCGACATGCTGCCTCTTGAATGGACTTTCGTCGTGAATAGACTCCTCGATGGTCCCATTCGACTTTGCAGTGCTAATTGATACATCCATGCCAAACCCAGACCAGGATAAGCAGCAGATCACCGGTACAGCAACGTTTCGAACTTGAACTCGAAATCGAAATCGAGCTTGAATTACATAGCAGGTGTCTGGAAAGTATGGAATTATAACGCTTGCATTGAGACGAAGTCGTTGCACTTCTCCAGAGATGAAACGGAGCAGTCAGAAAAAAGTTAGGAAAAAGTTGGCTAGGGGCCAGGGGGGGGGGGGGGGGGGGGGGGGGGGGGGGTACCCCCCGAGAAGGTGCCCAGAATATCGCCGGACCCGGGGGTATCGATAGATCACGTGATCCCCTAATAGAAATAGTAGGGGGCCCTGGCGGGTCCCCTGGAGGTCGGCCCCGGGGGTGGGGTAATGTTCGTCAAGCAGCAGTGGCAGCCTCCTTGGTGATGGATGCACAAGCAGTTGCTTACTTGTCCGTACAATTTAATATTGGGGGGGTCAAGAATCAATGTAGCATGGCATGGCATTATTAACTTGGTGGCCTGTAAGGCTAATGAACTTATTAGCTCACTGACTTCCCGAAGTTCCATGGAGGCAGGTGCAGCAACTCCCGAGGCTACAGTTGCCACTTCGCAACCTGCATGAACTAGTGCGAAAGAGCAGATTTCCTTGTCAAGCACAATGCGCTGATGCAATGAGCTACGAGAGTCACGAAGAAGCGAATTCTTCAAGGGGAAATCGTAGACATGCTCCAGGTCCCTAGACTGAGTTCACAGGACAGGAGGGAAACGACAAAATGAAAACGCCGCGTCCACAGTCCGCAACCCTGAGATACGTACGCGAAAAAGTGCCCTCAGAGGTAATCCGCCCCCGACGGGAATCGAACACGAGTCGGTAAGGTTTCAGGCCAGTCAAATTTACCGGCAACTTTGACCGGCTTTCTTGGGAAAATTGAAGATGTGACGATGTGAAAAACAGCACGATTTCGTTTAAGTATCGCATAGGTCTTTCTCCCTTAGGGGGCCGACCAACCACTGCCCGATACCCCAACATGGGCCGTGCCGGACTTTCTATGGCTCCTGGCATCCTCCTGGTTAGATACTAAAAACAATACTACACATGTTCACACCGTCCGCAAAGGGTGAGCAGCTTGAAGGATGGTAGACAATATAATCAAACACATCATATATCTACCGGTACTTGGTACTTCAAATATTGTCCATGCACAAAGCATCGAAACCCGTCCTTGCTACAGTTGCCTAGGTCGGTCATCCAACAGGTGGGCGAGGGATACCGGAATCCTAGGAAGTAGGAACTACAACCAAGCTCCATGATAGCCTTCTTCATCATGCCCATTAGCATACTGAGTTGCCCGAGGTCTCATATGAGGGAAGAGTACGGAGTTGGTTGGTCAATCCGCAAGGTGCCCCAGAGGGTCCCCTGGTGATCGGCCCAGGGGCTTGTGTGTCGGTAGGTGGGTGACAGAATGACACCGATGGGTGGAGAGAGGCACATATATATGTTGAGAGGCACATATATATATATATAAGGCAATGTTGCACACGGGGAATGAACCATGTCCTGTTATTGTCTGACTTATACGTCAGCTGCTGAGTTGGCAAAGTGTGCACCGGTACCTGTCCCTTCCCGGTCCCTTGCGCCTGCCGCCAGGCTATAGGCTAGCTATGACCTGTACGCGTCTGCAGTACCTCGCAGTACGCATCTTATCTTTCTATATGATTGCATCGATTGCTCTTAACTCTTATGATCTTATCTTCTCCCATTGAGTATATACTGTGTAAACACTTCGACTGAAATGTCCAGCCTCCAGTCAACTATGAGATTAGGTTACGGGCTTAGGAATGCGGCTGTGTCCACGGGGACACGCCACTGTCAGTGAGACTGACCTAGCTGTCGCGTAACTCTGACAGTGGGTGTGCTCAATCATAGTGTGCTGCATGGGCAAATGTGTGTGCATGAAGTCTTCGTAAAAAAAATCGAAATTGTTGTTTACATGTTAAGGTAGAAAGATAGAAAAAATATAGGGTGCAATATTGTGCAAGTAGTAGGCAACTAGTTGTTATCGGACTTGGACAACCTCACAACCTGCAATTACACGAATTATATTGCACTTCATTACTTTACTTATTGCATAATGCATTATGCTTGACTTTGTAACATGTGTGCACATGGCATTATTATTGACTGGTGCTAGTGAGCTGTACACATGAAACACATGCTGCTCCTTTTCACGTCGTCATGAAGTGAAAAACAACGTCCCCATGACGTGAAACAACGTCTTGACGTGAAAAACAACGTCCACATGACAGTTCGAGTGACGAGAATCCGCTTATATGACAGGTCACGTTCTTGGCGTCTTCCAACTTCCTATACAATGCGCTTCAATTCTTGGCACAGGCCGGCACAGGCTATCCTCAGGTCAATTTCACATATAACAACTCACGTCCGTCCGGCGATCAATCACTACGACAGCTGGTACAAGGATCGCACAAAATGAATTTCGGCAATTTCACGAAAGCCACGAAAATCGTCAGATCGCAAAAATCGGCCAGATCACATTTGTCGATCCATAGGTCTTCGCCTTCGGGGGCCCCAACGGGTAGAAAGCAGTACGCCAGGTCGGCGTGGGCCCACGCGCGCGTGCGCGTGGGTAGGGAGAAATGCTTGTCGATTACTTGAATGCTCTTCCTCTCATTCCTGACGTACAGTCGTACGCACGTGCGTGTGTCTACCCCTGTAGCTAAATATGGGGTAGTAGGGTTTGGCTTGGCCTGTCAGCTAGCAAAGACATAGGTAGGTAGGGACCCCGCAGGCTGTTCAGCCTTATAATCGGTTCCTAACCCTGTCGCTGCCCCGTCTGATCATAAATGGTCTAGGTCCTTAACCCTTACATAAGTTAATCAACCTAGACCAACGCCGCATAACCCCCCTTTGCGCGATCGGTGTGTTGCAGTTCTCGACTTATCGCTTCCTCGTGGCGACTCACATCCCAGAACTACAACTCCTCCTCGCAACCAGGGGGATCAGGTATGCCGCACTCCAAACTGTGTTCAGTTCGTAGACACACTTCGCACTTATAACAAGTGTAGCTAATGTACTCATTTGATGTTCCAGCCAGTTATTTGGCCAGGTCCTTCCCGAGGTCATATTTTTTTTTTTTTTTTTAAGATGTTGTGATCATACACCATGAGTAGCACAACTAAATTCAAGTGGAAACTCTGTCAAATATTTACAATTGATTGGAATGATCTATGTTGCAACAAAGATCTGCCTCTTCAACTAGTAAAAATGCTTTGAATAGGCTGCCTGAAACAATATAGCACACTAATACACTTTATTCCCTCCTGCAGCAAGCTGCCACACCTTCATTAGCTGCACAATGTAACATTGCACTCCTCAAATCTAGCTCACTTATCAATAATTGTTGTATCCGATTATCGCAACATCTTATGTCACAATCCCATGTTGCACAACTCAGGTATAGCAGCGTTTCCATTCCATGCTGCCATCCATATAACAACAATAATGTATGTTGTAACTCATTACTCATAGAACAACTAATTCAATAAGTTGTTCACCATACCCTGCTGTATACTGCATAGTATGGCTCTTTAGTCTGGACGTGTTGCTCTTAATCAGTAATGCCATGTATCCTTCCACCACATTGTTTATGTATTGTAAGCTTACTTTGGGACCATAAGAGCAACATGATGCTGCAGCCACATCCACAGACTTTTAGCAGTATAGATTAAGACCATAGACAACATCATATGTAGATCATGAATTGTTGGGTTGATCAACCCAACTGTCAGGTCCCATGTAGCCTCATACAATCCATCACACCTGAGTTTTGGTCTTCCCCTTTCCTTTACAGGCTCCCTTCCTTGGTAAAGCCCAAGAGCAGCTTCCTCCCTCCCTTCCATTTGCCAACTGCTTCGCCGACCATGTGTTAGCTCAGCTTGCTCCAACCCAGCCTGCCCCATGCCCACGTCCTCTCTCTCTTGGTGCTGCTCAAGAACTCTACACCCGATCCCTTGGGGGAGCTTCTCAGGTCATGGGTAGAGCTAACATGTTAGAAACGGTCTTACGCCGCAATGCTCTTGGTAGGGAACTCCAGGCTTTCCTTGCTACCAACCCCCCTCCTCTACCCAACCTCCTAGCTACCGCTCGTCCTCAAGAGGTGCTAGTCTTCATGCAGAGCCAGTTCATTCTTGGGCATGCTGGTAGCCTTCTTCCTGGTATGACAGACCCCGTGGCTTCTCCTAGTGGTGTATCTGGTGCTTTGAGCCACTTCGCTACTCTCTTTGAGGAATTGGGCCGTCGTGGCCCATATGATGAAACCACTGGCTCTGGCAACCCTTGTGATAGCCATGAAGTCAAGCGGTATAAGCAGGGTTATACCCGGGTTCTCCAAGAGGCTGGCTATCAAGAATCTTCTGCTGTACCCCTTACTAAGCCCAAGGCCGACCTACTGCTGGCCTATCTAGATCAGCAGATAGAACTCTCTGCCTCCCCTTTTCAGAAACTGAGTTTGGCCCGTGATGCCCTCCTTTGCTTGTTTGCCTGGGACAGTGCCATGCGGGGGAAAGAAGGTGGTCCGACTCCACTACATGGACAAAACTCCCATCTTCCCATCCACTGGCTATGTCTCTGGCTTGCCCCTGCCAACCAAGGTTATGATCTTGCCTACCCATGGTACCAAGACCAACAAGAGATCCCGTATCCACCAAGAGCCCATCCCTTTATCTGTGGGTCCCCAGCCTCTCCTGTGCTTTCTCACACGGCTCTGGTCCTACATGGAGGAATGCCATGCCGCTGGATTCACCCCTTCTCACTTCCTCTTCCGTCCAGAGGCCCCCAACCACTCCTCATTTAAAGAGGCACCGTACAGCACCTCGAGCTTTATCCACAGGATCCACAAGCACCTTGGAGATAGTGGGCTCGACAACAGAGAAACCAGCCACAGCTTTAGGCGTGGTACCTTGCAGGCTACCTCCCAGGCCGCTATTGACTCCTCCCTGGCTATCTCTGCAGGTCGTGCAGCTGCTGCTCAGCATGGCCGCATCAAGACCCCACACATTGTGGACCTCTACTTGAGCCCTCATCGACACTGGGCCCGTTTCAAACCTTAGGTTTGATCTTGTATTGGAAATGATGACCCTCCTTTCATTACGGTGATTTAAATCATTTTATTGCCCTCTTAGTTACCCAGGATATAGATCTGTCTCTAATCACTTGTATGAGCAAGCACTAGATAGCGCAGTTAAATTCAAGGAAAGTAAGGTTGCTCGCGACAGTGGCTATGCTGCGTTGTTCGGACTATATTTATATCAGTGTCTAGATTATGTTGAAGGGACATGGGTTTGTTTTGTTCAGTCCTGTTACAGTCCTTGCCTATGAAATATACAAATCCAATCATGTATGGAATTTGCTCATTGTCATTGTCCATGTTTCGTTCTTGTCTCATTTGTCCTTCATTCCATGCCCTATGCCCTCCTCATGTAGGGTGGGTGGGTGGCTCTTAAAAATCAATTAGCTTTAGCGCCCTAGTTGAGCTGCTGTCTCATAAAAAACTGGACAGATCTCCTGCGGAACTTGAAACCTATCTCCCTACAGAATTTGAAACTCAAGCGTACCGCCTGACTGTATTCTTGCAGGATTGTACTACAAGACCTTTCAGGCATTCAGGTAATGTCGATTACTTGAATGCTCTTCCTCTCATTCCTGACGTACAGTCGTACGCACGTGCGTGTGTCTACCCCTGTAGCTAAATATGGGGTAGTAGGGTTTGGCTTGGCCTGTCAGCTAGCAAAGACATAGGTAGGTAGGGACCCCGCAGGCTGTTCAGCCTTATAATCGGTTCCTAACCCTGTCGCTGCCCCGTCTGATCATAAATGGTCTAGGTCCTTAACCCTTATATAAGTTAATCAACCTAGACCAACGCCGCCTAACCCCCACCACCCTGGCCTCCTAGGCCACACCCCAACAGCCTTGATGGAGCCTTGCAAGAGACCAAGTTGCCTGGACGCAAGGCCCAGCAAACTCAAACCCATTCCTCTAATACAGCTTGCACTGCGTACCTCGGGCACCTGTCCCTCCTCTAGTTTGCAGGTACCATACCCCCAGGGTGAAACAAGGTTGGCTTGTGTGGCAGCACCATCCTCTTAGTAGAGGTAAGTCTGCTATCCACCAGCTGTGCCAACACTGCTGCCCATGGCTTTGTCCAAACCGGCAGTACCATGATGCAGTCCACTTGCTAAGTCATCACCACCCTCAGGATTTGATCTACCTTGCCAAAGGGACCATTGATAAAACCACTCCGTCAGTACATGCTGTCCACACTTCTGGCTGCCACAGCAGCAGCTACCGCTCCAGCCAAGTGCCTGATGGAGTGCTCAGCCACCCTCTGCTGCCCGGCTAGCAATAGCTCTCCTTCCTGCATTTTTGTGAGCTCACTGTCCCAAGCCTCGGCTGCGTCTGTCAAGCTGCTCGCGTTCAACATCATCTTCTTCACCCCTGGGATTTTCAGGTTGATGGCTGGGACTAGATGCTTCATGCCATCTAGAATGAACTCCCCCTTCAGGAAGTTAAGTAGATCCTCGGCTGTTCTGGCTATCCAGATAGACAACTGTTTCTTAGCTGACCTTCCTTCTGTGTGCTTCAAAATCTCCACAACATAGAACTCTGCCATTTTTTTGAGCTGCAACATGTTGTTTTCCCATGAAAGCGAAGGCTGCCTCGACCCGCCTGAGCAGGTTTGAACAATGGTCTGAGCTGTCAGTTTGGCCACTTGGACCATCTGGTCCACACATCTCGTGAACCCCTCCTTCAGGGTCTTGTTGTCTCCTTCACCATCGGGCTTGTCCCCCAATAACCCACTTGCCTTACGCTCCCAGCAGCCGCTACCCCAGTCCTCCTCTAGCTCACGTCTGCCCCTTTGAGGCCGCTCCATACCCACCGGCTCAGAGGGCTTGCCACATACTTCTTGCCCCGCATGTAAGGCCTGGACCACCTCGCCCCATGTGAATAGCAAGCATCTTTCCCCCTTGCTCAGGGACTCCTAGGTCTCCCAGATCAACTTTCCTGTAGCTGTGACTCTGCCTAAAATGACCCTGCTGCAAGTGTTTACTCTGCCTTCACCCTTGGCCAATGTAATGATCTCGGTGTAACCACAAAGGCTCTGCTTGTATCCATCTATGCTGACCACCTTGATCTTGTCACCGTCCAGCTGCATCCTTGCCGGGATCACTATTACTCTCGCCCGATCTACATCCTGCCCATGAGGGTCGTACCAACGCTCTTGCTTGGTGACATCCTAATGGGCGGTACCCCCATACCTCATCAGCCACTCTTCCTTGTCCCTTGGGACACCACCTCCTCCCGCGATTCCCCAAGCTTCTCTCGGGAGCTTCTTTGATGCGGCTTCCATCTGCAGAGGTGCGACAAATCTGCCATCAGCCTTTTTTTTTTTTTTTTTTTTTCCAACCACTTCATGATCGAAAGCCATCACCCCTAACCCTAAATGGATCACTTGCATGTGTCCAAAACAAATATCAGCAAAACTCTGTACGTTCATGTCTCTCTCACATGTCTCCCTTATTTGATGGGCCATCCGTATAGTTACTAGAATAGAGATTAGCCCTTTCATTCCCTCTGCACTTTTGGAGTAACTGCTACCTCGGTGGGCAGAGCTTCTTCACGGCCTTCATGTACATGATCGATTCCCAGCAAGCAACTGGCAGGCAGATAAACACGTGTGTAACACAGTAGTTCCCTCCTGGATTCACCCTCAATGGAACAATTACAGGATCCATCTATAAACTCATCACTGGGATACGTTTCAAGTAAAAGTAATTACAGGCCCTGTAGGACTCAGCCCTACTCACTCGTCGCTATACATGTTTCTTTAGGGGGAATCAATTACAAGAACTCAACCCTCTCACTTCATCACTGTAATATTTTCTCATGGCTCCCTCATAGACTCATCCTAGTTGAGGGGAATGTTTCAAATTCTAACATGCTCTCTTACTCACTGGTTTCGTTCTTTAATCCACCTTCAGTGGACATATTTTATCATGGATTCACATCAGAGGCTCACAAAAACACCAGGGTTCCTTCTCTCTTCACTGTGTGATCTCGCAATGGATGCACCATCAGTGGATAACAAAAACACCAGGGTTCCTTCCCTCTTCACTGTGTGATCTCGCAATGGATGCACCATCAGTGGATAACAAAAACACTAGGGTTCTTTCCCTCTTCACTGTGTGATCTCGCAATGGATGCACCATCAGTGGATCAAATAACACCAGGGTTCCTTCCCTCTTCACTGTGTGAATCTCGCAATGGATGCACCATCAGTGCCGATACAAAAACACCAAGGGTTCCTTCTCTCTACTGGATCTCGCCATCAGTGATCAATCACACCAGGTTCCTGCCCTCTGTCACTGTTGATCTCGAATGGATGCCATCAGTGGATAACAACAACCCCCACCGAGGTTCCTTCCCTCTTCACTGTGTGATCTCGGCATGGCTGCACCATCATAGATCCATAACACCAGTTCCTTCCCTTCACTGTGTACTCGCATGATCACCATCAGTGATCACATAACACCAGTTTTCCGTTCCGTCCACTGGACCCTCAACATGGAATCACAAAGTCAACCAACTGATCACCAGAATTTGGTACCAACCTCGATTCTCTTCCCTTCACCCTTGTAGCTCTCTTGCGTTCCCCTCCTTCTTGGTTGGCTGATCTCTGTGGGTGTGGTTGGTCAAAACTCTCTGAGTAGACAAGGTTAACTGTCACGGCAATATCGTTTTGAGCGTCTGTTATCCAGACATGATTACTTTCCAGACAATTTGTTGAATTAGCACGAGATCGAAATTTAATTCCGCTACCTCGACTCTTTCAATCCTCAAGGAAAAGGCTTCTACTAGGACCAACTATCTCAGCTCATACCTCGAGAAAGTCTAGTCAATTTTCATTGGCAGTCGTGATGCAATACCAAGAAAAGGACAAGGTGAAGGTCAAGGACCGGTTTTTTAAACAAATTCAGTATTTGTGAAGGCCATCATAAACGCCTTCCACAAATCACGGATTATGAAGAAGAAGCGCATGTAAAAGATCAGTCCCTTCCCAATCTCTTGATCAGTCATCCTAGAAAAATTCCTATCTCTTGGGAAGGCATATTTCTTCACCCAGGACTAGAATTGGACCCTTGAGCTACGATGGATCAGACAGAACATGTGTATGTGGGCATGCATGAGGTGGGGCACACGTGTAGGCATGCATGAAAGATGGGGCATGCGTGCGGGCATGTAAGGGGGCAAGCGTGTGGGCATGCAAGTGCGCATGCATTACCATAGTGTGTGGGCATGTGTGGCAACTGGGGCGGGCATACATGAGGTTGTAGTGCTTTACTGCGAGTATCCACCCTGATTTTTCTAACTCCTTGCTACTACTCGTTGCAGGTCCTCTATTCCAAGATTGTTGAGGTGCTAAGAAGGGACAGAAATTTGGAGCCCAGGCGCTATGTGTATCGTGATGTCAAGCGTAGCCATCACCAAGAGCACAAGCAAGGACGCAGTTTCCATGATGATCACCTACATGATCTGCAGCCTAGCTGTTAGGGAGAGCGCAGTCGTGGACGCAGCCGGTATGTGGAACCCAGCCAGTCGCCAGAACCTGCTCGGGAACGCAAGCATGACTCTGAGAGTTAAGGGGTACCGGCCTAGCAGGGTGCCAACATGTGACACCAGAAACCTCCCACAGCCCACGAAGACGTCAGCTTGGAGACAGCTTTTCCCGTGACGCTGAACACAGGCGAGGTGGAATCAGTGACGGCATGCCCTGGAGATGAGAACACTCCCCTTGCCGTGATTCTAGATGTGACTGATGATATTTATGGGAATTAGTAAGGACATTTGTGCCCAGTAGTCATATCAAACTTGGATGAGGGTATGCATTTTGCTTTCACAAATTTGTGAACGGAACCTGAACGGAAGAAAAAAAATGTTTTGGCACTTAACTAGGGTGCGATAAAAACTATTTATGGTGGTCTGCAAACCCCTTTGGATGTTTTACACTGAAGTTCTCTAGAGGCCATGTTTTGAGTCTAGTATATTTCACACTGATGGCATGATGTATGTGAATGAGGACCGCGGGAAAAAAGAAGAGTGCAATGCAGTATGTTAGGGTGTCTCGGCACCAATATTTTTATTTCTGGCTCCTCATAGCAGCTTCCTCCTTCGGTTGAATAACCAGCCAGAGGTGGTACCCGTACCTAGAAGTTGCTATGAGGAGTCAGTATCTGCCTAGTAGCTGCTGCTCTCTAGAAGCTGTTGCAGTCTAGCTACTGCCTAGACCTGCCTGCACCTGTTGCTCTCTTTAGCTGATGCTACTTTCTTCTAGACCTGCTGCCTACACCTGCTGCTGCCTAGAGTTGCTAATGCTTCCTAAACCTACCTACACCTGGTCCTGCCCAGAGTTGATGCTGCCTACACCTGTTGCTGCTTCCTAAAAGCTCATAGCAGCTGTGGCCGTCTATTCAACCAAATAGGGACGTATAATTTAAGAAGCTGCGTATTTCGTCACATACGCAGATATTGGAAAGTCCGGTTTGTCACAGTCTCACTATGTAACGAGAACCCTCTTTCTCTTACTGTGTTTCTATCCTGTCTCGGCATTGATTTTTTGAGTGAGTATTACCCCCCCCCCCCCCCCCCCCCCCATCTCTCTCTCTCTCTCTGATTGGAGACAGGCTGTGCTGCTGTCCTGTCTCGGCAATGTAACGACTCTTAAGAATCGGCGTCTTTTGTCACATACTCAGATATTGGAGAGTCCGGTTCGTCGCAGTCGCGCTATGTAACGAGAACTCTCTTTAGCTAACTGTGTTGCTGTCCTGTCTCGACATTGATTTGTTACTTTTATGTAACAAACCCTCTCTCTCTCTCTCTCTCTCTCTCTCTCTCTCTCTCTCTCTCTCTCTCTCTCTCTCTCTCTCTCTCTACCTCTCTCTACCTATCTCTCTCTCTCTCTACCTATCTCTCTCTCTCTACCTATCTCTCTCTATCTGATGGTAAGCAGGCTGTGCTGTTGTCCTGTCTCGGCAATGTAACGTCTCTCTAAGAAGCTGCGTCTTCTGTCACATACGCAGATATGAGAGGGTCCGGCTCGTCACAGTCTCCATGTAACGAAACGAATATAACCAAACCTCTTTCTCTATCTATCTGTGTTCAACACAGTGTGTTGCTGTCCTGTCTCGGCATTGATTTGTTATATTTATGTAACGAAACCTCCATCTGCTTCTCTCTATCTGATGGTAGGCAGGCTGTGCTCCTGTCCTGTCTTGGCCATGATTTGCCGAGTCTAGGTAACGAACGCTCTTTCTCTATGTGTTCTTCTGTCCCGTCTAGTCATAGATTTGCTGAGTTTGTATAACGAACCCTCTCTCTCTTTCTCTCTCTCTATCTGATGGTAAGCAGTCTGTGCTGTTGTCCTGTCCCTGGAATGATTTGCAGAGTCTATGTAACGAACCCCTCTCTCTCTCTCTCTCTCTCTCTCTCTCTCTCTCTGCTGTCCTGTCCTATCTCGGCATTGACCTTCTGAGTAAATGTAACGAACCCTCTCCTTGTCTCTACCTACCTGATGTAAGGCAGGCTGTGCTTCTATCCTGCCTCGCCAACGATTTGCCGAATCTATATAACGAACCCTCTTTATATATGCATGCGCTGCTGTCGTGTCTTGGTCATGATTTGCCGAGTCTATGTAACGAACGCTCTTTCTCTAACTATGCTGCTATCCCGTCTCGGCCTTGATCTGCTGATTTTATGTGACGAACCATGATCAAAAACATGTGTGCCTCAAAAACTCTCATGCTTCCTATTAAAACAAATGATGAGTGCAATTCAGAACTACAAAGTGTCATCATCACTGTTTTTATGTATTGCTCCGTCTTCCTTCAAATACACAGATATAAGAGGCGAGCACGCAAATCTGGTAGGCCGGTTTCATGTTACATCGATTTACATTTACAAAAAGAAAAAGCACCCACAAAGCAAAATCGAATCGATGTGAAAATTCGTATTCTTCTTCTTGCAACTGCCCTGCAGCAGCAGCATTCGAAAAATACATCCACCTAAGTATTCACATGGGTAGCATATGAGGGGTTGTACATTGCAGCTAATTAAAACTAACTATTGATGATCTAGAAGCCATGTCCAGAGTGTCTTTGGGGGGCTATTGCGTAGCAGTTTCCAGCCAGCTCCATTCGCTAGCAGGTCAGCCGAGAACCAATGAGTACAGATGCATTGGAATGCCAGTCATGCCAGCTTTCATATGCACTAGCTACCTTCAGGTTTGGCCAACACATGGGTGAAAGGAGCTGCCTAGAAGCTGCTACGTGCAGCCCCCCAAAGAAACACAGCCAAGTCCCCCACAAATGATGATGTTTGCATTGTACTGGTTCCCCTTCCTATTCAAAATTTGACCAGATATAACTTGAATTAGTCAAGGGGACACTTTACCCAACATCAAACTATGTCGCTATCTGCTCTGTAGCTCCATATCTTGTGCATGGCCTTCCTCATCCGACTCGTAGTGCTGTAAGACCGTGAGATCAGAAACCAAAACTGATTTCCCGTGCACTGTGGGAAGCCTCCACAGACGTTGGAGCTAAGGGAGCCTACGGTGGTAGTAAAAGAGGCCCATCACACCGTGGGTTCCCCGGCACAGTGTTTTGCTTGGCCGAGCTCCCCCCCCCCCCCCCCCCCCCCCCCCCCCCCCCCCTACCCCAACGCCCAGAAAGCTCACGTGTTGAAACTATTCATACAATACATTACATTTGCTCCCATTCAAAAAATAAATAAAATCTTGGCCACTTCTGGGCATGAGGGTTATGGCAAAAGTCCCCCCCCCACCCCCCCACCCACCTACAAACACCCAGTCCTACATGCAACCAAATCGATGAAGTCAGAAGTGGATGGGAGTGGGTGGTATGGATTCCCTACACATTCAGAACCACAGCGCAGCTTCTCTCATCCAATTCTGACATTTTTCATTTTGGGGAAAGGCTAGGCTCTATGCCATGAAGGTCGGGGCGGAAGCCCGACTAGTCCTACATGCAACCAAATCGATGAAGTCAGAAGTGGATGGGAGTGGGTGGTATGGATTCCTTACACATTCAGAACCACAGTGCAGCTTCTTTCATCCAATTCTGTCAATTTTCATTTTGGGGAAAGGCTAGGCTCTATGCCATGAAGGTGGGGGCGGAAGCCCGACTAGTCCTACATGCAACCAAATCGATGAAGTCAGAAGTGGATGGGAGTGGGTGGTATGGATTCCTTACACATTCAGAACCACAGTGCAGCTTCTTTCATCCAATTCTGTCAATTTTCATTTTGGGGAAAGGCTAGGCTCTATGCCATGAAGGTAGGGGCGGAAGCCCGACTAGTCCTACATGCAACCAAATTGATGAAGTCAGAAGTGGATGGGAGTGGGTGGTATGGATTCCCTACACATTCAGAACCACAGTGCAGCTTCTTTCATCCAATTCTGTCAATTTTCATTTTGGGGAAAGGCTAGGCTCTATGCCATGAAGGTGGGGGCGGAAGCCCGACTAGTCCTACATGCAACCAAATTGATGAAGTCAGAAGTGGATGGGAGTGGGTGGTATGGATTCCTTACACATTCAGAACCACAGTGCAGCTTCTTTCATCCAATTCTGTCAATTTTCATTTTGGGGAAAGGCTAGGCTCTATGCCATGAAGGTAGGGGCGGAAGCCCGACTAGTCCTACATGCAACCAAATCGATGAAGTCAGAAGTGGATGGGAGTGGGTGGTATGGATTCCTTACACATTCAGAACCACAGTGCAGCTTCTTTCATCCAATTCTGTCAATTTTCATTTTGGGGAAAGGCTAGGCTCTATGCCATGAAGGTAGGGGCGGAAGCCCGATTAGTCCTACATGCAACCAAATTGATGAAGTCAGAAGTGGATGGGAGTGGGTGGTATGGATTCCCTACACATTCAGAACCACAGTGCAGCTTCTTTCATCCAATTCTGTCAATTTTCATTTTGGGGAAAGGCTAGGCTCTATGCCATGAAGGTGGGGGCGGAAGCCCGACCAGTCCTACATGCAACCAAATTGATTAAGTCAGAAGTGGATGGGAGTGGGTGGTATGGATTCCCTACACATTCAGAACCACAGTGCACCTTCTCTCATCCAATTCTGACAATTTCCATTTTGGGGAAAGGCTAGGCTCTATGCCATGAAGGTAGGGGCGGAAGCCCGACCAGTCCTACATGCAACCAAATTGATGAAGTCAGAAGTGGATGGGAGTGGGTGGTATGGATTCCCTACACATTCAGAACCACAGTGCAGCTTCTCTCATCCAATTCTGACAATTTTCATTTTGGGGCCCTCCGACTCATCCTTCAGGCCCCTTGGAGTGCCCCCCCCTTTCACCTCCCTATCCCCCACCCCAATCCCCCAACACATTACCCGTGCAACTACCAAAACACCCCCATGTAGGTCAGCAGCTGTACACTGATGGCAGCCAGATCCCCCAGCCGAGGGCCCGGCCTCCTCGGGCCTGCTGTATACTCTCCATTTCTGGCCAAAGCTTACAATCAACCCAGCCCCATTTGTCATGCATGCCCCATCTGCCATGCATGCCCCATCTGTAATGCCTGCCCCATCTGCCAATGCGTTGCATGCCACATCCACCATGCATGCCCCATCTGTCAGGCATGCCCCATCTGCCATGCATGCCCCATCTGTCATGCATGCCCCATCTGCCAGCATTCCCCATCGGTCATGCGGGCCCCATCGTCCATGCATGCCCCATCTACCATGCTGCCCCCATTGACCATGCATTCCCCCATCTTCATGCATGCCCCATCTTTAATGCAATCCCCCTCTGCCATGCATGCCCCATCTACCATGCATGCCACCATCTACCTGCATGCCCTATCTCCCAGCATGCACCAAAATCCCCCCCCCCCCCCCCCTTTTACCAATGCATGCCTCATCTACCATGCATGGCCCCCATCTACCATTGCATGCCCCATCTACCAATGCATGCCCCATCTGTCATTCGTGCCCCATCTGGCCAGGCGTATGCATGCCTCATCTACCGCATGCCCCTCTGTGCATGCATGCCCCATCTCCCATGCTGCCCCCCCCCCCCCCCCCCATCTCCATGCATGCCCCATTTACCATTCCTTGCCTCCATCTACCATGCATGCCCCATCTCCATGCATGCCCCATATACCATGCATGCCCCTCTACCATGCCCATGCCCCATCTAACCAATGCATCCACATCTACCATGCAGCCCATCTACCATGCATGCCCCATCTACCATGCATGCCCCATCTACCATGCATGCCCCATCTACCATGCATGCCCCATCTACCATGCATACCCCATCTGTCATGCAAGACCCATCTGCCATGCATGCCCCATCTGTCATGCCATGTCATGTCATGGGGCACACACACACACACACACACACACACACACACACACACACACACACACACACACACACACCAAAACAGCACTGTGCATGCCCTCCTCGACCATCATATCCACCGACAAGAATAAGACAGCCTTACCTTATAGGCTAGCTTCCTCCATAATCGCATAATCAAGTTTCCCAGACGAAACTTTGCTGGACGAATAGAGTGTACTTACTAATACTACTTACTACTATTATCGCAACACGTCAGGTGACGTCTGCTGCCAGCACACCGCGACGTTGATGAAGCTGAAGAGGCTGGTTGTAGCGGGATTCCTCTCGCGCGTGCACTCGACCGGTCTGAAACTCAGATTCCTTCCTGCTTTTATCTTTTCTGCAACCTGAAGTCACGCCCGACTCAGCGACTGCTTTGCATAACGCCGCAATGGATGATGATGGTGAAACCCCCCATTCATGGCCAAGTACATTGCTGATGTGAAGGATGCAGGTACCAATGGTCGGATCCACTTCAAGGCGAAAACAAGTGGAGTAGCAGAGGCGATTATGGAGGAAGCTAGCATATAAGGTAAGGCTGTCTTATTCTTGTCGGCGGATATGTTGGTCAAGGAGGGCATGCACAGTGCTGTTTTGGTGTGTGTGTGTGTGTGTGTGTGTGTGTGTGCCCCATGACATGACATGGATATCTGCGTATGTGACGAAATACGCAGCTTCTTAAACTACACGTCCCCATTTGGTAGAATAGACGGCCACAGCTGCTATGAGCTTGTAGGAAGCAGCAACAGGTGTAGGCAGCATCAACTCTGGGCAGGACCAGGTGTAGGTAGGTTTAGGAAGCATTAGCAACTCTAGGCAGCAGCAGGTGTAGGCAGCAGGTCTAGAAGAAAGTATCATCAGCTAAAGAGAGCAACAGGTGCAGGCAGGTCTAGGCAGTAGCTAGACTGCAACAGCTTCTAGAGAGCAGCAGCTACTAGGCAGATACTGACTCCTCATAGCAACTTCTAGGTACGGGTACCACCTCTGGCTGGTTATTCAGCCGAAGGAGGAAGCTGCTATGAGGAGCCAGAAATAAAAATATTGGTGCCGAGACACCCTAACATACTGCATTGCACTCTTCCTTTTTCCTGCGGTCTTCATTCACATACATCATGCCATCAGTGTGAAATATACTAGACTCAAAATATGGCCCCTAGAGAACTGAAGTGTAAAACATCCAAAGGGGTTTGCAGACCACCATAAATAGTTTTTACCGCACCCTAGTTAAGTGCCAAAACATTTTTTTTCTTCCGTTCAGGTTCTGTTCACAAATTTGTGAAAGCAAAATGCATACCCTCATCCAAGTTTGATATGACTACTGGGCACAAATGTCCTTACTAATTCCCATAAATATCATCAGTCACATCTAGAATCACGGCAAGGGGAGTGTTCTCATCTCCAGGGCATGCCGTCACTGATTCCAGCTCGCCTGTGTTCAGCGTCACGGGAAAAGCTGTCTCCAAGCTGACGTCTTCGTGGGCTGTGGGAGGTTTCTGGTGTCACATGTTGGCACCCTGCTAGGCCGGTACCCCTTAACTCTCAGAGTCATGCTTGCGTTCCCGAGCAGGTTCTGGCGACTGGCTGGGTTCCACATACCGGCTGCGTCCACGACTGCGCTCTCCCTAACAGCTAGGCTGCAGATCATGTAGGTGATTATCATGGAAACTGCGTCCTTGCTTGTGCTCTTGGTGATGGCTGCGCTTGACATCACGATACACATAGCGCCTGGGCTCCAAATTTCTGTCCCTTCTTAGCACTTCAACAATCTTGGAATAGAGGACCTGCAACGAGTAGTAGCAAGGAGTTAGAAAAAGCAGGGTGGATACTCGCAGTAAAGCACTACAACCTCATGTATGCCCGCCCCAGTTGCCACACATGCCCACACACTATGGTAATGCATGCGCACTTGCATGCCCACACGCTTGCCCCCTTACATGCCCGCACGCATGCCCCATCTTTCATGCATGCCTACACGTGTGCCCCACCTCATGCATGCCCACATACTCGTGCACTCCCCCCTTGCATTCCCCAACACTTGCCCTATTGCATGCCCAAACGCATGCCCCATCTATCATACCTGTCCTACACACATAACAGGCATGCACACGCATGCCCCCTGGCATGCCCCATCTTGCCCACACATAACATACATACATGCATGTCCCTTGCATGACCAAACATATGCCCCATCTGTCATTCTTGCATACAAACAACATACATGCGCTGGGGCATGCATGCACACACAACTGCCATACTCATACTCAAACCAATTTTCATATTCATACTGCCCACTTGCAAGTGCCCTGGCATGCCAACATGCATTCTGCATCTGTCATACATGCCAACACTTAAGCAGCCACGGTCGCTGTCAACCGCCGTGGTAACTTTGTCTAGGTAAAGTAGCAGCCCGTTCCGTACCGATGTAAGACAGGGCTCCCTTAATACCACGACTTACCAGGCTTTATCATTGATATTTCCATGTATACCATGAAACTCATGCCCCAACACATGCATGACCATCCAAAATGCTATGCATGCCCAAACGCAACTTGCATGCATGCCCATAAACACCTGACAAACACACGCATGCCCTCTACATGCCCCGGCATGCGCAAACACATGCCCGATAGTTAAGCATGCCCCATGCATGCGCATACTCATGCCCCCATGCATGCCCACTCCTTGCATGCCCACACTCAAGCTCCATGCATGCCCACACGCATGCATCAACTAGTGCATGCCCACACCAACTGGTGTGTCACGAGATAGGTCGACATCCGACGAGGGAGTTGGGAGATCAGCTCCTACTGGGGTTTCTGCTGCTCGAGCAGGTCCCCCATCAGATCCTACACCAGATCCTTCATCATCACGTTTACGGGAGGAACTAGCTTCCCTCGCCTGGCCTGTCGGTACTGCATTGACGAGCCCGTCAGCATGAGCGGCGCCCAGAGCAGCGGCGTCATCACAGCAGAGAAATTAACCAATCGGGCAGTCTCGAAAAGAAAACACCAACAGTGCTAAGTGTGGAGCGGATAAAAGAAACGAAAAGGAAAGAACGCCAAGTCGACCACTGGTTCATCTTATACCAAGCATACGGCATTTACTTGGTAAGACGGAGGAGGAGGGGAAGACAGAAAGAAATTGCCAGGAGGAAGGAATCTGAGGTACAGACCGGTCGAGTGTAAGCGCGAGAGGAATCCCGCTACAACCAGCTTCTTCAGCTTCATCAACGTTGCGGTGTGCTGGCAGCACACTGCAATCTTATTATGCCATGTCACTTACACCTAATAAGATATTGGTACACTCTATTCGTCCGGCAAAGTTTCGTCCGGGAAACTTGTTAGGACCAGAGAGTCTCTGGTTAGGACGGAAATGCTGCGACTGGGAAGCTGTGAGAGTGGTGACTGATGATTTTACGAAGTTGACTAATGCCCCCCTTCTCTTGCACACGTTAGCCACGTTGACAACAGGCCTGGACCCGAAGGGCGCTGGCAGCCGGCCGGCAGACGGAAGACGGCGCACCTGGCCCGCGCCCCGTGTGATCATCACCCAGAGAAGTACGTCGACGTAAGGCTGGATTTGATCGCGCCCAATCAGAATGAGCTAAAAATAGCAGTCACCAATTGCCAGCCCAGGTTACCATAGCGCCATCGTGCGTTCGAAGTCTACCTTGGATCCACATCTCCACCAGGTTTGTCAAGTCACCGGGGCTGGGGCCTAGGTTTGTCGGGGTTAGCTTGTACAACATCCCATGTGATGTTGGGGTTTCTGCTGATCCAGTTAAAACCCTGCGCTTAGAAGTTGAGCACCCAGCTCTATGTTCAGTTGCCCTCGAGGAGCCAAGGTTTGGGTTCCCAGTTTCTCTAATGAGGCCACCAACCTCCCGATTTTGCAAGTTATTTGATTCCTCGGGAATTGTGCTTCTACTGGGCTGTAAAAAAGCGACAGCTGACATCAGCGAATCGCCAGCAGAATCGTGGCTTCAGGATGGGTGCCGAATGGTTGGAACTCAGACAACACTGCCTTACATAATTACAGACCAAAGAAGTCGATTTGGCTGGCAGACTCACACATCCCCGAATCTTGTGTTATAGAGGTGCTCCAACAATTGCATGGGACCTGGCCTGCGCGTAGGTCGTATGTCGTAGGCCTAGCGGGCCTAGCGTAATAACGGGTGTGTGAGGACGCAATCAACCCGTGTAGTCACCCGTGCAATCCCAACCTGCATGCAACCCGCGCCATCCCTGCGCATGCCTGATGCTCCACAGATGGCTGGGGCAATTTCGTTCGGGGTACCATATTTCCACTCCCATCATATCAACGGGGTCAGGGCACTGCCTAAAACCCTTGCTAGCGATAGCGATTTCTATCGTTTGTCCCGAGGCCCGCAAGAGGTGGTGGAGGTGGTGGTGGTGGTGGTGTGTGTGTGTGTGGTGGTGGTGGTGGTGGTGGGGATTGGGAAAAGAGCGCTGGATGCTTCGCTCGGGTTTCCGATGTGGCCGGGGCTAATATTCCGTCTCTATGAGGGTTACCTCGTTGGCGAGGGTGACCAGGGGCGCTATATTTGCCAGTGACATTACACCACCAGGGGCTGCCAGACATAAGCACAGCATCTTACGTCTCTCCCTACGCTGGCTCCTGAAACCTCGCCGCCTCGATTCTTCGTTTTCTTACCCCCCACCTTGCGTAGCACAATTCATCTCCCCGCCTGCCCCACCCCCACCCCCCAAACACTCACTAACTCTCACTCTCTCTTTCTCACACGCACACACACACACACACACACACACACACACACACCACACACACACACACACACACACACACACACACACATACACCACAACCACCACCGCCCCATCCACCCTCACACATTCACCCCAATCAGCTAGCCAGACATCCATACTCGCACACTCATGCTCATTCGCAGGCACACTGGCCAATACCAAGCAGGCACCGGCCAAGACCAAGTAGGCTTTCACTGGGTGTACTCACCCACCCCAACCCATTCACCCCAACCCGCCCAACCAGCCAGCCAGACAGCCAGACAGCCAGACAGACAGACATACTCACCCATCCCAACCTATCCACCCCAACCCGCCCAACCAACCAGCTGGCCAAACATCCATACTTGCACACTCATGGGCAGGCACACCAGCCAACCCAAGTAGGCTTTCACTGGGTTTACTCACCCACCCCAACACATTCACCCCAGCACATCCACCCCAGCCTGCCCAACCAGCCAGCTAGCCAGACATCCATACTCACCCATCCCAACCCACCCACCCCAACCCGCCCAACCAACCAGCTAGCCAAACATCCATACTCGCACACTCATGGGCAGGCACACCAGCCAACCCAAGTAGGCTTTCACTGGGTTTACTCACCCACCCCAACACATTCACCCCAGCACATCCACCCCAGCCTGCCCAACCAACCAGCTAGCCAGACATCCAAACACACCCATCCCAACCCATCCACCCCAACCCGCCCACCCAACCAGCTATCCAGACATCCACACTCACACACTGACGTGCAGGAACACTAGCCAATACCAAGCAGGCACCTGCAGAGACCAAGTAGGCATTCACTGGGTGTACTCACCCACCCCAGCCTGCCCAACCAGCAAGACATACATCCATACTTATCCACCCAAACCCATCCACCCCAACCTGCCCAACCAGCTATCCAGGCATCCATACCCACACACTCATGCACATGTGCAGGCACACCAGCCAATCCAAGCAGGCACCTGCAGAGACCAAGTAGGCTTACACCCATGCTGGTGCTTTAGGTTTTGATCAAGGATGCGATCAACTAGCTGTGGCTCATTGGCCTTGGCCCTAACATTACACTTAGCTATCAGCCTGTCTTTCCCCAGCTTGGGCCAGGCGCAGCCAATTATCGGCGGCGGTAAGTTGATGTGTGTTCATATATTCTGGTGCACTTGGACTTCACTGCATATGAAAGTTACAGAGTTTTATTTATGATGGGTTCAAATAGCTGGGGCTCACTGGCCTTGGCCCTAACATTACACTTAGCTATCAGCCTGTCTTTCCCCAGCTTGGGCCGAGCGCAGCCAATTTTCGGCGGCGGTAAGATTTTTTCTTCTTCTTTTGTTTAATCGATCATTTTTTTCATTTTCCATTTTTTCTACTGTCCTTGCTTGTCCTTAACATTGCATTTAGTTATCAGCCTGTATTTTCCCAGCTGGGTCTGGGCGCAGCCAATTATCGGTTGCTGTAAGTCGCTTTGTTTGGTATATTACAATCGTAGGATTACATTTTCACTGTGGCATGAACTCAGGACCCCCATCGATAAAACGATTGGCTGGGGTTCAGTTCATCAGCACTTTTTCGTTCGAGCCCGTCCTGTTACGACTGGGCAAGTCCCTTAAGCCTATTCGGCCCACCCCTGGACTGTAACAACATACAACATATTCCTGTGCATGCGGATTTGGCTGGATGTGATAGCGGCTGTGTGTGGACGGATGCCAAACACACACACCACACGACACACACAACCGCCTAGCATGTTACATTCCAGCAACATACCTCCCACACAAACACCACAAACACGCACACACACATCCCACATCACTCACCAACTCACTCACTCACTCACTCACTCACTCACTCACTCACTCACTCACTCACTCACTCACTCACTCACTCCTCACTCACCTCACTCACCTCACTCACGTCCATCACTTCACTCACTCACTCACGCACTCACTCCACTCACTCACCATCCACTCACTCTCACCTCACCTCACTCACTCACTCACTCACTCACTCACTCACTTCACTCACTCACTCACTCACATCACTCACCAAGCACGCACTCACTCACCACTCAATCACTCACTCACCCTCACGCACTCCACTCACTCCTCACTCATCAACTCACATCCACTCACTACTCACGCACTTCACGTCACTCACCTCACTCACGCACATCACTCACTCACTCACTCACGCACTCACGTCACTACTCACTCACATCACTCAATCACTCACTCACTCATCCTCACTCACTACTCACTCACTCACTCACTCACTCACTCACCGCCTCCTCACGCACTCAGCACTCACTCCTCACGTCACTAACTCAACGCACTCACGCACTCACTCATCACTCACTCACTCACCTCACTCACGTCACTCACGCACTCAACTCACATCACTCATCACTCACTCACTCGCTCACTCACATCACTTCACTCACGTCACTCACTCACACACTCACTCACTCACTCACTCACTCACTCACTCACTCACTCACTCACTCACTCACTCACTCACCACTCACGCACGCACTCACCCCCCACCCACCCACCCACCCACCCCCCCACCCACCCACCCACCCACCCACCCACCCACCCACCCACCCACCCACCCACCCACCCACCCACCCACCCACCCACCCACCCACCCCCCACCCACCCACCACCCACCCACCCACCCACCCACCCACCCACCCACCCACCCACCCACCCCACCCACCCACCCCCACCACCCACCCAACCCACCCACCCACCCCCACCCACCCACCCACCCACCCACCCACCCACCCACCCACCCACCCACCCACCACCCACCCACCCACCCACCATCCACCCACCCACCCACCCACCCACCCACCCAACCACCCGTCCACCCGTCACCCACCCGTCCACCACCTGTCCACCCGTCCACCCACCCGTCCACCCACCCGTCCACCCCACCCACCCACCCTACCCACCCACCCACACATTACCACCCGCCACCGCCACTGCCCCACCCACCTACCCACCCATTCACCCACCCACCCACCCACCCACCCCACACATTACCACCGCCACCGCCACTGCCCACCCACCTACCCACCCATGCACCCACCCACCCACCCCATCCACCGCAGGCTTTATTGGAGATGAAAATGCCCTTAAAGAGCGTATTGTCATCACCGGAAGGCTGATAGCTACTTCTGGGCATGATGGAAATATCTACGAAATGATATTGAGTACGTTAGTAATCCTAGCTTGTGTGTGTGTGTGTGTGTCAGTGTGGGGTTTGTGGGATTATGTGGGTGTGTGGGGTTGGGGTTGGGGGTTGGGGTGGGGGTGTATTTGGGTGATACTGATATTGAGTTTTTTAGTAAGCTTGTGTGAGTCTGTGTGGGGTGTGTGGGTGTATGTGGGTGTGGGACTGTGCGTGTATGTGGGTGCAGGTGTATGTAGGGGTCAGCTATGTTATATAATATGATTGAATACATACAAATATATAACATTATATAATATTATATAGTATTATATAATAATAGTCGGATGAGCCGTCTCAACAGAAATTCGAATTTATTTGAAAAACTAATATTATTGTGACACGTAATAATATAATAATATCAGTTAATATTAGTTTTTCAAACACTCATATTAGTTACCGTTCCCTAGGTGTATGTGGTGTGTGGGGTTGGGGGTGGTGGGTGTGGGTGGGTGGGTGTGGGGTTGGGGTTGGGGGTGGTGGGTGTGGGTGGGTGGGTGGGTGGGTGGGTGTGATGGTGTTGGTGGTGTGGGGGGGGGGGGCTTTCATTGACAGTAGCACTGTTCTCATCCTTTTTCTGATTTCCTCCTACAGATGATGTCATTCAAACAACTGTCATGCTCCCCTCAAGGCCCTACATTGTTGGCAGTAGTGACCGAGCTTCTATTGGAAGCACCATCACTATGACCTGCCAAGACCTTGGCCAAGGCTCTGTTACCAGGGTGCGTCCACAAAACATAATGTATTGTAATTAAACATCAATTAACTGCATTAAAAAATCATTGAATATCATCAAACATCATTGAACATGATTAAACATCAGTTAACATAATTTAAGTTGTCTTAAGATGATCATAATCTGTTATCATTTCAGCCTCTCAGCATTTTTCATTTCAGCATTTCTGCAATTTAAGCATTTTCAGCATCTTTAGCAACACCACAAATTTGTGCAAAGACTTCAGTAGTTATTGGTAATGCTCTAAATACAACTTAATTATACAACTGAATCATGTTTCTAATTGCACCTACCTGACAGCTCAAGATCTGTGTTGGCATGCCTCTAAACACACTGAGCTCATAAACCTGAATCATGTCCCAACTTGCACCTTCGTAACAGATCAAGATCTGTGTTGGCATGCCTCTCAACACACTGAACTCATAAACCTGAATCATGTCCCAACTGGCACCTTCGTAACAGATCAAGATCTGTGTTGGCATGCCTCTCAACACACTGAACTCATAAACCTGAATCATGTCCGAACTGGCACCTTCCTAACAGATCAAGATCTGTGTTGGCATGCCTCTAAACACACTGAACTCATAAACCTGAATCATGTCCATACTGGCACCTTCCTAACAGATCAAAATCTGTGTTGGCATGCCTCTAAACACACTGAACTCATAAACCTGAATTATGTCCCAATGACACCTACCAAAGAGATCAAGATCTGTGTTGGCATGCCTCGAAACACTTACCTCTATGTTTAGAAGGACCTAGTAAGTCCCGCAATCAGGGGGGGGCTGCTGGTGAGCCTTTTACAGAGTCATGCTTTTGTCAAGCTGTACCCTGCCTCGTGCTCAATTGTCATCTGTTATGTTTGCAGTTGTGTTTGCAAGTTGTGTTTGCTTGTTTGCTTGTTTGCTCCTTTTTCCTTAACTCCTTCGCTTAGTTTCTTGCTTTTGCCCCGAATCGTGTTCCAAATGGCACCTACCGTAAAGATCAAGATCTGTGTTGGCATGCCTCTAAACACACTGAACTCATAGACCTGATTCATGTCCCAACTTGCACCTACCTAACAGATCAAGATCTGCATTGGCATGGGAGACGCCGTGACCCTGGGACAAGCCAAGACATTGCCTGAGTTGCTTGGGGGCACTGGAGAGAGCACTGTGAATGTAATGATCACGTAAGTGTGGAGTAGGTGTCAGTTTAATGTGATGATCATGTAAGTGTGAATGAGATGATCACAGAAGTGAGAATAAGTAAGTGTGAATGAGATTGCATGTAAGCGTGAATGTGTAAGTGTGAATGTGATGATCACGTTAGTGTGGGGTGGGTGTCAGTGTAAGCTTATTGAGGGTTGGTGGAAGGTCGACAGGGCTAGGTCTACGGGTGGAAGAGGTGTAGGGTGGGTGCCAGGATGACAGCAAGTGCAGCAGATGACTAGGACAGGTATTATCAATGGCAGCACCTTAGGAACCACTCATCCTTGTTAGGTTCATGTTGCACTGCCCAACATGTATTGTTCTGCCTATTGTTAATGCATGTTACAGTTACAGTCCAGGGGGTAGCCGATTAGGCTCGAGGGACTTGCCCAACCTCAAATAATCAAGACGGGTCTGTTATATAAGGAGGGGATGGATTAATGTGAAGTGTGTACATATGTTACAGTCCAGGGGGTATCCGATTAGGCTACAAGAAATTGTCCAACCTCAAACAATCAAGACAATTATGTTCTATACAGAGGGGATGGGTTAACAAGCACTGGGAGATCTGACTCCCATCAAATTGCAAGGGCGCTGATGCTGGTCTTGATGCTGATGCTGATGCTGGTACTGGTGCTGGTGCTGGTGCTGGCACTAATGCTGGTGCTGATGCTGATGCTGATGCTGACGCTGATGCTGGTGATGATACTGATGCTGATGCTGATGCTGGTGATGATACTGATGCTGATGCTGATGCTGCTGCTGGTACTGATGCTGGTGCTGATACTGATGCTGATGCTGATGCCGGTGCTGATGCGGATGCTGATGCTGGTGCTGATGCTGATGCTGATGGTGGTGATGATGCTGGTGATGGTGTTGGTGCTGGTGTTGATGCTGATGCTGATGCCGATGGTGGTGCTGATGCTGGTGCTGATGCTGATGCTGGTGTTGATGCTGGTGCTGGTGCTGCTGATGATGCTGATGCTGAAGCTGGTGCTGATGCTGGCACTGATGCTGGTGCTGAAGCTGATGCTGATGGTGGAAATATCCTGAACCAGGGTATCAATGATTTATATGGCTGCCTGTGGATATGGCTCCCTAAACTCTACACCCTAAACTCGACACCCTACACCCTAACCCCCGAATGTGGTAGGGACGGGTGAGGATGGGTGGTCAGGACTGGTGTGGGCTCAATGCACCTAAGGAAATGCTATTTGAAGCTCGCAATGGCCTCCCTCTCACCCTTTTGTCCTCTATTATACAGTGCACTGCATCAAACTGCAGCTGAGCACACTTCATAACTCATCACAACTGCCTCCCTCTCACCCTTTTCCCTCCGTACTCCAGGACGCTTGTGGTGGTTGTAAAAAGAACATGCAGCGGCATGTTGCAGCCCATCTCTCTTGTGCTGAAAGGAACTACATTACTCAGACTGCCGCTCATCACACTTCATAACTCATCACAATTGCCTCCCTCTCACCCCTTTCCCTTCATACTCCAGGACGCTCGTCGTGGTCGTGAAAACAACATGCAACGGCATGTCGCAGCCCATCTCTCTTGCCGCTGCTAGGAGCTACATCACAAAGACTGCGACCCAGATAAAAATTTGTTCTTATGACAAGATGCAGTTCGACATGGCCAAAATGGATGTAAGTGTGTATGTAAAATAAATGATAAGCATACTGAATGTTGTCAATGGATTTTTATATGTTTACAAATCCACACAAATAGGATTTTGGAAAGTATTGTTGAATAGCAAAAATAAAAGTTGAGTTGCTAAAGATCTGTTATGGTGACAAGATGCAGTTCATCATGGACAAGATGGATGTAAGTGTGTATGTAAAATAAATAAAAAAGCATACTGAATGTTGTCAATGGATTTTTAATTTACAAATCTATAGAATTAGGATTTGGGAAAACATTGTTGAATAGCAAAAATAAAAGTTGAGTTGCTAAAGATCTAATATGATGACAAGATGCAGTTCATCATGGACAGGATGGATGTAAGTTTGCATACAATCGGGATACAATAAATAAATACAACGTCTTCTTCAACTGAAGGTCGCCAGAGGCTTTTTAATACATTTACAAATCTACGAAAATAAAATCCTAAAATGAGATAATCTTATAGTGAAGGTCATGAATGGCTTTTTAATACATTTACGAATCCACAGAATTACGGTTTAGGAAAACACGTTAGAATAGCACAAATTCAAGTTGAGTTGCTAAAGATCTGTTATGATGACAAGATGCAGGTCATCATGGACAAAATGGATGTAAGTTTGCATAAATTAAATAAAGAAATAAAACATCTTCTTCAACTGAAGGTCGCCAAAGGATTTTTATACATTTACGAATCCACAAAATTATGATTTATGAAAACAAGGTAGAATAGCAAAAAACAAGTTGAGTTGATGAAGATATGCTCTTATGACGAGATGCATTACAACATGGACAAAATGGATGTTAGGCTCTAATTGCAGGTTGTTGTCGAATGCGATGGTAGCTTGTCCAGTCGAGGTGGTAGACCGTTCTCTGCCCGCGTACAACGAGTTCCCTTAATACCACGCCCCACCAGGCGTTATCATTACTTTTTTAGGCTTTCTCAAACTTTTTGAAAGGATTTTCACCCCAATTTGAGAAACCGGTGGGACCTGAGGTTGTTCACACATTGGTGTGTCCCCCGCCCCCCCCCCCCCCCCCCCCCCCCGTGTCCCCCGCCCCCGCCCCCCGCAGTTGTGTCCCCCGCCCCCCACCCCTCGTGTCCCCCGTCCCCCCCCCGTCCCCCCCCCGTGTCCCCCGCCCCCCACCCCTCGTGTCCCCCGTCCCCCCCCCCCCCCCCCCCCCCCCCCCCCCCCCCCGTGTCCCCCGCCCCCGCCCCCCGCAGTTGTGTCCCCCGCCCCCCACCCCTCGTGTCCCCCGTCCCCCGCCCCCCCGTGTCAGTTGTGTCCCCCACACCCGGGCACGCACCCCCAGCCCTACCCCAACCCCCACTGCTCCACCCCTACTCCTAACCCACACCCCTCCCCACACCCCACACCCCAGACCTGCCCCCACCCGCACCCCAGGAAGTGCGACACCGTACCCTTGTATTGTATTTCTGGTATTATGTGATCATGTACAGATGTGTACCTGACATGCACCTGATATGCAAATTGATTAATTAAAGATATTGTATTCAGGGTAATTCAAAGTGCGCGCTTTTGAGCGCTGACTTTTTGACCCCCTCTGCGCTTTTAGCGCAGTTTTTTGCAACCCCTTGTGGGCGCTGCAAACAATTTTTACGCTTTTTGCACTATAAAGCGCAGTTGTTTTGCTCTCAAGTGCGCTAAAGCGCTGGCCAATTTGAATTTGAATTTGAATTTGGCCACTTGAAGTACCCTGATTGTATTATGGAAATTCTGTAGTTCTGTAGTTCTGCAGTTCTGTAGTTCTGTAGTTCTTTAGTTCTGTAGTTCACGCTGATAATCTAAGCATTGTGAATTGCTGCATTTGTATCAGGGGGTGGGTGGGTCAGAATGAGGTGTGGGCTGAGCTGGGATGGGGGAGGAGTGGGAGGAGGGGCACTGATTGTATTATGGAAAGGTGTATTTTTTCATGGACAAATGGATGTAAGTGTGGATGTGTTATAGACTCACTCCAACCAACTCTAACTGACCAACTCAACTCAACTAACCCTAACTAAGTCAGGTTATGGAGGTTACCACGGACTTGCTGACTCGGCATGATGCAAATGGCATCCTTACCAATGTGTCATAGATTCACTCCAACTAACTTTGCCTAACTAAATCAGGTTATGGAGGTTACCATGAACCGCTGCGATTTGCTAACAAAGTGTGATGCCAGTGGCATCTCCGATGAAGCCTGGGACCTGGTGGTAGCTGCCAAGGGCACAGGAGTAACCCAACGGCAGTTCAGCCATTGGCAGATCATAGTCCCGCAGGGCTCTGGCTGTGACAGAAGTTGGGCTGCCTTGGCTCAAATCGGTGAGTTTCAATACACTGCATTGTTGTAGAGTTTGCGGCCTGGGATCTGGTGGTAGCTGACCGGGGCTCAGGTGTAACCCGAGGGCAGTTAGGCTGTTGGCAGATTATAGTCCCACAGGGCTCCTGCTGTGACAGGAGCTGGGCAGCCTTGGTTCTGGATGGTGAGTTTCAATACACTGCATTGTCGTAGAGTTTGCGGCCTGGGATCTGGTGGTAGCTGACAGGGGAGGGGCATGGGATCTGGTGGTAGCTGACAGGGAAGGCACACAGCTGTAACCCGAGGGCAGTTCAGCCTTTGGCATATTATTGTCCAGCAAGACTCCAGCTGTGAGAGGAGTTGACTGCCTTGGTTCAGGTTGTAGAGTTTCAGTACATTACATTGTCCTAATCACACTCAAGTACAAGTAAGTATTTTGTTGTTGCTGTTGTTGTTACAGTCCAGAGGTAGGCCAAGTAGGCTATATGGACTTGCCCAACCTTGAAAGGAGGGGTTCAAACAAAAAGTACTGATGAACTGAGTCCCAAACAATAATTTTACCAACAGGGGCCCTGAGTTCATGCTACAGTGATCATTAATTCTACGATTATGATATGTAATATCTCTTGCGAAAAAACATCAGCCAATCACAAGAACAGCCAACCACCACCTGGCACACCCCTTACCAACGCCCGCGAGTACCAACCACCGCCCCATCTTGTGTCCTTTCCACCACAGGGACCTCCTTCGACCCATCCCTCGGAAAACCAACCAACACCTGGCACACCACTGGGAGCTTTGGTATCAGCCAGATTTGAACCACCACATCTTGTCCCTTCCCACCACAGGGACCTCCTTCAACCGATCTCTTGGAAAAACCAACCACCACCTGCTACACTCCTTACCGATCCCTGGTCATGTAAACCGACTCCCCATCTTGTTCCTTCCCACCACATGAACCTCTTTGGACCCATCCCTCGGAAAACCAACCACCACCTGCTTCACTCCTTACCGATCCCTGGGTATGCCAACCACCACCCCATCATATTCTTTCCCATCCGCAGGAACCTCCTTCGACGAATCCCTCGGAAAACCAACCACCACCTGTTAGCTTTGGTATCATTAGGATTTCACCCCCCCCCCCCCCCCCCCCATCACGTTCCTTCCCACCACAGGAACCTCCTTCGACCCATTCCTGGGAAAACCAACCTCCACCTGGCACACCCCTGGTAGCTTTGGTATCGGAAGGATTTCAACCACCACATCTTGTCCCTTCCCACCACAGGAACCTCCTTTGACCGATCTCTTGGAAAGCCAACCACCACTTGCTATACTACTGGAAACTTTAGAATTAGTCGGATTTCAACCATGCCATCTTGTCCCTTCCCACCACAGGAACCTCCTTCGACCGATCTCTTAGAAAGCCAACCACCACTTGGTATACTGCTGGAGACTTTGGAATCCGTCGGGTTTCAACAGTCATGCAAGAGATCCTCCACAACTTCGGCATCTACCATGGATCTGTGGATGCTGTGAAGGATGACTTGTGTCAGTGCCATGTGACTGACTCTTGCGGGAGGGACGACTGTCACAAGGAGTATGGTGATTACTCAACTTGTATGGTGAGTTGCTTTTTTGATTTTTACAAAAAGGATTATCGCCTCAAACATTATTATCTCTCAAGGGGGGGGCAACTTCAAACCAAAATGACCCCATCATCAAACCTTGTAGATCTCATTGAGAGGATGAAGAATCCGGTCTTACTTCTTAATTTGGCCCAGTTATCTCTTCCTTTTTTTGTGTGAAAGGTATTTCACCCCAGGAGGTGGGTCTCCTGGCACAAACCAGTGACACCGAGGATTCAGTTCGAATGGCATTGCCACTCGTACAAGAGAGTAGGGGTACTGTCATGCATGACTGACACTTGCTGGAGGTACGACTGCCATGAGGAGTATGGCGATTATTCTACCACCACCACCACCACCACCACCACCACCCCACCACCCCACCACCCCAAATCCAGTCCCCTCCACCCAACTCCACCCCAACTCCAATCCCCTCCAACCACCCCCACCCCCACCTCCAACAGGGCTACAGAGATGCTTGCCCTTCAGCTGTGGAGAATTACCGTCTGGAATATAGTGATTATTCGACCACCACCACTCCCACCCCAACTCCAATCCCCTCCACCCACCCCCACCTCAACTCCAATCCCCTCCACCCACCCCCACCTCAACTCCAATCCCCTCCACCCACCCCCACCTCAACTCCAACCCCTCCACCAACTCCCACCCCACCCCAACTCCCACCCCCACCTCTAACAGGGCTATGGAGATTCTTGCCCTTCTGCTGTGGAGAATTACCGTCTGGAATATGGCTATTATTCTACCACCACCACCACCACCACCACCACCACCACCACCACCACCACCCCAACTCCAATCCCCTCCACCCACCCCCACCCCAACTCCCACCCCCACCTCTAACAGGGCTACGGAGATGCTTGCCCTTCTGCTGTGGAGAATTACCGTCTGGAGTGGGCTAAGGCTATTGACACCCTGACAGGGAGCAATCTCCCAGAAGGGATAATCAAGAACTTACAGGTTTATGCTACCTATATCGGCCCTAGGACCCTTGTGCGGGTGAAGCCTGACTGGATCGTCAACCGAGGCATGAATCTGTACTTCAGCATGAGGATGAACGTAAGTGTGACATGAACCTGTACTTTTGTATGAGGATGCATGTAAGTGTGACATGGAGCTGTACGTCCGTGTGACTGGATCGTCAACCGTGACTTGAATTTGTACTTCAGCATGAGGATGCATGTAGGTGTGACGTGGACCTGTACTTCAGTATGGCTGGACTGATAAGTGTGACATGAACTTGTACTTCAGCATGAGGATGCACGTAAGTGTGACATGAACCTGTACTTCTGTATGACTGGATCGTCAACCGCAGCATGAATCTGTACTTCAATTTGAGGATGAACGGAAGTGTGACATGGACGTGTACTTCTGTATGAAGGATCGTCAACCGTGACATGAACCTGAACTTCAGAATGATGATGAATGTCTTGGCAGCAGCAGCAGCAGCAGCAGCAGGCATAGCAGCCTTGTCAGCCTTGGCCTTGGCAGCCTCAGCCTTGGCAGCCTTGGCAGTCTCAGGCTTGGCAGCCTTGGCAGTCTCAGGCTTGGCAGCCTTGGCAGTCTCAGGCTTGGCAGCCTTGGCAGCCTCAGCCTTGGCAGCCTTGGCAGTCTCAGGCTTGGCAGCCTTGGCAGCCTTGGCAGTCTCAGGCTTGGCAGCCAAGTTGGTTCCTTGCCAGCTAAGGGGCTTGCCCATCCTGCTATTTGGTCTCCTCAGTATTCTGTGTGACTGATCTCCTAAATATTTTGCTGTATGCTTTCTTCAATATTCTACAGTATGGTATATTCAATTTGCGTTGTATGGTCTCCTCAATATTCTGTTGTATGGTCTATTCAATTCCAATACATGTCCACTGTTCTGTGGTCCCTTAAGCCACCACGTGATCAAACAATTAAAAACGAATAAAGAAAGAAAGAAAGAAAGAAAGAAGAAAAAAAACGAACACAGAAATAAATGTAATGCCTTTTGTCATGGCGTGAGGATAGGAGACCAGCCTGTTCGCTTCTCTAAGGCCTGCCTTAAATATAATGGTCGTTGCAGATTTGGGGCCTGCCTTAATATAACGGTCACTACAGAATTGGGGCCTGCCTTAAATATAACGGTCACTAAAGATTTGGGGCCTGCCGGCATTGTAAATGTGCATGGTGTGTGTGTGTGTGGTGGTGGTGGTGTGTGTGGGGGGGGGGGGATGGAAAGGATGTGCATAACTGGTAAGAGAATATAATAGCTGGGTGCCGCAGGGGTGAAGAAAAAGCTGCCAAAAGCCCACCAAATGTGCTTTGCAAGGGTGCTTACCCTTTTCTGCAAACTTGCGGCACCCCCCTTGCCCATAATGTACCCTTTCAAGCCAACTAAAAGAGTGCCGAAGATCGGCATGAAGCTAGGAGAGTCTGCCACAATCGATTGCGCACCGGGAAGCCCCCCCGCCCCTTTTGGTACCCTTGCAGCAGCCCCCCCTTGGCCATAATGTACCCTTTCAAGCAAAATAAAAGGGTGTCAAAAATCGGCATGAAGCTAAGAGAGTCTGCCACAATCGATTGCGCACCGGGAAACCCTCCCCTTGCCCATAATGTACCCTTCCAAGCGAAATAAAAGAGTGACCAAGATTTCCCAAAATGGCAGTGTGTACTCCTGACCATCATCAATGCTCAGCGTATGTTTGCGGTACAATTGACCATGATCAATGCTCACTGTAATTTTGTGCGGTACAACTGACCATGATCAATGCTCACTGTATGTTTGTGCGATACAACTGACCATGATCAATGCTCGCTGTATGTGTGTGCGGTACAACTGACCATGATCAATGCTCGCTGTATGTTTGTGCGGTACAACTGACCATGATCAATGCTCGCTGTATGTTTGTGCGGTACAACTGACCATGATCAATGCTCACTGTATGTTTGTGCAGTACCTCTGGCCATGATCAATGCTCACTGTATGGGTGTGCAGTACAACTGATCATCACCAATGCCCACTGTGTGTTTGCACAGAAAGGAGGGGATGTGGACCTGCAAAGTCAATTTGTCGGCAAGGTTTCTGTCCATTCCATCAGCAGCAGCGTAGATGAGCGAGCAAGCAATGAAAATGGAGATATGTGAGTTTTCTGCTTTATGATCTGATAATTTGTATACTGTCCATTACATTAGCAGTCACGTTGATGCGCAAGCAAGCAAGGAAAACAGAGATATGTGAGTTTTCTGCATTTGTGATTTGGTCAATTTATACTGTCCATTACATTAGCAGCTGCATAGATGAGCCAGTGATTATTCTTTCAAATCTGAAAGTGGGTTTCTTCTAGCTTTATGGTTTCAGGGCTCCTCCAGGGACAGCGTTTTAGTGCTTTCTGTAGCTTTTTATAGCTTTCTGTAGCTTTTTAGTGCAATTGAGGGCAAAAATTAAACAATTTTTTTTTCTTTTTTAGGGCGATATTTTTGCTAAAACGGGGTCAAAACTAGCGATCGCTATATATAGCGGAAATAATAATCCCTGAGATGAGCAAGCAAGCAATGAAAATAGGAGGGTTCCTTGGCGGGTCCCCTGGAGGTCGGCCCTGGGGTTTGTACGTCAGACTGGGTCAGTCGGACTGTTAGGTTGTGGTAACGGGGGCGGTGTGCTATTGTACGAGCAGAGTACAAGGGTACCTGAAGAGAAGCAGGGAAGTTTGGTATGGTAGGTAATGTCGTTATACATTGCAAACTTTTGACTGGCAATTTCCGGTGGTTTCGCCAAACCTACCATGCTCCTACCTACGTATTGTGGTTTTGACTGGTGGTTTCGACGAATTCCGGCGATTTCAATAACCGTATTGTGGTGTTGATGCATAGGTCTGGCTGCCTTTGGGCCGACCAACGGGGATATGAGAGTTTTCTACTCTATGATTCGATCAGTTTTATACTGCCCATTCCATCAGCAGTCATGTAGATGAGCGAGCAAGCAATGAAAACGGGGATATGTGAGTTTCTGCTTAATGATTCGATCAATTTTATACTGTCCATTCCATAACCAGTCGTGTAGATGAGTGAGCAAGCAATGATAACGGAGATATGTGAGCTTTATGCTCTATAATTTGATCAGTTTTATACTGTCTGTTCCAATAGCAGTCACGTAGATGAGATTAAAATCTAATCATTTTATACTGTCTGTTCCTAGTTCTGGTATCATTTTATACTGTCTGTTCCTAGTTCCGGTATCATTTTATACTGTCTGTTCCTAGTTCCGGTATCATTTTATACTGTCTGTTCCTAGTTCCGGTATCATTTTATACTGTCTGTTCCTAGTTCCGGTATCATTTTATACTGTCTGTTCCTAGTTCCGGTATCATTTTATACTGTCTGTTCCTAGTTCCGGTATCATTTTATACTGTCTGTTCCTAGTTCCGGTATCATTCTGGTGCTGTTGCAGTGTCAAGTTCACATGAATGTATCATACTCCGATTTGTAACAAGACATATTTCATATTTACGTTAACAGTCTTTTATCTATATTTACATTTAGATTTATATATCTATACTAGTTGGGTAGCCTGTGTGGCCGTTGGCCCCCCCTACCCGCCCCCCCCCCCCGCCTGCCCCCCCCTCGAGCTCCCTCTCTCCTGCCCCCTCCCCCCTCCCTCCATCCATGCCCCCCATCCCTTTGTCCTCCTTCCTACCCCCTCCCTCTTTTCTGTCTCCTCTCCATTATATACCCTCTCAACCCACCATCCCTCCCCATCTGCACTACCATAAACACACCAAGGTACTTCAAATGGCCAAATTGGCCAGCGCTTTAGCGCACTTGAAAACAAAAAAACTGCGCTTTGTAGTGCAAAAAGCGCAAAAATTGCTTGCAGCGCCCACAAGGGGTTGCAAAAAACTGCGCTTAAAGCGCAGAGGGGGTCAAAAAGTCAGCGCTCAAAAGCGCAAAAGCGTGCGCTTTGAATTAACCTGAAACACACATTCTCCCCTGCCTGTTCCCCCGAACGTTCGCGATACCCCCCCACCCCCCCTGAGAAAACCGGACCTGTGCATTGAATTTGAAATTGCTGCGGAATCATGCAAATTTCGAAATTGAAATCAATGCGGTGTCATGTAAATTTGAAATTGAAATTGCTGCGATAGCATGACAAATTAAAATTGAAATTGCCGTGGCATCATGAAAATTTGAAATTCAAATTGCCGTGGCATCATGACAAATTGAAATTCAAATTGCCGTGGCATCATGAAAAATTGAAATTGAAATTGCCGTGGCATCATGAAAAATTGAAATTGAAATTGCCGTGGCATCATGAAAATTTGAAATGAAATTGCGTGGCATCATGTCGCTGGAATAACAAGGCAAGGGGTATGAGTCAAATAGATGACATACAAGAAAATAATGGAATAACCTGGGGGGCAAAGAAAGAACGAATCATGAGAAATTTGAAATGAATATATCCGTGGCACATGAAAAATGTGAATAAAGAATGAATTGCTGCGGTAGTCATGAAGGCTTAAGGACAAAACGTGTGTTGAGTTGTGAGTGAAGCAATGGGCGGATGCGAGTGGCCATGACGTGTAAACTTGTGGGCAAAGTAAAAGTGCGAGGTAACGTGCACAACTGCCTGCTAACCAATGATAGAAAAATAGGGATACGATGCCGTGGGCAACGGATTATGCCATGCGTGATATGATGGTGGCAACACGTCGAGGGGACAAAGGCTACAGATGCAATTTAACATAACTATTCCATACGGGCCCATTGTTACCAAAGCTATTGGTCCAGACACCCGTGGTCTCGTACACTCCGCATGGATCGGTTGGCCCGGATCCTCATTTAGTAAAAGATATAGATAGGTATAGATCGATATATAAGATAATAAAGATAGTAGATAGATAGATAGATAAAAAATAGTGATAGATAGATAGATAGATAGATGATAGATAAGTAGATAGATAGATAATTAAGTTACCTGGGGGGGTCTAACACAAGACCTCACATGCCCACGAGGACCTCACACCGAAACAATTACCTCGCTTTCTTTGCTGCAAGGCCAAATTTTCTCTGATATGGTTATCTTGTGTTTCCCAGGATTTCCAGAGAGCAAGGGCGGTGGCACATCTTTGGCTGATAGTCTGCTGGGAGAGAAATTTACCTAAAAGGGCTGCCTGCTTGTAGCGAGAAACGAAAAACACCGCTCTATCCGTGTTTTTGACTCCGCTAATTTCTTTTTCTTTGCTGCAGCCATTTGCTCCGAGTGGTCGGCCCCAACTCCGTCTATGACTTCTCCAAGATGAAGCTGCGGCTGATTGTGGGCGCCCTTAACACCAACGACGACTCCATCATAATGGGCTTCTGTAGATACGCCAGCGATCCCAGCAAGGAGTGCAAGGAGGTGACCAAGGAACCACTGGCGTGAACCTAACAACACCGGCACGGCACCGTGGAGCCGCGACAAACAACTCCCCTCCCCGCCTCTCCCCGGTCCCCCCAACAGCCCCCAATCCTCCCGGGTAAGGAAAAAAAGGGGAGGGAGGCAGGAGGTAAATCCCCCTCCAGACCCCAAGAGGTCCTCGCCTTTGGATCTTGTCTCACAGAGGTAAGTGTCGGTGCCAGTCACGGCACAATTAAATGCGCATAAATCTGGCAACAAGATCTGCTGCTCAGAGTATGGCTACTGTGGGTACGGAAACCCCGGACCCCTCTACTGTGGGGTGATGCTCAAGCATGTATGGCTACTGCATTGAGCAATATTACACCTGCTCCTCACCCCCCCGTCCGAGCCCCCACGCCTCCTCAAAGTTTTCAGGGTGCCACGCCTGCATCCTTCAAGCTTAGAAGGAAATGACTTTGTATGGGCAACAAAAAAAGGAGGGGGGGAAACGCCCACTGGTTTGTCAAAGACCAGAGCACATATAGAATACTAAGGGAGGGGAAAGGACAAAACTGATACTCTTGGCTCTTGAGGGTCGGTCACTTTTATATATGTTGCCATGTCCGACCGACCGTCACGGCCCGAAATCCCATCCACCCACATATGACACACCTCACACGTCCATTTACTCCGCACCTTGCACCCACACAGACACACCTCACACTTCATTTGACTCACCACCTGCGCAAAGCCACATAGACCACTCCACTCCTTTAACTCAACCACTCAAACCAGCAAACCGCACAACCGGCAGCCGTTTCCAAGTGTTTTCCCCAACAAGCAAGCAGGGAAAAGCCATTGACTTCCTTTTCTGTCAAGCCTCTTACCTGATGCCTTGAGCTAATCCTGCCTCATCCCCGTCCCCCGTCCCCCTCCCCTATCCGACTACCTCCATCTACACGCAAGCCTATTACTTCCTTTTCCGGCAGCCTGTTCCCCGGAACCCTTGGCTATCCGCTTCCCCCCACCCACCATCCCCTTCCCCACCCCCACTTGTCCCCCATGTCCCCCGTCTCTTGTCCCCCGTTCCCCACACCGTTCTTACACTGCTTCCCCCCCATAACCCGCAAGCCCATGTTCCTTTTCCGCAGCCCGTTACCCTGACAACCTTGAGCTATCCTCCTGCTCCCCCCACCAGGCACCCATCCCCCGTCCCCCCCCCACTTGTCCCCCCCGTCCCCGTCTCTTGTCCCCCGTCCCCCACACCTGCTTAACTGCTTCCCCATCCACGCAAGCCCATTAGTTCCTTTTCCGGCAGCCTGTTACCCTGAACCCTTGAGCTAATCCTGCTTCCCCCCCCCCCCCCCCCCATCCCCCGTCCCCCACCCCCACTTGTCCCCCCTGTCCCCCCTTCTTCTGTCCCCCGTCCCCACACCTGCTTTAACTGCTTCCCATCCCGCAAGCCCATTAGGTTTCTTGGTTCCGGCAGCCTGTTCCACTGAAACGCTTGAGCTAATCCTGCTTCCCCCCAACCCCCCATCCACCCGTCCCCCCTCCACTTGATGCCCCAGCCCGCCTCCCCCGGTCTCTTGTCCCCCTCCCCACACCTGCTTAACATGCTCCTCCCCCTCCACTCAAGCCCATTAGTTTCGCTTTTCTTCGGCCTGTTACCACTGAAACCCCTTTAGCTAATCCTTCATTCCCCCCCCCCCCCCCATCCCCGTCCCCCCCCCACTTGTCCCCACCCGTCCCCCTTCTCTTGTCCCCCTCCCCCCACTGCCTAACTGCTTCCCCATCCACGCAAGCCATTAGGTCCTTTTAACGTGCACCTGTTACCCTGAACCCGCTAGATATCCTGCCCCACCCCCCCCCACACACACCCCCTCCCCCCCCCCCCTCGTCCCATCCCCATCCCCCGTCCCTCCCCGCCCCCCATCCCTCATCCCCCGTCCCACGCACAATTGCCAACTCTTCCTCCCCAGCACGCAAGCCCATTAGTTCCTTTCCGGAAGCCTTACCCTGAACCCTTGAGCTAATCCTACCCACCCCCCACACCCCACCCCACCCCGTCCCCGTCCCCATCCCGTCCCCCGTCCCCCCAAATCCCCCTCCCCCTTCCCCCACACCTGTCCACTGCTTCCCCCAGCAAGCAAGCCATTAGTTCCATTTTCCGGCACCTGTTTACGCTCTGACCCCTGAGCTAATCCTACCCCCCCACAACCCCCCACCCTACCCCCTTTCCCCGTCCCCATCCCCGTCCCCCGCCACCCCAATCCCCCCATCCCCGCTTCCCCGCACCTGTCCCCACTGCCTTCCCCCATCAACGCAAGCCCCATTATTCTTTTCCGGCCGCCCTGTTACCCTGAACCCTTGAGCTAATCCTAACCCCCCCCCACCCCCACCCCCACCCCGTCCCATTCCCCATCCCGTCACCCCGCCCCCATCCCCCATCCCCCTCCCCCGCCACCTGTCCAACTGCTTCCCCCTACACGCAAGCCCATTCATTCCTCTTCTGGCAGCCTGTTACCCTCAACCTTTGAGCTAATCCTGCCTTCCCCCCCTGTCCCCTCTCCCGACCCCCCCCCCCCCCCCCATCCTCCTCCCCTGTCCCTTGTCCCCTTTCCCCCCGCCCTGTCCAACTGCTTCCCCCTACACGCAAGCCCATTCATTCCTCGTCTGGGCACCTGGAACCCTTAACCCTTAGCTAATCCGCTTCCCCGCCCCTGTCCCCTCTCCCGACCCCCCCCTCCCCCCCCTCCACCATCCCCCGTCCTTGTCCCCCTCCCCCTCACCTGTCAACTGGTTCCCCTTACATGCAGCGCAAGCCCCATTCATTCCTTTCCTGGTAGCCTGTTGCCCTGGAACCAAAGCTCATCCTGCCCACCCACACACCCACACATATACACACACACCACAATGCAGCTGTCCAACTGCGTTGCCTACACCTAAGTCCATGCCCCCCCCCCCCCCCCCCCCCCCCCCCCCACACACACACACACACCACACACACACCACACACCGCACACCGCAGCTGTCCACTGCTTTGCCTATACTCTTAACAAGAATGGACCCCTCCCCTCCCCCCCCCCACACACACACAACACTCACACACACACCCCCACACACCGCAGCTGTCCAACTGCTTTGCCTATACTCTTAACAATAATGGACCCCTCCCTCCCCCCCCCCCCCCCCCCCCACACACACACACTCACACACACACACCGCATCTGTTCAACTGCTTTGCCTATACTCTGAACAAGAATGGACCCCCCCCCCCCAACACACACACACGCACCACACATCGCAGCTGTCCAACTGCTTTGCCTATACTCTGAACAAGAATGGACCCCCCCCCCCCCCCCCCCCCCCCCCCAACACACACACACCACCACACATCGCAGCTGTCCAACTGCTTTGCCTATACTCTGAACAAGAATGGAGAGGGTTGCTTGAAGTCCAGGAGCTCACCGAGGACGACAAATTCAGACATTTTGTGCTTATACGCATTTCAGCCTGCCCCCGCCCCACCACCGCCTGTGGGTGCCAAGAGCTGCCCCTTTGCCGACCGCTTTGAAGTGTCTTACAACATTGACAACAACGCCGAGGGACAGTGCCGCACGCTCCAAACCGTTGAGCAGATGGTGAAGTGGTGTGACTCACTAATCTGGTGCTGGGCCTTCAGTCTTAACATCCTCGGCACGGGCTGTGTCAAGAAAGCAGCGTATAACACATTCGCAAACAAAGACGTGCAGTGCTTCTACCGCTACACAGGTGAATCCTCTCTCATCCCCCCCCCGCCTGCGGCAGACGCCGTCACTTGCCCCGAGGTGGATCGTTTCACGCCCTTGGGGCAGCTCGAGAATAACTATAACATCAAGTGTCGGGAAAATTATGACGTCATCGCCTCTAGGGACTGGTGTGACATGCTCCCGGACTGCTATGCCTTCGCGACCTACACTGGAGGCAAGGGATGTGTGAAGTCCTCCAGTTACAACACATTCCCCTTTGCTGCGAGCGAGTGTTTCTACAGGTACACCGGCGAACTGGTGGACGGTGGTGACTCCTATCCTCCAAGTTACGAAAAACCTCCAAGTTACGAATATCCTCCAAGTTACGATTATCCTCCTTACTACTACTAAACACGTCCATGCATGGAGTCGTGGATATATACTCAATAGAGTTTTAGGAATTAAGTATCCCAGTGGTGAGTATGATAAACAGTAGCTTGTTACAGTCCGGGGGTAGCCTATATGGCTACCCCTGAACTGTAACAAACACATGCATATATATACATATATATATATATATTCCCTGTGGGGGGCTGCGCCCAAGAGTCCATGCAAGTTGCTCAACCCAATGCACTTGCTGTCTGAGTCTCTGTGGGGGGCTGCGCTCAAGATCCAATGCAAGTTTCTCAACCCAATGCACTCGCTGTCTGAGGAGCACTCCACTGCCATGTGTGTATGTTACAGTCTAGGGGTTGGCCAAATAGGCTAAAGGTCCATGGCCGATGCGTCGAAGAGGTACAAGCAAACAGTACCGCTTGAAGTGGACACCGTGGGCTTAAATAGGCAACCCTCAATATGATGGCAAGCCTCAGTCTGCTGAAGTAGAAAGTTTCATTCATGGTGCGTTGACAACTGGCAGCAAGTGTACTGCCTGGCACTGTTGATAGTCCGGCGTCCATTGACGACTGGCAGCAAGTGTACTGCCTGGCACATTGATAGCCTGGCGTGCCTACCTGGCGCTGTTGCTAGCCTGGCGTGCCTGCCTGGCGCTGTTGATAGCCTATATACATCCCTACAATAATATAAGCCTGAAATATAAGCTTGGAAGAAGGCTGGCTGTGTTGTTTGTAAGCTTGTTAGGAAAAGTAATGATGACGCCTGGTAGGACGTGGTATTAAGGGAGCCCTGTCTTACGCCAGTAGGGAACGAGCTGCTACTTTACCTGGACTAAGCTAACATGGCAGTTAATATCGACCACACATACTAAAGCGCACTTGTAGGGATTAGTACCCCGCCCCTTCATCATTTCAACAAGCTTTACTATTCTGCCATTTGTCAGGATTGGATTGGATTTTTCAATGTTTCCAGCCGCCTGGAAGGAGGCTGGTTCTTTTGATAAAATGAATAACAAATGAAAAAAATGAAAAGAAAAAAGTGATTTGTTCGAGTTTACAATTTCTGGTAGTTACTTTTTTTACTGCCGAAGACGGCGAGCAGCCAAATTGCTGGCTGAAGCTATGTAACCAAGTCCAAGTTCAAGTTCTTTTGAGACACTCATACACTGCCACAACTTTCCCTTGTTACCTTGGATCGTATCGGATTGGTACATATTTTCAGCCGAGTTGAACTTGAATTTTAAACGTTACATGGCTACAGGTCTACAGGTTTGTCATACCCTGCAATATGTTGACTTGAACTTGGACTTGGTTACATAGCTTCAGCCAGCAATTGGGCTGCTCACCGTCATCGGAAGGAAAAAAACAAATTATTACCAGGAAAATGTAAACGCGAACACTTGCGCAAACACATCATTTTTCATCCCCCCCCCTCCTGCAATATGTTAACACGACTGTCCCTCCCTCTCCTCTTCATGGATCCCTTGGCAACCCAAGTTCATAGTCGCTCCACATTTGTGTGGCTGCCCGATGTAGACAGATGTGGCGATCCGCAAGCACATTCAGATCAGCATCATATCCTCCACCAACGTACCTACAGTAGGAATGCAGTCATTAGAGGGTAGATCAGCAACAAGTCAAGCCAGGTCAAGCCAAGCTACGACAAGCCAAGTCTGGTCAAGCCAATGCAGTCATGAGAGGGTAGATCAGCAACAAGTCAAGCCAGGACAAGCCAAGCCAAGTCAAGTCTGGTCAAGCCAATGCAGTCATGAGAGGGGAAATCAGCAACAAGCCAAGCCACGACAAGCCAAGCCAGGACAAACCAAGTCTGGCCAAGCCAATGCAGTCATGATAGGGTAGATCAGCAACAAGCCAAGCCAGAACAAGCCAAGCCAGGCCAAGCCAAGCCAGGCCAAGCCAAGTCTGGTCAAGCCAATGCAGTCATGAAAGGGGAAATCAGCAAAATCCAAGCCACGACAAGCCAAGCCAGGCCAAGCCAAGTCTGGTCAAGCCAATGCAGTCATGAGAGGGGAAATCAGCAAAAAGCCAAGCCACGACAAGCCAAGCCAGGACAAGCCAAGTCTGGTCAAGCCAATGCAGTCATGATAGGGTAGATCAGCAACAAGCCAAGCCAGGCCAAGCCAAGCCAAGCCAAGCCAAGTCTGGTCAAGCCAATGCAGTCATGAGAGGGTAGATCAGCAACAAGTCAAGCCAGGAGAAGCCAAGCCAGGACAAGCCAAGTCTGGTCAAGCCAATGCAGTCATGAGAGGGGAAATCAGATAATATTTTGTGTTGATCAGTTAACATTTACTTCTCTTCTAGTGTGCTACCATGTTGTATGTACCGTATCTTATGGTCCAGGGTTAGCCAAACAGGCGCAAGGACTTGCCCAACCTCAGACATCATATTATAAAATATTGTGCTCTTCACCTGTCTGAAGCACCCTATTGCATTGCTTATCTGGCCACTAACTAACTAACCAACTAACCAACCAACCAACAACCAACCAACTAATTTACTAACTACCGAACTAAATAACTAAATAACTAGCGCACCATATTGCAAAGCTTACCCGGCCACTCACTCACTTACTAACTAACAAGCTAACTAACTAAAGAACTAACTAACTAACTAACTAATTAAAGCCCCATACTGTAGGCTTGTTCAAAAGTCTTTGGATTTTTCAAAACAATAAATCAGGCTAGTACCATTCTTGAACCCCACGTGTACTATCCAGTATGAGTGCTTGTGTGATGAATTGTTTTATGCATGCCCCATCATATTGTAAGAAGCCTTGACAAGGAAGATGTAAAGCAGTTGGTGATTTTTTTCCATTGGGCTGGTCCATGGGTGTTTGGGGCATGCCACAAGTCCCTTATAGTACAAAATGCACCCCCTCCCCAAATTCCCTCTTGCATGCATGGATGTAAATAGAAGTCCAGGCTACATAACATTGTGTGGTACTCAGATGTCGGTGTGTGCTGTGGGCACACATGCTCACTTGGATGACCCTAGTCCCTATTCCCTAGCACCCTACATGCGCACTTGGTACCTTGCATGGAACCCTATACCCAAGAGACAATTCAGATTTGAAAGGGTGTCTCGAGTGCATGCAATATGAGTCTAGTACACAAACCATGTGGGAAAGACTTGAATCCCACCGAGTTACAACATGCTCGCGGGGACTCGAAAGCAGCGAAATGCAAAAACGGCCGAAGCCGCGTGGTATAGATCACAGATAAAAACTCGCTCGCCGGACCTGGCTCGGGTATCAGAGAAAGATGAAGTGGAGTGCAGTAAGTTGGCGACCTGAATTCCTCTAATAGCGAAGTGTGGAAGGCGAAAGGTACGGAAAAGCTTGATAGGTATATTAATTTTCGGCAGCATTGGGACTTTTGAGCAAGCCTTCTGCATAGCTTACCCGGCCACTAACTAACTAACTAACTAACTAACTAACTAATTAACCAACTAAAGCCCCCTATTGCATAGCTTACCCGGCCACTGGGATACACTCTGCAAGACAGGAATCTAGCACCACCAGCTCTCTTCGCAATAGGCCATCATCACTGATCCAGAGAGACCCAAGCGCCAATGATTTGTTTCATGAAATAACAAAATATGCGGTTATGTTATTGGACAGCCCTCTTCATCAGAGAAAAGCCTCATAATACATACATACATAATGCATATCTTACCCGGCCACTGGGATACCCTCTGCAAGGCAGGTATCTAGCACCATCAGCTCCCTTCGCATAAGGCCGTCATCACTGATATTGAGGCGCCCAAGCTGGTCTAGCACATGCTGCATGCATGGAAGATGTGGCAAACTATGAGTGGGAATGTTGTTGCATTCCAGGGTGGCCATTATGGCAATTCAATGGCATCAAGTCAATTCAATAGCACAAATGGAAGATGTGGCAATATATGAGTATGCATGTTGTTACAGTCCAGGGTAGCCACTACAGCAATTCAATGGCATCAAGTCAATTCAATAGCACAAATGGAGGATGTGGCAATAATAATGATTATAATAATAATAAATAATGATAACAAATAATAATAATAATAATAATAATAATAATAATAATAATAATAATTATTATTATTATAATAATAATACAAGAAACACTAATAGAAATAATAATTATAATGATAATAATGAAGAAACCATCTGATAATGATAATGATGATACTAATACTAATATACAACTGAATGCTATTACTACTACTACTACTACTACTACTACTACTACTACTACTACTACTACTACTACTACTACTAATGTAAATATAATATACATCAATAATTACTAATACTACTATATGTACAATTATATCCTTATATACTATAATATAATATCATATATTATACAATATACTTATATAATATACTTATATAATATATACAATATAACATACAAATATAATATAATATAATAATATAACAATACAACATATAATGTAATATATAATGGAATATATACTATACTAATATAATATTATATACTAAATATATAAGGATATAAATATAAAAAATACAAATAATACAGAATAATACTATATATAACTAATACTAATATTAATATAATATGTTGTTACAGTACAGGGTTGGTCAAATGCAACAGAAACAAAATACTATAAGCAGTACATGACAAGGCTAAGTGCTTTTTTGTTTTTTTATTCTACACTATAAGCAGGCCATGCCAAGGCTAAGTGCTTTTTATTTTTAGCTCCTCATCATAATCTAGAATATATATGGATAATAAAAGGTTTGGCAAGTCCTTAACTCCCTACAGTCTTACTGGCCACCCCATAACTGTGGCAGACATCTGTGGGGGGCTGCGCCTAAGAGTCCTTGTGGGGGGCTATGCCCATGAGTCCATGCAAGTTGCTCAATCCTGCCTTTTACTCCCTTCAGCCCTACTGGCCACCCCAAGACTGTGGCAGGCATCTGTGGGGGGCTGCACCCAAGAGTCCTTGTGGGGGGCTATGCCCATGAGTCCATGCAAGTTGCTCAATCCTGCCTTTTACTCCCTTCAGCCCTACTGGCCACCCCAAGACTGTGGCAGGCATCTGTGGGGGGCTGCACCCAAGAGTCCTTGTGGGGGGCTATGCCCATGAGTCCATGCAATTTGCTCAATCCTGCCCTTTACTCCCTTCAGCCTTACTGGCCACCCCATGACTGTGGCAGGCATCTGTGGGGGGCTGCACCCAAGAGTCCTTGTGGGGGGCTATGCCCATGAGTCCATGCAATTTGCTCAATCCTGCCCTTTACTCCCTTCAGCCCTACTGGCTACCCGATGACTGTGGCAGACATGTATGTACAGATTGAGGGACCTTCCCAAAATATTCCAGTCCAGGGTAGCCAAACAGATTGACCGCGACTATTTAACTGAAGGCCAGTTGGCTTGGGAATGGGGGGGGGGGGGGGGGAAGGGGGGTGGGGGGGGGGGGGGTATCTGTTGTGGTTTTGGGGTGGTTTGTAGCCCTGGTGCATAGGGTGACACAGTCCAGGTGTAGCCAAAAAGGCTAGAGGGACCTTCCCAACTCCGGGCAGGAGGACCGTAACAATTATGGACAGGAGGACTGTAAAAAGTGCAGCAGGAGGAGTGTAAAAAGTACGGCAGGAGGACCGTAAAAAGTGCGGCAGGAGGAGTGCAAAAAGTACGGCAGGAGGACCGTAAAAAGTACTGGCAGGAGGACTGTAAAAAGTACAAGCAGGAGGACAGTAAAAAGTATGGGCAGGAGGATTGTAAAAAGTACGGACAGGAGGATCGTAAAAAGTACGAACAGGAGCACAGTAAAAAGTATGGGCAGGAGGAGTGTAAAAAGTACAAACAGGAGGACAGTAAAAAGTATGGGCAGGAGGATCGTAAAAAGTACGAACAGGAGCACAGTAAAAGGTATGGGCAGGAGGACTGTCAAAAGTACGGACAGGAGGACCGAAAAAAGTACGGGCAGGAGGACCGTAAAAAATACGGGCAAGAGGACCGTAAAAAGTACGGACAAGAGGACCGTAAAAAGTACGAACAGGAGGACAGTAAAAAGTATGGGCAGGAGGATCGTAAAAAGTACAGGCAAGAGGGCCGTAGAAAGAATAGGCAGAAGGACCATAAAAAACACCACATGTGTGCAGAAACGAGCACCTACACACAGGTCATGCCATGGTAGAGGGTGTTTCATTTTCAGCCCCTCCTTATTATTCTAGAATGATGTATGTATGTATGTATGTATGTATGTATGTATGTATGTATGTATGTATGTATGTATGTATGTATGTATGTGTGTATATATGTATGTATGTATGTATGTATGTATGTATGTATGTATGTATGTATGTACTAGTACGGTAGCCCGTGTGGCCGGTGGCCACACAGACACACATCACCCCTACCCCAATCATAATAGGGTGCCCGTGGGGCTGGGTTACAGAATGGGCTACACATATGTCCTCACCTCCACCCCTCTCATAATCACAGTCATCGAGTTTCCCCCACATCAAATGCTGACGCATCTGCCCCCCCCCCCACCCCCCCCCCCCCCCCCCCCCCCCCCTCCCCCCCCCCCCCAGCACCAACTACCCACACACTAATCCCTCCCCATGCATCCCTCCCCCCACACACACATCCCCCACTCTGCCCAAACCTCGACCAATCTCAAATTTGCCTCACCCCTTTACCCGCCAACACACACGCACTCCCCTGCTTCTCCGTTCCCATTAATCTGATCTTCTCTCGGCCACTTCCCCCAGCAGATGGGTTTAACAGATTCGATTATGATGTTTCCAGCTGAGTTCGAAATCGCGCAGACGTTTGGACGTTTCGTCAGACGACGCGGACATGCGAAGACTTTTGGAAATTGCAAACGAACGTCTGCGCAGTTTCAGACTCAGCTTGAAAGATCGGAATTGCGCGAGAGCAAAGGGGCTTACGTGTAGCTTCCTCTTCGCGCATAGATACCTGGTTGGGCGTGCAAGCTGTTTCCCGAAAGGGCCTTCGCTCGGTCAACTATGTCACGCACTCGCTACAGCTCAGCGCGAAAATAACCTTATCGTTGTAGGGTGTGAGTGGTGTGGGGTGGGACTGACTAAGGAGCTCGGTGCTCAACTTCGTACCGCAGGGTTTTTCGATGGTAAGTAATTTATCTCTTTACAGTCCTGGCACCGTCCGATATATTGAAATCCGTATAATTCTAGTATTTTACTTCGGGGTATTTACCAATACTTCGCTATACTTCACTGTACTGCGTTAACTATCGTGGAAAGTACAATTACTCTTTCACTCTATTTCTACGGTACTTCAATCGGTATACTTTCAATTAGTAATTGAACCTCCATCGTAGTCGACTGGATGGTCGAAGTTGTTCACCGAGCTCCTTAGTCAGTAAGAGATGCGGACATTCGGGGAGATACCAATATGATACGAGAGAGTAACGTGTGGTAGGATTAGTAGGGAAATCAGGATTATTACAAGGGGAATACTAGGAGGATACTAGGAGGATACCAGGCGAGTTCTATGGGATATACTGCGACACAGGGGAGTTTACATGGGGATACACTTGTATCGGTGTGCAAGTTCCTATAAAAAGAATAAGTGACATATAGGGCAATAACAGGGGTATGACGGCAAACACACGACAAGGCTATGAAACATGGGGTGTGCACTTTGATCAACACGATACTTCGAAGTCAAGGAAGTGACATTTATGGAACTTGTATACATGCCGTGAGATGTTAGAGGGGTCGATGGATTCCTTACAATAGGGACACGGGGAGGCAGATGATGAATGGTTCTTCGTATGCCGAATCAACTCCCATTGGTAGATGAAAGATGCAGGACATGTCTCACACACATAAGCACGGTTCGCCTGATGAAACGATATGTGCTCCTTCAACTCTGTACTAGTGGCGAAACTCTTAGGACAATAACGACATTGATGAGGAGTAGTTGAAACCCTGTGGCTAATCATGTGAATCGGCACGTCATCCGTAGTAGTGAAACATTTCTTACACTCTTTGCATTCTAACTCATGGCTCATAACGTGTTTCTTCAAGTCAGAAGCAGTCTGGAAAATCTCAGCACACACACTGCAAATGTGGCATTTGTGGGTATTCAACGAGGACTTCTGTGTGAATCCCTTATTACAAGACGTACACACAAATGGCCGTTCACCAGAATGTATCATGATGTGGCGCTTCAAGCTGTACTCTGTCTTGTAAACTTTCTGACATTCATTACACACAAATCAAGAGAGTTTATCCATTGACTTAGTTGACATTGTTCAGGCCTTTAGCTGATTTTCAATTGGATACAACGAACCTTTAACTGATTTCAATTGGGTGTAACGGAGCTTTAACTGATTTGATATGAGAGATAGTGAGGCTTACCTGATTTCATTTTTATATCATTAATCTCACTCACAGGAACTGGATGAGATTTGAATGACTTGGGGATACCTCAGGGAGTATAGGGATATATAAGGGGGGAGTGCATGTGAGTACCGGGGAGTACCAGGGGAGTGCAGGGAGAGTATGGGGGGGAGTACCAGGGGAGTGCAAGGAAAGTATCGGGGGAGTACCAGGGGAGTACCAGGGGGAGTACGAGGGGAAGTGGGATGAAGACACAGGGTAAGGGAGAGTACCGGGGGAAGTGGGATGAAGACACAGGGTAACAATGTTACACAATCCAACTCTCGCGCCAGACTATAAAAGCAGAAGCTGTCATTATCAACTCAGGGGGTTGATCTACACTACAGGCTATTCGCTATAACATACACACCTTTGCACACACGTGACTCAATGCTATAGCTTCCAGACAGCTCCCAACAATGAAATCACACTAGACACACTCATCACATTACTTAAACCCTAAACCCTTCCTACTGGCGCATCCTATGCAAACGAATGTGGCTCAAATGCTGTAGCTTCCAGACAGCTCCCAACAATGAATCACACTAGACACACTCGTCACATTACTTAGCAGAAGCCTACTAGCGCATCCTATGCAAACGAATGTGGCTCAATGCTTGCAGCTTCCAGGCAGCTACCAACAATGAATCACACTCATCACATTACTTAGCAAGCCTACTAGCGCATCCTATGCAAACGAATGTGGGTCAATGCTTGCAGCTTCCAGGCAGGTACCAACAATGAATCACACTCCAAGTGACTGACAGTCACTACATTATACTGCTTACGGAGGGGATGCCATATATGGGGCCTCGGGTTTCTAGGTCTTCAGTGGGCGCCCACGCTTTTTTTGGACAATGGGGTCAGACCCCCCTTGTGGAGCGCTTGATCCCCCTACTGCAGCTGTCAAAGCTGGAGTCACGGTCTTCGGTGGGCGCCCACGCTTCTTCACGACAAGGGGGGTGGTGGTGGGCGAGGCGCTTGGTTCTCCTTCTACAGCTGCCAAAGCTGGGGGGCAGAGTTTGGGTGGGCGGCCAAGCTTCTTCTTCACGACAAGGGGGGCGGTGGTGGGCGAGGCGCTTGGTTCTCCTTCTACAGCTGCCAAAGCTGGGGGGCAGAGTTTGGGTGGGCGGCCAAGCTTCTTCTTCACGACAAGGGGGGCGGTGGTGGGCGAGGCGCTTGGTTCTCCTTCTACAGCTGCCAAAGCTGGGTGGCAGAGTTTGGGTGGGCGGCCAAGCTTCTTCTTCACGACAAGGGGTGCGGTCGTGACTAGCCCATTCAGCGAGCCATATTTCTGATTGTGTCGTTTCCTCTTTCCACCAGGCTTGACAACAACAGGCTCGTCAGCACCGGGTTTCTTTGTGCCAGGCTTGTCAGCGACAAGCTCGTCAACGGGCTTCTCTGTGCCAGGCTTGTCAGCGACATGCTCGTTAGCACCGGGATTCTCTGTGCCAGGCTTGTCAGCGACAGGCTCGTCAACGGGTTTCTGTGCCAGGCAGAGAAACCTATTGACGAGCCTGTCGCTGACAAGCTTGGCACAAAGAATCCAGGTGCTGACGAGCCTGTCGCTGACAAGCCTGGCACAGAGAAGCCCGTTGACGAGCCAGTCGCTGACAAGCCTGGCACAGAGAAACCCGGTGCTGACGAGCCTGTCGCTGACAAGCCAGGCGCTGACAAGCCTGGCGCTGTCAAGCCTGGTGGAAAGAGGAAACGACACAATCAGAAATATGGCTCGCTGAATGGGCTAGTCACGACCGCCCCCCTTGTCGTGAAGAAGAAGCTTGGCCGCCCACCCAAACTCTGCCCCCCAGCTTTGGCAGCTGTAGAAGGAGAACCAAGCGCCTCGCCCACCACCGCCCCCCTTGTCGTGAAGAAGAAGCTTGGCCGCCCACCCAAACTCTGCCCCCCAGCTTTGGCAGCTGTAGAAGGAGAACCAAGCGCCTCGCCCACCACCGCCCCCCTTGTCGTGAAGAAGAAGCTTGGCCGCCCACCCAAACTCTGCCCCCCAGCTTTGGCAGCTGTAGAAGGAGAACCAAGCGCCTCGCCCACCACCGCCCCCCTTGTTGTGAAGAAGAAGCTTGGCCGTCCACCCAAACTCTGCCCCCCAGCTTTGGCAGCTGTAGAAGGAGAACCAAGCGCCTCGCCCACCACCACCCCCCTTGTCGTGAAGAAGCGTGGGCGCCCACCGAAGACCGTGACTCCAGCTTTGGCAGCTGCAGTAGGGGGATCAAGCGCTCCACAAGGGGGGTCTGACCCCATTGTCCAGAAAAAGCGTGGGCGCCCACTGAAGACCTAGAAACCCGAGGCCCCATATATGGCATCCCCTCCGTAAGCAGTATAATGTAGTGACTGTCAGTCACTTGGAGTGTGATTCATTGTTGGTACCTGCCTGGAAGCTGCAAGCATTGACCATCATTCGTTTGCATAGGATGCGCTAGTAGGCTTGCTAAGTAATGTGATGAGTGTGATTCATTGTTGGTAGCTGCCTGGAAGCTGCAAGCATTGAGCCACATTCGTTTGCATAGGATGCGCTAGTAGGAAGGGTTTAGGGTTTAAGTAATGTGATGAGTGTGTCTAGTGTGATTTCATTGTTGGGAGCTGTCTGGAAGCTATAGCATTGAGTCACGTGTGTGCAAAGGTGTGTATGTTATAGCGAATAGCCTGTAGTGTAGATCAACCCCCTGAGTTGATAATGACAGCTTCTGCTTTTATAGTCTGGCGCGAGAGTTGGATTGTGTAACATTGTTACCCTGTGTCTTCATCCCACTTCCCCCGGTACTCTCCCTTGCACTCCCTGGTACTCCCCTGGTACTCCCCCGATACTTTCCCTGCACTCCCCTGGTACTCCCCCCCATACTCTCCATGCACTCCCCTGGTACTCCCCGGTACTCCCCTACACTCCCCCCTTATATATCCCTATACTCCCTAAGGTATCCCCAAGTCATTCAAATCTCATCCAGTTCCTATGAGTGAGATTAATGATATAAAAATGAAATCAGTTAAGCCTCACTATCTCTCATATCAAATCAGTTAAAGCTCCGTTACACCCAATTGAAATCAGTTAAAGGTTCGTTGTATCCAATTGAAAATCAGTTAAAGGCCTGAACAATGTCAACTAAGTCAATGGATAAACTCTTTGGATTTGTGTGTAATGAATGTCAGAAAGTTTACAAGACAGAGTACAGCTTGAAGCGCCACATCATGATACATTCTGGTGAACGGCCATTTGTGTGTGCGTCTTGTAATAAGGGATTCACACAGGAGTCCTCGTTGAATACCCACAGATGCCACATTTGCAGTGTGTGTGCTGAGATTTTCCAGACTGCTTCTGACTTGAAGAAACACGTTATGAGCCATGAGTTAGAATGCAAAGAGTGTAAGAAATGTTTCACTACTACGGATGACCTGCGGATTCACATGATTAGCCACAGAGTTTCAACTACTCCTCATCAATGTCGTTATTGTCCTAAGAGTTTCGCCACTAGTACAGAGTTGAAGGAGCACATATCGTTTCATCAGGCGAACCGTGCTTATGTGTGTGAGATATGTCCTGCATCTTTCATCTACCAATGGGAGTTGATTCGGCATACGAAGAACCATTCATCATCTGCCTCCCCGTGTCCCTATTGTAAGGAACCCATCGACCCCTCTAACATCTCACGGCATGTATACAAGTTCCATAAATGTCACTTCCTTGACTTCGAAGTATCGTGTCGATCAAAGTGCACACCCCATGTTTCATAGCCTTGTCGTGTGTTTGCCGTCATACCCCTGTTATTGCCCTATATGTCACTTATTCTTTTTATAGGAACTTGCACACCGATACAAGTGTATCCCCATGTAAACTCCCCTGTGTCGCAGTATATCCCATAGAACTTGCCTGGTTTCCTCCTAGTATCCTCCTAGTATTCCCCTTGTAATAATCCTGATTTCCCTACTAATCCTACCACACGTTACTCTCTCGTATCATATTGGTATCTCCCCGAATGTCCGCATTTCTTACTGACTAAGGAGCTCGGTGAACAATTTCGACCATCCAGTCGACTACGATGGAGGTTCAATTACTAATTGAAAGTATACCGATTGAAGTACCGTAGAAATAGAGTGAAAGAGTAATTGTACTTTCCACGATAGTTAGCGCAGTACAGTGAAGTATAGCGAAGTATTGGTAAATACCCCGAAGTAAAATACTAGAATTATACGAATTTCAATTAAACGGACGGTGCCAGGACTGTAAAGAGATAAATTACTTACCATCGAAAAACCCTGCGGTACGAAGTTGAGCACCGAGCTCCTTAGTCAGTGGTGGGGGGGGAAGATCTTGAAGAGGTATTGCACGCGGTGCAAGGAGCACGCAGCAAGAAGGAAGTCGGACGTCGGAGGAACGTCACAGGGTTGCAGGGACTTAGATCGTGCAGAGATACCATGAGCCGCGCCAGTGTCTAAGCTCGCAGCAAGATGAATGTATCAATAGAGCCTGCAGAAAGGCTGGAGAATGGAAGACAACTACCTCCAATCACGAATCAGGCGATGTGATAGCGACTCAGGCTATGTGATAGCATAATGCGATGACGAATGTAATGCTGAGATGAAGAAAGAAGTGTGCATGCGTGAGCCAAGTGAAAGTCAAGGGCCAGCCGAATCATGAGCCGAAGTGAAAGTTCTAGAGCATGAGCCGCAGGTCGCTCCGTGAAGCAATACACTGAAAACTATTATTCCGAGCGCCGTGCAAAGCGATCTGAGGGTCAGCAAATGACCTCCGAGGAGAGGATCTCCTCACTCATTTCATTGCAATTCATTGCAGTCACAGTATGGGAGGCAGTTGTGGACATGAAATGAGCGCGCGCATAGCTCAGCGCATCTGCTGTTTCGGCAATTGAAATCGCTGGGCGAAGACTTGGGTGTACGGAAAGTCGGTTGCAAGTCGGTTACACTTCGCACGCCCATGGCACGTGGGTACGCGATGATGACACCACCACGCCCACGACCACGACCGCGACCACGACCATGATTTCTTTATATATATAGATGTATGTATGTATGTATGTATGTATGTATGTATTCATGTATGTATGTATGTATGTATGTATGTATGTATGTATGTATGTATGTATGCATGTATGTATGTATGTATGTACGTATGTATGTGTGTATGCATGTATGTATGTATGTATGTATGTATGTATGTATGCATGCATGTATGTATGTATGTATGTATGTATGTATGTATGTATGTATGTATGTACTAGTACATTGCCCGAGTGGCCGAGGCCACCCGCCACACCACCCACCCAGGTCCTGGGTCCTGTTCTGGCTTGGGTTACATAACGTGCATCGCCCTTGAACGTACACCCTCCGCCCCCCCCCCTTACTCACATGCACACAGTCAAGATATGTCCCCCTTTGCAAAATATCTAACACATGCCCACTTCCTTTCCTTACTAAAAATATACCCCCCCCCCACCCCCAGCCCCCAGGACCTGGGTAACATATCGGGTTACGTCCTTGTATGTACCCCCCCTACCCAAATGTATCACACACAAACCATTCCAACTCAACCCAAGCCAGACCCACAGCCTCCACACATTTCTGAAACCCTCCTTGCCCCTCACCCCACCCCATGTACACACTTTCTCTTTCTTTCCCCTCCCCTCGCCCCAAGCATCCCCACCCATGGTGGGTCAACCTGCAGCTGTTGCTTTGACCAGGAAGTTCCAGCCAGTCTTCTATCGCAACATGCTAAGCTACCGATGTATCAATGCTTGAAACAATGAAAAGATATTGGATGAGGGGTGCAAGGGCCATATCGCGATTATATGGTAGAAATCTTCGAATTCCGTCCGATCAACACCTGCTGAATCAAAAATCGCAGCGCCGTGCTTAACGATCATCGATACAATGAAAAGAGATTGCATAGATAGGATTGCATATATAGGAGCGGTCCAAGTGTGAGAAATGGGAAGGAAATGGCTGCTCGCATCCACTGGCTGCCAACCGTGACACAATTGATGCACAGGCATGGTGAAAGTGCGCATGCGTGAAGTGAATGGTGGCAACGCTCGCAGGCGGAAGAGCGCTGAGGATCGAATGGGCGCCTGACGAGAACTCAGAACGTATATTGACGCTGAGGATCGAATGGGCGCCCAATGAGAACTCAGAATGTATTTTGAGAATTCGAATGCCCCTGGCTCTTCATGCGAGAGTCTGGGTGAGGAACAGGGGAGGGAGGTATGGAAGCCTAGGCACAAAGATCGCTGGTGAGAAAGAATTGCGCATGATTGGGGAAAGAGATTTGAAGTTCCGGGGTTGCGAGAAAGTTGCGAGTATCCATTTCCATTCCCAGCACGTCCAGGCTGACCTACAGCATTTGCCAAACGCCGTCTCTGATTTGCATCGCTCCTATGCTCTTCGGCATGTAGAGCTCGCCTTTCGCTGTGAAGAGCTCGCTGGCTGGCTGTTTTTGTCGCCCGTCTGCCTACATCTTGTTGATTGTGCGCATTCATGGCATCGAGGAGCAGAAGATTACAGACAATTAGTCTGAGCGCCATTCTTGGTTTTGACGCTCAGATCGGGTGGGTGGGTGACTCGCTATGAGTATCTCGGTAATTAAGCCAAAGCCAGCTAGCGTCGGCATGAAAAGTTCGCATGAAAAGTTCGCGAACTTTTCTCAGAAATCCGTGTATGTCTTTATATATATAGATGTATGTATGTATGTATGTATGTATGTATGTATGTATGTATGTATGTATGCATGAATGTATGTATGTATGTATGTATGTATGTATGTATGTATGTATGTATGTATGTATGTATGTATGTATGTTTGTATGTATGTATGTTTGTATGTATGTATGTATGTATGTATGTATGTATGTATGTATGTATGTATGTATGTATGTATGTATGTATGTATGTATCACTCTCGAGGGCGATCACTCTCCGCCATTTTGTAGCGTCGCAGGCATCGCTGCATATATAGAACTTATTAGTCCAGGGGTAGCAAAACGGATTGAAAGGAGTTCCCCAACCTTACAAACAGGAATGATAGGAATATGTCTGATATCGGCAAGAAGTTAAGAATTAATTCACATTTGTTTTTTACCAAGGGTTTCAAATATATTTGTTCCAGGCCAGAAGCTTTAAATTACTAAGTTGCCCAATAGTCAATACATACATTTATCAAAATAAATATATACATTTATAAATAAAGGTCCAAATATTAGTCTCCAGATGTGTTTTGTACCAGGCCACAAGCTTAGAACTACTCATGTCTAGTGTTTTTTATTTCAGATTTCTGTAGTCCAGGTTGAGTAGCTACTTGGGCTACTCGACCCTGATTTCAGGATAGTTGCGTAGCCATCGCATGGCGGAGCCCGAAGCGCGGAGCCTGGTGGGGTCGGGGGGCAGCGCGTCCTGATATCGGGGGGGTCGGGGGGTGTAGCATTCTACGGAATGGCGACGGATTGGCGACGCGTCGTCAAAAAATAAAACACTGCTCATGCCCCAAATAATCGTGCAATACATTTCGCACCACATCAACGCCCGCATCATATAGGACCAGATCAGGCCGGAAGCTAAGAATAACTTCAGGCAAGATTTTACCAAGGGTCTCCAAGTACCTGCGTGAAATTGAAATTGAAGTTGTTACATCTGTGTAATGCAGTCACTCACAGGACGTGACATGAATGGTACCTTTGTGATGAATTTTCAAATGGGATAATAAGCTCAGTGGTGGTGGCGTGGTGGTTTGATGGTGGTGGTGTGGTGTGGTGGTGGGGCTGTGGTGGTTGTGTGATGGTTGGATGGTGGTGTGGTTCTGGTTCTGCAGTGGTGGGGCTGCGGTGGTTTGATGGTTGCAAGGAATATTTAGGTACGATATTTAGCCTAGTGGTGGTGACGTGGTGGTTTGATGGTGGTGGTGTGGGAAATGGTTGGCACAGAAAAGTGTGAGGGACGGTTGAAAAGAAATAGTGTATGGGACAGTTGGAATGAAATAGTGTGGGGAATGGTTGGAATGAAACAGTGTGGGGGCAGTTGGAATGAAAAAGTGTGGGGAACAGTTGGAATGACATAGAGTATGGAACAGTTGACATGAAATAATGTATGGGACAGTTGGGATGAAATAGTGTGGGGAACAGTTGGAATGAAAAAGTGCGGGGATTGGTTGACATTAAATAATGTATGGAAAAGTTGGAACAGAAGAATCAAAATATCAAGTGTATGCATGTTACAGCACAGAGTAAAGAGGGAAGGGTGATGGGTAAAGAGTGAGGAGCGAAGAGTGAAGAGTGATGAGTGAAGAGTGAAGAGTGAAGAGTGAAGAGTGAAGAGTGAAGAGTGAAGAGTGAAGAGTGAAGAGTGAAGAGGTAAGAGGGATGAGTGAAGAGTGAAAAGTAAAATGTGAAGAGCGAAGAGTGACGAGTTATGAGTCAAGACCGAATCAAAATATCAAGTTTACGCATTTTACATCTCAGAGGTAGCCAACTAGGCTAAAGTGACAGGATGTTTTACACTAGGCAGGGTAGGACATACCGATTGGTATTCCGGTATTTGGGTAATTTTAAGGTCGGTATACCAGAGCCAAAATATGTGTCAATAGTCATCTCACTTGGCATCATCTGTTTTGTCTGGAAGTCCCACATCCATGGTGCTTTCTTGCTTGCGAGAGGGAAAGTTGGACTGGCAGTGGAAGCTGAGAGTGAAGACATCCTTCCTGCCCCTGAAAAATACAAGTAGTGAAATGTATATGTAGGACAAGTACTCATGTACTCATAAATTATAATATGTCATGTATGGTTTATATGCTTCCTGTGTGCATTATCTGACTTGTGTGGAAGTCTCACCCCCATGGCGCTTCTTTGTTTCAATACGGAAAGTTGGACTGGCAGTGGAAGCTGAGTGTGAAGGCATCCTTCCTGCCCCTGTAAAATCCAAATAGTGAAATGTGCATGTAGTTCATGCACTCCTGTACTCATAAATGATCATATGTCATGCATGGTTTATATGCTGCCTATGTTTTATAAGCTGCGTGCATTATCTGACCTGTGTGGAAGTCTCACCCCCGCGGCGCTTTTTTGTTTCAATACGGAAAGTTGGACTGGCAGTGGAAGCTGAGTGTGAAGGCATCCTTCCTGCCCCTGTAAAATCCAAGTAGTGAAATGTGCATGTAGGTCATGTACTCATGCACTCATAAATGATCACATGCTATATATGGTTTATATGCTATCCATGTTAATTACGCTGTGTGCATCATCTGTCTCGTGCTGAAGTCCCACCCCCATTTGATTTGTTGCACCATACCCTCAGCAATAGTACGAGGGCTACAAAGTTACTGAGACGCTGGGGGCCTAGTGCAAATCCCCCGTGGTGCTTACTTGCGAGAGGGGAAGTTGGACTGACAGTGGATGCTGAGTATAAAGGCAGCCTGCCTGACCCTAGAGAACACTAGGAGTGGAATGCATATATATGCCATGTGCTCATATATATATCATATATGTTAATATGTCATGTATGGTTTATATGCTGTCTATGTCAAATAAGCTGTGTGCATTATCTGTCTGTTGAAGGCCCACCCCCATTTGATTTGTTGCCCCATACCCCCAGCAACAATACGAGGGCTGGGGGCCTTGTAACGAAATTGAAATTGAAATTGAAATTGTTACATCCGAGTAATGCGCCACTCTCAGGACGTGAAGTTAAGGACACCACTGCGTAAGCCGGAGCTAGCAGTAGTCACCATTGTAACGAAATAGCCCATGGTGCTTTCTTGCTTGCGAGAGAAGAAGTTGGAGTGGCAGTGGTGTACATCTAGGTCCCAACGCCTTGGTGTACATCTCTGACCCAGAGCCCTAAGCAAGCTTACCTAAATACGTATGCTGTCCCATCGCTTTTGTGTAAATCTAGGACCCATACCCTTTGTGCAAATCTCTGACCAAGAGCCCTAAGCATGCTTACCTGAATAAGTATGCTGTCCCATCGCCTAGTTGTATATCCCTCACCACACAGCCTGATCATGCTTACCTGAATAAGTATGCTGTCCTATCGCCTAGTTGTACATCCCTCACCACACAGCCTGATCATGCTTACCTGAATATGTATGCTGTCCCATCGCCTTGGTGTACGTCAAGGTCCAAGATGAGAACTCGCCTGAGGAATAAATTGAAAGCAGAGTGAAATGTATTATTTATATGTTAACTTTCAACGTGAACTTTATTTTGAAATGTTTTATTTATATGTAAACTTTATATGTAAACTGATGCATTGGTTAGAATTTTGAGATGCCTGCTCGGGTTAGTTAGGCCGGTTGCCTTAGTGTCAGTCCATTCACAATTGGCTCTACAAACTGCTGGTATATATATATTAAAAAATGCAACGTGCATCTAACAAATACATACATGCTATACCAACTCTTGGTCGTTGGCCTGCTCAACCACACGCCTCGCAAGAAGGTGTAATATTTATTTATGTATGATAATGTATTTGAAGGCGTACAACATTTGTATTTATTTATTTATTTATTTATTAATTAATTTATTTATTTACTTATTTATTTGTGGTTGCCCCCAGTGCAAGCAAACACGCCGACCCCCTCAACCCGCCCCCTCGTAATACAACGTACTATTTATTTACTTATTTATTTATTCACCCACTTGACAAGGCCTTCTTTGAGCAGGACCTCAGTGGTTACAGCCAAGTCGTTCAGAATGCAGAAGCCAGATCCAAAGTCAGGGAACGCGTGGTGTGTACCTGATAATAGACAGTCACAGAATGCGTTTAATATATCAAAAGTCAGGGAACGCATGGTGTGTACCTGATAAAAGGACAGACATGGCATGCTTGTAATAAATCCAAAGTCATGGAACTCGTGGTGGGTACCTGGTAAAAGGACAGACATGGCATGCGTGTAATATATCCAAAGTCAGGGAACGAGTGGTGGGTACCTGATCATAGGACAGGCAGGACAAGGGTAGGCTTAGACAGACATGGTATAGATAGATATTGTTTACAGTCCAGGGGTAGATTAAAAAGGCTAAAGAAATACATGGTATGTCCGTATGTGTGTAATATATTCAAAGTCAGGGAACACATGATGGGTAGCTGATCATAGGACAGACAGGTCAAGTGCAGACATAGACAAACATGGTATGTGTGCAATATATCAAAATTCAGGAAATACATGGTAGGTACCTGATCATAGGACAGACAGGATAAGGGCAGGCTTAACAGGCATAGTATGCGTGCAATATATACAAATTCAGGGAACACATGGTGAGTACCTGATACAGGACAGACAGGACAGACAGGACAAGCGCAGACATAGACAAACATGGTATGTGTGAAATATATCCTAAGGCAGGGAACACATGGTGGGTGGCTGATCAGGGACAGACAGGAAAAGGGTAGGCTTAGCAGATATGGTATGTGTGCAATAGATCCAAAGTCAGGGAACAAATGGTGGGTAGCTGATCATGTTCAGACAGGACAAGTCAGGCTTAGCAGATATTGTATGTGTGCAATAGATCCAAAGTCAGGGAACACACGGTGCGTAGCTAATCATAGGACAGACAGGACAGGCACAGACTTAACAGACATGGCATGTGTGCAGTAGATCCAAAGGCAGGGAAAACATGGTGGGTGGCTGTTAATAGGACAGACAGGACAAGCACAGGCTTGACAGACATGGTGTATGTGCAATAGATTCAAAGGCTGGGAACAAATGGTAGGTACCTGATCATAGGACAGACAGGAAAAGGGTAGGCTTAGAAAGGCATGGTATGTGTGCAACAGATCCAAAGGCAGGGAACACATGGCGGGTAGCTGTTAATAGGACAGACAGGACAAGTCAGGCTTGACAGGCATGGTATGTAATATATCCAAAGTCAGGGGACACATGGTGGGTAGCTGATCATAGGACAGACAGGAGAAGCACAAGATTATGCAGACATGGTGTAGATAGATATTGTTTTACAGTCCAGGGGTAGACCAAAGAGGCTAAAGACAGACATGGTATGTGTGTAATAGATCCAAAGGCAGGGAACACATGGTGGGTAGCTGATAATAGGACAGACAGGAGAAGTGCAGGCTTATGCAGACACAGTGTGTGCAAAAGTTTGAATGTGCATGACAAGTAAATGAAGATTGGACAGACAGGACACGCACAGACGTAACATACACAGGCGTAACATACACAGGCGTGACATACACAGTACGTGTGGAAGTATAAACGTGTGTGCTTAGTGTAATGTCAAGTTTGTCATGTACTTCGTGCAATGTCAAGTCTGACATGTGCTAAGTGTAGTGTCAAGTCTGACATGTACGTAGTGTAGGTAGACAGACAGACAGACAGACAGACAGACAGACAGACAGACAGACAGACAGACAGACAGACAGGCGAAAGCACCCCACTCTCACCTCCTGCAGTATTGACCGCCAGGCCATGGTCCAACGCCAGCCTGGCAGTGAGCAAGGTGCCTGCCACTTCTGATCGAGTCCTCCTGATCAGTGCCTCACTGCTGGTCAGGTCTCCGAAACCAATGCGACGCAGCTGATCAGGCATCAGACGTCCTGTGTTGAAGGCTTCCAAATATTTGGGGCAGTGGACAAGAGTCAGCTGGCTGTCAGTGATTTCCTCCCCTGGGATATGGATCTGAAAGGGAATGTGAAACAATGAAAGGTAGGAGAGTATGCTCTGAATGTATGCTACCCTTTCAGTTGGCCAGGTCTGGTATGATACATTCCAGGGTAGCAACAAATATTGGCGGCTGAGGGCGAGGGTCAGCTGGCTGATAGTAATGGTCTCTCCTGAGACATGGATCTGAGAGGGCATGTGAAACAGCGAAAGGTAGGAGTGTATGCTATTAATGTATGCTACCTTTTCAGTTAGCCAGGTCTAGTATGATACGGTCCAGGGGTATGGCACATATTTGGGGCTGTGGGCCAGGGTCAGCTGGCTGTCAGTGATGGCCTCCCCTTAAATATGGATCTGAAAGGGCATGTTGTTTGTTTGTTTGTTTGTTTGTTTGTTTGTTTGTTTGTTTGTTTGTTTGTTTGTTAGTTAGTTAGTTAGTTAGTTAGTTACTTAGTTAGTTAGCTAGTTAGCTAGCTAGCTAGCTAGCTAGTTAGTTAGTTAGTTAGTTAGTTAGTTAGTTAGTTAGTTAGTTAGTTAGTTAGTTGGCTAGTTAGTTAGTTAGTTAGTTAGTTAGTTAGTTAGTTAGTTAGTTAGTTAGTTAGTTAGTTTGGTGCTGGTTGGATGGTGTTGGTTAGGGTTGGTGTTGTTTGGCTGGTTGGGGTTGGTTGGCTGGTTGAGTTTTGTTGGCTGGTTCAGGTTGGTTGGTTGTTTGGGTTGTCCTCCACTGAAATTTGGATCTGAAAGGGCATGTGAAACAGTGAAAGGTAGGAGCCAAGCCAAGCCAAGCCAAGGGTCAGTTGGCTGCCAGTAATATCCTCTGCTGGGACATGGACCTGAAAGGGCATGTGAAAGGTAGGAGCCAAGCCAAGCCAAGCGAAGGGTCAGTTGGCTATCAGTTATGTCCTCTGACATGGACCTGAAAGTGCATGTGAAAGGTAGGAGCCAAGCCAAGCCAAGCCAAGGGTCAGTTGACTGCCAGTATCATCTTCAGCTGGGGCATGGAACATGGACCTGAAAGTGCATGTGAAAGGTAGGAGCCAAGCCCAGCCAAGCAAAGGGTCAGTTGGCTTTCAGTTACATCCCCTGACATGGACCTGAAAGAGCATGTAAATGGTAGGAGCCAAACCAAGCCAAGGGTCAGTTGACTGCCAGTAACATCTTCTGCTGGGACATGGACCTGAAAGGCCATGTGACAGGTAGGAGCTAAGCCAAGCCAAGCCAAGCAAAGGGTCAGTTGGCTGTCAGTTACATCCTCTGCTGGGACATGGACCTGAAAGGGCATGTGAAAGTTAGGAGCCAAGCCAAGCCAAGCAAAGCAAAGGGTCAGTTGACTGCCAGTAACATCTTCTGCTGGGACATGGACCTGAAAGGGCATGTGACAGGTAGGAGCCAAGCCAAGCCAAGCAAAGGGTCAGTTGGCTGTCAGTAATGTCCTCTGACATGGACCTGAAAGGGCATGTGAAAGGTAGGAGCCAAGCCAAGCCAAGCAAAGGGTCAGTCGACTGCCAGTAACATCTTCTGCTGGGACATGGACCTGAAAGTGCATGTGAAAGGTAGGAGCCAAGCCAAGCCAAGCAAAGGGTCAGTTGACTGCCAGTAACATCTTCTGCTGGGACATGGACCTGAAAGTGCATGTGAAAGGTAGGAGCCAAGCCAAGCCGAGCAAAGGGTCAGTTGGCTGTCAGTAATGTCCTCTGACATGGACCTGAAAGTGCATGTGAAAGGTAGGAGCCAAGCCAAGCCAAGCAAAGGGTCAGTTGGCTGTCAGTAATGTCCTCTGACGTGGACCTGAAAGTGCATGTGAAAGGTAGGAGCCAAGCCAAGCAAAGGGTCAGTTGGCTATCAGTAATGTCCTCTGACATGAACATGAAAGGGCTTGTGAAAGGTAGCAGTTAAGGGTGACATCCTGTGTGGGCTCATGTGAAGGAGTGAAATGCGTGGTTGCACTTTGGGGGAACAAAGTGCACACCTGGGAATGGAAGAGAAAGTGAAAGAAAGAGAGAGTCAGGTGATGATAGAAATGGGGTACAATATCATTTTGCCGTTAACCCAACATAGTAGCCGTTCTCCAGTATGTACGGTACATGCAAACAGGAGGGTTCCTCCAATCTCACGTCGGACTAATTTTCATATTGCCGTTCCCTACCTGTGACTGCTGCACTATGCCTTGCTCTAACAGACGGTCATGGATGCGTTTGAAAACCGACATGGGGAAGCGGTGTCCAGAGGGCATCTGCGGAGCTGAGTATTCTGGATGATACACAACAGGAAGTTGATCTAAAGACGGCTGGTGATATCCCCCAAGTTGAGAGGGGGCGGAATGGGAGAAGGAACGTGCATGACTTGTAGTGCCTTGCTGGCGTAATCTGGACAGGCTGGCACTGCCTTGCTGGCGGAGTCTTGACAGGATGGCACTGCCATGCTGGCGGAAGCCTGACAGGGTGGCAGTGCCATGCTGGCGGAGTCCTGACAGGGTGGCAGTGCGTTGCTGGCGGATTTCTGTCAGGGTGGATAAACCTAGAGGGAGGTGACTCATGGATAGCTGGCCACTACTGGATGAGTAGCAAGGTGGGGAGAGTGAGGAGAGTCGGGCGAGGTGGCTAGGCTCAGAGGGAGAAGGAGAGGGAGAGAGAGAGAGGGGGGGGGAGGGGGAGGCAGAGGGATAGAGAGAGGGGGAGGAAGAGGCAGAGGAATAGGGGGAGGGAGAGGCAGAGGGATATGGAGAAGGGGAGAGAGCAGGCTCAGAGAGAGCCGCTGAGGGATAGAGAGAGGGGGAGGGTAAGGAGGAGGGAGAGGTGAAGAAGGGGGGAGACGGGTGGAGTGTGGTGGAGAAAGGGGAGGGCTGGTGCAGAGAGGAGGAGAGGGATGGGGAACGGTGGAGAGAGGGGGCATATCTCGCAAATACACAATGCACCCCTTCCCTAGGTCTGCTCACTGCTAATGTGGGGGGTCTTTGGCATCCTTGTGTTTGGCTTGAAAGGGTACAGTATGGGTGAAAGGGGTGCCGCATGTGTGCCATGAAACTGTCATGGTGGTAGTGCCTTGCTGGCGGAGTCTTGACAGGGTGGCAGTGCCTTGCTGGCGGAGTCTTTGCAGGGTGTTTAAAAGGTCTGCTACTCCTGTGCGCTATGAAGCTGGCAGCTCGAATCATTGCTAAACAGCGTGGGGGTGCATGCATGTATGTAGGTCTTTGTATGTATTGTTCTGCCCATTCAAATGTATGTCATGGCTCACGCTTCACTGCTCACCGTGTATTGCTCTGCCCATTGAAATGTATGTTACAGTGAAAACATGTAACTACCTAATCCTTGCTATGAACACGTGCATGCATGCTGAGGGATGGGGTGGTCAATTAGCGGTGTGTGGGAAATAGATGGAGGAGCAAGTGGGAGGTGATGGCTGGGCACAGTATGATGACCCTATAGATGAGGTTTGCCTTTAAGTGAGCTACAGGTGAAAGGAACGGAAAGCAGTACGCAAAATCGGCGTGTCTTCAGGAAGCTATTCGGAGGAGGTCCTCGGACAAACCAGTGGGGGGAGAAGGCTGTGGGGGGCGGAAGAAGTGGCGGAGGAGGGCGGAAGAGGGGAAGGAAAGGTGGCAGATTGTTCAAGGGCTCAGCGTTGACACGCGATAGGATGGGCTAAGCTGTGGATGAATCAGCTGTGGTGGCCGGGAGTTGGGAAACCCAGCGCAACTAGCAGGACGATGATCGAATCGGATTCGAGCGGCTCTGGGACTAGACGCGCCGCGCGCCCTCCCACCACAACCACACACACCTCCGGACCTCACAACCGACAAGAGGCGGATTGGGACCCGCACTCCAGGCCCGCCCCTGGCAACCAGGGGCGCTGCCGGGCGCTGCTGACCCCTCTGCTGCTGACCTATATGGGGCGTATGGGGCCCGCCCTGAGTCGGACGTCCCAAACTCGAGCGGCAATGCAATCGAATCCAATCAAACGCTATGCCGTTTCGAAAAATCGAATTCCAGATCATCTGGTGGTTTCCGCGGACCCCCTCCGGACAGCTTATTTTAGCTACGCTGACTTGGCATAATGCTTTCTTGCTTTCTCATCAGCTGAATCGCTATTAGCCACACCGTAGTGCGACTTTTTTTCTTATCGACTAGAATCCAACACAGAATTCCGGAAGCGGTTTGTGCTCTCAACCCGACTCCATTCTCTATTGATCTATTCGGATCGACCCGACAGGATGATGCTCGTGGACGTGCAAGAATCCGACCTGGAGGTGGGTCCCTGTGATGATAATGATGATGTATAGTACATGGCCTGCGTGGCCGTTGGACACCCCTGCCTTTTCCCTCCTCCCTCCCTCCCTCCCTCCCTCCCTCCCTCCCTCCCTCCCTCCCTCCCTGTGGTGTATCATACGGATATAACCATGAGATTCCCTAATCGGACAACACGTTTTCCTCATACACCACATTTGGTTTCGAGCTTGGTCGTGTGGATCGACTGGACGGAAGTTGGGGCCTTCACCAGTACCACGCGGGTTCGATCCCGGGCTGGCGCATGATGGAAACCCTTGCTAGGAGGGGGCCGGCTCGGCCGGACGTGCTCATCTCATACCGGAGGTGGGCGTCGACCTTCGAAAGGGGGGTGAGTTGTGGTGTATCATACGGATATAACCATGAGATTCCCCAATCGGACAACACGTTTTCCTCATACACCACCCTCCCTCCCTCCCTCCCTCCCTCCCTGCCTCCCTCCCTCTCTGTGTACCCCACCTGTCTATGTGCAAGTTGCTCAGCACTCACCCGAAGGTGTGCAGATTTATTCATACCACTTCACACCAGCCTTCCAGGGCAGCATGGCTATTGCCTCAGGGTACAAGATGTTTATGGGTTTGTGTTTTCATGCGCAGGTTGCTCAGCACTCATTCAGAGTAGTGCAGATTGAGGACGTCCAAGCCAAGCCAAGCCAAGCCAACCTGTTTACACCACCTGTTCATGTGCAGGTTACTCAGCACTCACCCGGAGTAGTGCAGATAGAGTATGCCATGCCAAGCTTAGCCAAGCTGTTTACCCCACCTTTTCATGTGCAGATTGAGGCCGTCCTCCATTGCTGTGCCGACCATCTGCTTATGGCCATGGACTCCGAGACTCGACAAACCTTTCGGGCCGTGAGCAGGAGTTGTCGACAGATCGTCCATGCTGCAACCTCAACTTTGAGACAGAAATACTCAAAGGTGTTTTATGCTGTATAACATTTTGTGTGCAACTGTGTGTGTGACTTTGTGTATCTGTCTCGAAAGTGTGTTCCTGAAGTATTACATTTTGTGTGTGACTGTGAGTGTGGCTTTGTGGGACTGTCCCTAAGGTGTGATCCTGCAGTATGTGCAGTACAGATGTGTTCCTGCAGTACGTGCAGTACAGGTGTGTTCCTGCAGTATGTGCAGTACAAGTGTTTTCCTGCAGTATGTGCAGTACAAGTGTGTTCCTGCAGTACTACATAGCAACAAGGAATCGTTACATAAACTTAACAAATAACAATAAGACAGGACAGGGGCACATCCTGCCTACTGTCCAATCCTACAGCAGGACGAGGGGTTTTGTGGCACCCCCACAAACCTTTTAAATACGGAGCATAAAACTCCATGACAGCAAGCTAGCAAGAAAGCAAGCAAGCAAAAAAACGCGAAAATGAGTGAAAAGGAAAATAATAATAAAAGCATAATTAAATTAAATAAGTGAAAATAATGGTGTAAATGGGAGGGCTGCCAAGGAAGTTAAACTGTAGCACCTACATCAACAAACACATGAGAGGGGGGCAAAATATCTAAGAAGGGAGGAATCTGCTAAGAGCAAATTAAGATGCAGCGGTAGGTCCCTCTTAAGGAAATTAGTGCAAGGTCGACCCAGCACATACACCTTGGTATAAATGGACCAGATTGCATGCGAGGAACGAGCTATGTGTATATTCCTTGCAAATGCGCAATCAAAAGAAGCAGTTGGTGAACTGGTCCCAAACAAATCGTTATCATGATGCACACGACGGAGGACCTGAGTTCAATAGAGGACCTGGGTTTGATTACTATGCTCACATTTTGGTTCTTAGCCCAAATGCTATTGGCCTTTTGCAGACCACTCGGGGAGCTTCTGCACCACCCCTGGAGTCCATCCCGGTCCCCAAGTGCCCCAATGTTAGGAGCCTGGACATTTGCCATTTCCATGGCCCCCACCTCCAAGGTCCCTTCCCTGCCTGTCTACGCTCATTGGAAGTATCATTTGATGGTGACCAGCGCCTGTGCGACGAAGCCTTGCGTGAATGCACTGAGCTGAGGGCACTCACGTTGCAAAATTGCATGGTGATGTACCAGATACCCCCGTACCTGACAGGCTTCAGCAAGCTGGAATCACTGTACTTGATAGGTTGTGAAGAGCTTGTGGACGTGTCCGCATTGGATAACTGCACCACACTGCAGACACTGGACCTGTCTGAATGCACGGAGCTTGTGAATGTTTCAGCATTGGGTTCTTGCACCAATTTGCTGAAACTGAAACTGTATGGTTGTTTGCAGCTTGTAGATGTGTCGCCACTGGGTTGTTGTACTAGCTTGCAGACACTAGACCTGTCTAGTTGTTGGAAGCTTGTGGATGTGTCAGCCTTGGGTACCTGCACCAACCTGCAGACACTAAACCTGTATAGTTGCCCCATTGAAGATGTGTCAGCCTTGGGTGCATGCATCAACCTGCAGACACTGTACCTGTTTCTGTGCGAGCAGATTGTGGATGTGTCAGCATTGGGTACCTGCGCCAACCTACGAATATTGGATCTGCATGATTGCTCCCATATTGGAGATGTGGCAACACTTGGTAACTGCACCAACTTGCAGACATTAGACCTGTCTAATTGCTGGGAGCTTGAAGATCTATCAACACTGGGTGCTTGCACGAACCTGCAGACACTGAACCTAGCTGGATGTGACGGGCTTGTAGACGTGTCTGCACTGGGTACCTGCACCAACTTGCAGACATTTAACCTTTCTAATTGCCAGCATTTTGAAGATGTATCAACAGTGGGTGCATGCTCGAACTTGCAGACACTATACCTGTCTAGAAGCCTTCGGCTTGTAGATGTGTCAGCACTAGGTACCTGCACAAACCTGCAGACATTGGACCTGTCACGCTGTCCCAACCTTGGAGATGTGTCAGCACTGGGTGCATGCGCCAACCTGCAGACATTGGACCTGTCATATTGCTCCAACCTTCCAGATGTGTCAGCACTGGGTACATGCGCCAACCTCCAGACACTTGACCTGTCACATTGCCACAAGCTTGGAGTAGTGTCAGCACTGGGTACATGCGCCAACCTGCAGGCACTTGATCTATCACATTGCCACATGCTTGGAGATGTGTCAGCACTGGGTGAATGCGCCAACCTGCAGACATTGAGCCTGTCACATTGCTACCTACTTGGAGATGTATCAGCACTGGGTGCATGCGCCAACCTGCAGACACTGGACATATCATATTGCTCCGAGCTTAGAGATGTGTCAGCACTGGGTGCATGCGCCAACCTGCAGACACTGGACCTGTCACGTCGCTCCACCGTTAGAGATGTGTCAGCGCTAGGTACCTGCACAAACCTTCAGACATTGAACCTGTATAGTTGCCCCATTATAGATATGTCAGCCTTGAGTACCTGCACCAACCTGCAGACACTGCACATGATTGCATGGGAATGGGATGACAGCTTTGTGGATTTAGACGTGTCTGCGCTGTGCTCCCGCCCCAACCTGGAAGTAAAATATTTTATTGCGGAGGGCATCATCTGAGGTTGAGGTTGAGGCTCACGTAGACAAACTCATCTCTAAGCTGCACATAAAATCAATCGCGTCAAGAACCAGCATTCTTGCCACATGTCGCATGAATGCTTCCCTACCGCCTGGAGGGTGACACTTACTATGTTTGCCATGGCGACTTTTCCCAGCTGCAGCGTATGGGCAGGTCCCCTTAACACCAAGCCCCTCCAGGCGTGATATTTTTCCTTTTCATCTGGGTAGAGGTTGAGGCTCTTTCTAAGGCAAAGTTCGCTTCCCGTTCAGCGCCAACTGAAAGAGCAGTAGAACACATATACATCGTCCACTAAGCTATAGTGGTACATCCACGTATTTGAATTTGAATATGAATATGGCCTGTTTTCCGAAAAATCAAATTCAAAATTAAACCATATTTAATTTTTTTGAGGCCCCAGCTGTAAGCCTCAGAATCCCTTGTGGGCATGGTTGAGATGTTTTCCCCACAATCTGGTCAAGGTTAGACTACTGCCTCCTCCTCTTCAAAGGAGAGAGTGCAAATCTCTCTCTTGCGCGCGCGGACATGGTGTGCTTGTAGAAACAGTCACTCCCACTGTTTGTGGAGCAAATAGCCTCCCCACAATTACATGACACCCACCTGCATGGACACCCACCTACATGTATGTGTGCATGTGTGTTTGTGGGTGGTTGATGTGTATGTGTGGGAAGGTAATGGCGCCAATGTGTCATACACCCACCTGCATGGACACCCACGTACATGTACGTGTGTGTTTGTGGGTAGTTGGTGTGTGAGTGCAGGACGTTGGTGGTTTCAATGTATCACACACACACATACACGCATGGACACGCACCTACATGCATGTGTGTATGTGTGTGCCCTTGCATGTGTGTGCGTTTTTCTATGCTAGTGTGTGTGTCCACGCATGTGGGTTTGCATGTGAGACAAAGCACCTGTGCATGTGTGTGTGTGTGAATGTGTTAGGATGCATGATGTCCATGCATGCAAGTATATCTTGAATATCGGCCTGGATAACAGATAGAAGTGAAGTGAATGCTTTCAGGCGAGTCACCGTGGTTCCTAATACTGCTCGAAATTGAATGTAGTAGGACAACGTGCTCACCTTCTATATTACATTGCATTGCCATAGGCAGCCTAAGTCAGTATTGAATCAAGACGAGCTCACAACATAACATCCGGGGGGGGGGGGGGGGGGGGGGGGGGGGGGGGGGGTCTGTCCTCCAACTATCCTCTTCGAATCAACATAATGTAGGCATAGGTATAGGAATCACACCATATGTCCCCTACAGTACCTTGAATATTGTTAGTTCCCGTAATGGTAGCTAGCTAGCTCATGGTTGGTGGTAGCGCATATATTTTAGTGGCCCAGTGGCTGTCTAGCTACCATTGATGTTAAGGGGGATTGGGATAGGTCTGCATGTCAAAACCGTCTGGTCTTACGAACAACCATCTATAGCCATGTCGTGATAAATTGATCTTGGCATTGTACCCAGAACTGGACCGTAGGAGGGCTTGGGAAAGTGCCATCTATCAAACATGCCTTGTCTTGTGGACAAGCAGTTGCAGCCATGCAGCCTATCTATCGACGAACTTGGCATCCTACCCAGAACTTGGGAGGGATTGGAAAAGTGCTGCCTATAAATAAATAAATAGTACGCCTCGTTACAAGGGGTGAAGTTGAGGGGGCCAGCCAGTTAGCTTTCATTGGGGCCAAACACCAGTGGGGGGGGGGGGGGGGGGGGGGGGGGCTATCATCCCCTTGGGTTTGGGCCTGTTCCATGTGTCTTCTGCATGCGACAATGGAATGGACGTAGATGGTGGCATGAGTGTGAAGTTTGATGCAAAGCTTGAGGGCGGCTACTTTGGCATCATACCCAGAACTTAGGAGGGATTGGAATAGTGCTGCCAATATCTGTCCTGGCTGGCTGTCTATCCTCACCAAGAGAAAGTAAGGTATTGCAGCTGACGTTGTCAGCTTTCCAGCACTGCTACAATCTTCAAGCTCTCTCCAGTAGCTCCCTCGCACAAGCAGCTGCCCAGTAGCTAGCTTGCTCAGGCAGCTGCCCATGAGCGGCTGCTTGCAGCCTATACAAAATGTGTATTTTATGTTTCCCTTTTTCCCATGATGTGGACAAGTCCCCCTTGGTTCCATCAGTGGACAGTTGGCTTGCGTGTTGGTCGCATGTCGGTTGCACAAACGGACCCCAGCCCCAGAAACAGAAGACGTCAGTACGTAAGGGGGGCTCAGCAAAACAACATGTAACTATTCAGCCAGTCCAATCCTCATTTTATCTCGAATCAAGAGATTGCAAGATCCCATACTGAGTCAATACAACAAATCTACACCGGGCTCATTGCACTTAGTCAATCGTTCGAATAAAGCTGAATGTAGTAAGAAAAGTACGGTATCGAGTCCCTCACTGCTCCATAACCCACCATTTCCCCTTAGTGTAACATGTATTGATACACATGAAACACGGGTACGGGTCATGCTCCCTGAAATTAATATAGACTATCACGAAAGCACATGCAGAAAATCAATCACTGAGCGCAACCTGCACAACCTGCACAACCTGCAGCCAACCAGCTAGCTCCTACAGCCAAGCCAAGCCAGTGAAAGTGAGTGTAACCTGCACACAGAGGAGGCACTCACTTTAACTAGCAGCGACTACGAGCACTCAGACGCACCCGGAGGGATTCGAACCACGCACCTGCGTCATCTCGATGAATGGTGCATGTGAAACAAAAAAAACGCTAGGACTATACCGCAGCCAATAGCCCCTTTCAGTGACATACAATGGTCCAGACCCGGTCGTTAAGGCTTCGGCGACCGGAGTTCGAGCCCCGCTGCCGGAAGACGGCGGGTGGTTTCTCGAGTCCGACTTTAGGGCGGTGTTGTTTCACTGCTAGGACATGAGCCCCTTGTAATCTTTCTTTTCATGGTCTAGTGGTAGACCTGATCGCTTGAGGATGAGGAATCGGGGGTTCGACTCCCCCTCTGGTCGCACTTGGCGTTGCAGGTCGGTGTCAACCGCGATGGTAGCTTGTCCAGTTAAGGTAGGAGACCGCTCCCCACCCGCGTACGACGGGCTCCCTGACGACGTAAACCACGCCCCACCAGGCGTTATCATAACCGCAGCCAATCTTCTGCCTATGACTTAGAATCAAGGGGTCCTTAGGATGAGTGGTAACCTTGGCACCGCATAGTAAGTGGCGGTCTGAGAATTTAGGTAACATGTAACACGTAACAATGGGGTGGGTCGGTGACTATAGCTAGCTCCGGCTTACGCTATGGTGTCCTTAACTTCACGTCCTTTACATTACATTACATTACATGTTAAAGTTTACTTGACACCGCAAGGGTGTATGAGACTCTGTGCTTTAAACAAAAAGAAAAAGCACCCACAAAGCAAAAAAAACCTGTGAGTAACTGTATTACACGGATGTAACAATTTCAATTTCAATTTCAAGGGTTGGTTGGTTGGTTGGGAAGAACTCGCTTTCGTTGCCACCTGTCGCTCCGTCGCGAACACTCTCCGCCAATTTTTTTAACGTCGCACCCGACGCTGCGTAGTACTTGTTCCCTAGCCCCCCCCCCCCCCCCCCCCCCCCCCCCCTCGCTATCCCTTCACATTTAACTGCTGCTCGCTGTGTCTCATTGCGTTTCACTGCGCCCGCTTCCGTCTCATTGTTGCTAACTTACTAGATTGCGTCACTGCGTCCCTTTCCGTCCCACTGCGTCTCATTGCTTATAGAGTGTTGCTAGTTATATCATAGTGTCAATGCGCCTCATTCCTTCACACAACGTCTCACTGCTTCCCGCAGCGACAAGCGTGTAAAATATATAAACAGTGGCAGATACAGTATATGACCTCCCGTCCCATGCGTTGGCTGGCAAGAAATTGAAATTGAAATTGTGACATCCGTGTAATACAGTTACTCACAGGACGTGATGATAAGGACACCACAGCGTAAGGCGGAGCTAGCTGTAGTCACCGTTGGTTGGCAATAATGATGTTGGTGATGGACATTCATCATCTCAGAAGCGAATTGCTCATTAAAAAAATATTATAATCCATAATGAATACTGTAGAACACGATTTACATCGTTCGAGCCAGCAATGGGGGAGAACACCTGTACACGTGATTTTGTTCATCAGTTATAGAAATAAAAAACAAATTAGATCGTGTGCATTCAACAATTAGACGCTAAGGTCGATTGAAGCTGGGTGTATCAAAGTAAATCTCACCCCAGAGCTGTTGTTTTTCAACATAGATCTGGAATCATCTGTCATGGTTCCAGATCTGGAGACTGGGGATGATTGCAAAAGATGGTTACATATCTGGGGATGAAAGCAAAATCACTTAGGACGCTATGTACAAGGGTATCTATTGTAGTACCCAAAGCATGCGGTTACATCTGGGTGCTTCAATGGAAAAAGAAGGCACCTTGTCGCTAAACGAAGTAAGTGTCATCTCTCTGTTTTCCGCTTCCAGTCTTGTCATGTGCTCACTGCAGCCTTAGCCCCCCCCCCCCCCCCCCCCCCCGAGCTTGCTCACCCGATGTCCATCTCAGGTCCCCGCGTTGGCCAGCCCGACCCCAGGGCGGGGTCGGGCCCCAGGGCCCGACCCTGACAGTCCGATTAAAACTGACAGAAGCATCGAGGGTTGGCTTGGTCCCATGAAATTTCTGTCTTACCATCAGTACCGCTTCAGGTTCGAATCTCGCAGCTTTCTAGCTTGCTGGCTTGCTAGATGCCCGTTTCTTAGCGCTTATCGATTTAGTCGAGATATCGGATTTCATATAGGTTGTCACGTAAATAACTTTCAAACTTTTAGCTCGTTACCTTGTCCGATATAATTTTGAGACCTTAGCATGCCTTCTGAAGCTATTCATTGAAGCCCCGCTTCCGTGGAGCTCGACCAGCCGAGGAGTTGATTGGGCTGGTTTGCTTCCATGGATGGTTCGCGTAAGTAAAAGCCGCGCGATGCGAATTCTGGAATGCCTCGCTGGCTTGTGCGGAACTGGGGAAGACATGTGATAGTCGAATCGTTGGTCGAGCCCCCCACCTCGAATGCGACTTCTTATGAGAGTTGCCTATGCTCAAGCTCAAGCTAGCCATACATTATTTGCTATGCCACGAGACACATCAGCTACGTTGAGGATGGCTGATACACATGCACATGCACCATCGATTTTTGCCAGCTATGCTCTCCAGCTTTGGGCTACCCCACTTCACTGAATAGGGAGTAGAAGGGGGTAGGTGAGAGGAGTTTCACTGAATAAGGAGTAGTTTGGAGTTTGTGGGAGTTGGTAGACTGAAGTACGCAAACATTGATTACATCACATTGTCAAAGACAGGCCATAGTTGACCCAAGACAAGTCCCCTCCACAGGATTCGGAGGGTCTCTTTCCACCACTATCCGATCGAAAACCAAAGGGTGCAAGCAATGACATGTAGTGTTCTCAAGGGTGTCAGGTAGTGTTCCCTGTGAGTGCTTACATGATAGTGATGTTTTATAGCAATTCAGGGAATGAATTGGGTTCAGGGGTCAGACTTTGTGCTTGTTATCATGCCAAATCTCCCAGAATTCTCAGATTTCAGGCAAAATTTGAGATGCAGCGTCCGAAATCCAACATTTTTCAAAAACCTTGCTCCCGAAGCATCCCCTTCATTGCTATATCACTGTGTAAAACAGTTGTAGCCTTTTGTGTGATAGTATTTGTGGGGAAGTGTGGGTTGCGGGTGGGGTGGGGAGGGGAGATGTGCAGTTGGGTGGTGTAAGCTGAGGAGTTGGTGAGGAGTGGGTTGATAGGTTCGAAGGTGTTGGGTGGGGAGTTTGGGAGGTGCAGGTTGAGAGGTGGGAGTAATTGAGAGGAGGTGTGGGGTGGGAGGTGTGAGGTTGGGAGGTGGTAAGTGGGTAGGTGAGTAGGTGGGGAGGTGGTAGGTGAGGAGTTTGGGAGGTGCAGGTTGAGGGGTGGGAGTTGTTGAGAGGAGGTGTGGGGTGGGGAGGGGAGGTGTGAGATTGGTAGGTGGTAGGTTGGGAGGTGGGGAGGTGGTAGGTGGGGGGGTGGTAGGTGGGGCGGTGGGGAGTTTAGGAGGTGGTAGGTGTGGAGGTTTGGTTGGGGAGTTTAGGAGGTGGTAGGTGCGGAGGTGTGCGTTGGGGAGTTTAGGAGGTGCATGTTGAGAGGTGGGGGTTGTTGAGAGGAGGTGTGGGGCCGGGAGGTGGTATGTGGTAGGTGGGGAGGTGCGCGTTGGGGAGTTTGGGAGGTGCAGGTTGAGAGGTGGGAGTTATTGAGGGGAGGTGTGAGGTTGGGAGTGGGTTGGTGGGGACGGTTGTAGGTGGGAGGGGGTTGGTGGGGAGGTATGAGGTGGGGAGTTTGTGAGGTGCAGGTTGAGAGGTGGGAGTTATTGAGGGGAGGTGTGAGGTTGGGAGGTGGTATGTGGGGAGGTGGTAGGTTGTGCGGTGGGGCTAGGAGATGGGGATGTGGGAGGTGTGCTGGTGAGGGTGGGTAAGTGTTGAGGTTGGGAAGTCGTACGGTTGGGGGAGTTGGGGGGGAGAGGTGCGGCACGTTTGATTGGAGATGTGGGGCGTTATAGTTAGGGAGTATTGGAGGGTGGTGTGGGGGGGGATGGGAGGTGTGGGGTTGGGATGTGGTGGGTGTGGATGTGGTAGGTGGGGAGTTTGGGAGATGCAGGTTGAGATGTGGGAGTTATTGAGGGTAGGTGAGGGGTGGGGAGGTGTGAGGCTGGGAGTTGTTGGGTGGGGAGGGGTGGGTTGGGTAGTTTGGAGGTTTGAAGGCGTGGGATGAGAGACTGGGAGGTGTCGGGTTGGGAGTTTGGAAGGTGCGGGTTGGGGAGTTTGGGAGGTGCAGGTTGAGCGTTGTGTGCGTGAATCTCCCTCTTGAAATCGGCTGATGAAGGTCAAGGTTTTTGCTGGATGATTAGGGGACTGGGACAATCACACAAAACAGGGGGAGGAAAACACTACGGAATGGGGGAAACAGAGGAAAGGGGAGGCCGAGGATATGACCCCCCCCACACCACCCACCCAGCGACCGACCCACCCAGGACCGAGGACCCACCCACCCACCCCCGACCCACCCACCGCACAGCCACCCCACCCACCAAACCCAAGGGTCACCCAAACAGTTCCTGCCGGGGAGCCTTTCAGGGTGGGCACCACCAGTGGCACGGTGCTCGAACCGAGCAGCCAGGGGGCACACGCCACCCAGCGATAGTGGCACCCACGCGGCGCGTGCCCACCAGCATGCCCAGACCACGCCACCCACCAAGCGCACCCCCCCAACCACACAGAAGCCCCGCACAAGTTCTTGCCTTTCTCCTATTCAGGGCGGCACCCACCAGGCATCGTATCCTGGGCATAAATCAAGGTGAGGGGATGAACAGCAAGCCAGACGGAGGAAGGTACTCGGGGAGGAAGAAGAGGAAGAAAGACGAAAGAGAGACAGAAAACAAGGAAGAAACAGGGGGATGGGGGAGGGGAAAAAAGAGGAAAAGAAAAAAATAAATAAAAATAAATAAATATATATCTCATACATTATTAAAGAAATAAATAAATAGGACGCTTTATTACGAGGCGTGAGGTTGAGCGGCCACACCCACACCCACACCCACACCCACACCCACACCCACACCCACACCCACACTCGCCAAGTAATGCATTCATCCCAACACTCCACACCACGGGTGTTCAAAACGTTCAGTTTCACGTCTCAAATGTAGATTTGCAAGGGGACACAACGTTGGAAACATAGATTCATTTGGGTTTAGGGTACACACACATACAAACCACAAAGGTTTGGGGGGGGCCACAGCATTGGAAACATAGATTTGGGGTGTTAGGGTACGTTAGGGTACCACCACACATACAAAACACAAAGGTTTGGCGAGGGGCCCAGATTGGAAAACATAGATTTGGGGGTAGGGTACACGGGTACACCACACCCTACAAACACAAAGGTTTGGGAAGGTGGCCACAGGCACACAGATTGGAAGCATAGATTTGGGGGTTAGGGTACACACACATACAAACACAAAGGTTTGGGAGGGGCCACAGCATTGGAAACATAGATTTGGGGGTTAGGGTACACACACATACAAACACAAAGGTTTGGGAGGGGCCACAGCATTGGAAACATAGATTTGGGGGTTAGGGTACACACACATACAAACAAAGGTTTGGGAGGGGAGGGGCCACAGCATTGGAAACATTAGATTTGGGTGGTTAGGGTAACAACAAAACAATACACAAATGTTTGGGTTTGGGGGCGGGCAAGAATTGGAAACAGATTTTGGGTGGGGGTGTTAGGGTACACACACAGTACAAACACAAAGGTTGGGAGGGGGCCAACAGCATTGGGAAGCATTAGATTTTGGGGGTTAGGGTACGCAACATACACACACAAAGGCTTTGGGAGGGGGCCCACAGCATTGGAAACATAGAGATTTGGGGGGGGGAGGGTACACACACATACAAACACAAAGGTTTGGGAGGGAGGCCACAAATGGAAGCAGAGAGGGTGGGGGGGAGGGTACGCTACACAGAGCAACACACAAAGAAGCAAGCCACCCAGGTGAAGGCCAGGACCCCCCCCACCCAACTCCAGCCCCAGCCCCACGAAAAGTAAGCCCACCCCCACCACCCACCCAACCCAAACACACACAAACACACACAGCACAAAGAAAGCAGGCACCAAGGAGGGGAGGGGAGCCCATGTGAAGAAAGTGGGAGAAAGACCCAAAACAAACACAGACCAACCACCCCCTTGTCCCCCACTCCCCCTAGGGAGCCAAAATCCACCCGGGATGGGCAAAGCATGCCCCAGGTAAAGGAAAAAGGAAAAAAGACCAAAAAAACCAAACATAAAAAAAACCACAACAATGAACAGACACCACTACCACAAAACCAAAGAAGCATGCACACATGCTGTGCACCAATATGTGATACATTCAGCCCACCCCACCACCCTATGTGGTGCCAATACACTGGGAGATGGCAACAGCATGCCCCAGTCAAGCACCCTGCACCACCCCCACCACACCCACCCCACCCACCCACACCACCCACACAAAGAAGCATGCATCCATGCGTGTGCGCCCATGTAATACATTACCCCCCTCCCCCGTGGGGTCGCGCCAGTCCTCGCAGCCTGTCGCGCCGGCCTCCTCCGGCTGGGGGAGCCAATGGCATCTGCGGAATGGCAACAGCATGCGCCAGTGCATAGCACCATCGTCAAACCCTCCCTCTCCATTGGCTCGATGGCTGTGACCCACCAATGCACGTAATCCATTCGTCCTGGTGGGGGGAGGAGGAGGATCCAACTCAATGACTGCTCTGATGGCTGTTATTGAACCGGAGTTCAGGAATCGCATCCATACGGTAAGTCATTGGTGTTGTTGCTGCTGTTGTAGTGGTGGTAGTGTTGTTGTTGTTGGTGTTGAGGTGGTGGTGTTGGTAGTGGTGGTAGTCGGTGGTTGGTAGTATACTCTGATGGTCTAGTCTCGAACCGGTACGTCAGGATAATCGCATCACATACGGTAATTCAATTAGCGTGTATGTTGCTGCATAGTTAGTAGTGGTGGTAGTGTTGTTGTTGTTGGTGTTGAGGTGGTGGTGTTGGTAGTGGTGGTAGTGGTGGTGGTAGTGCTCTGATGGCTGTCATCGAACCGGACTTCAGGAATCGCATCCATACGGTAAGTCATTGGGTGTTGTATGACTGCTAGGGTTGGTGGTGGTATGTGGTAGTGTGGTTATTGTTGTTGTTGTTGCTAAGTTGTTTCTATGGTGGTGGTGTGGTTTGGTCGTGGTTGTGGTGGCTTTTGTCCTGTGTGTGTTAGGGTGGTGTGTGTGGTGTTGTGGTGTATTGATCTTGGCTGGTGGTGGTGGTCTGCGTTCCCCCCCTCTTATGTTTGCGATGGTTTGTCGGTTGGGGTTTGTGGTTGTGGTTGTGGTTGTGGTGGTGTGTGGTGGTGCGTGGTGGGTCGGTTGTGGTTGGTTGTGTGGTGGATGGTGGTGGTGGTGCTCTTATTGCTGTCAATTGAACGGAGTTTATGAACACATCATCCCTACGGGGAAGTCATTGATATGCTTTACCTAAGCTAGTGGTCCGGTGGACTGTTGTGTATTGGGTGTTGTTGATTGTTGTTGTTGTTTGTTTTTGGTTGTTGTTGTTGATTGTTGTTGTTTTTTTTGGTGATGTGAGTTAGTGGTGGTGTAGCGTGATGGTGGGGTGAATTGGTGACGTGTTGGTTTGTGGTACATGGTGATGGTAACCGTGGTTGTGGTGGTTATTAGTGGAGTGGTGGGTGGAATGGTGGTAGGAGCTCTCATCGCGCCATAGTCATTGAGCTGCAGTTCAGAGAACCCTTAGTCTATCCAAACTAGTAAGAAATAACATAACATAAATGGGAAACAAGATATACCCAATCTAGTACATGTGAGGTCTGAGGTGAATGAAAGATCTCTCCACAGTATCATGCAGTCCCTAAATAACATAGAAACTGAACCCATGCCAATACAACCTACCATTAATAACCCTAAACCCACCTACCTCCCAACCCTCCCCACCCTCCCCACCAAATATCCCGCACCAAAATTACCCCACACCTCACCACCTTCTCCCCCATCGTCACCAAACTAATAAAATTACTACCCCCTAACTACCAACACATCCTCCCATAAAAACTTACCACATTACCATACCACTACCACTACCTACTCACTCACCTACCTACCTCTCACTTACCTACCTCCCCACGCTTATAACCTCCACCCCTCTCATCCACCAGTCGTCAACCTTACCATCTAGCACCGACAGTACTCACCTACCTACCAATACCTCCTCACTTACGCCTACCCCCCTACCCAGCCCACCCACCCGACCCAACCTCCCTACATACACCTACCTCCTCACCTACCTACCTCCCAACCTACCCACACCAAACCCACGTACCCACCACCACGCCACCCATTCTATTCAGCCCCTTCAACCCCATTCACCTTGTCTCTAATCAATCCCCTCACCCCTCCTCACCCCTCTTCATTACAAACTTCAACCCTACCCTCACCCCTCCTTTGCCCCCTCACCTCACACCCTACCCTCTCACATCTCCTCCCCCGCCCATGGCAGGACAAAATTGGTGGACATACCTATTCAACCTACGAGCCACTCTGCAAGGTGAAGTTGTTCCACTGTCTCCATACAGACCTAACAGGTGGAGTGGTTGAGTTTGGTTGTGTTTGTTGATTCCACTGTGCCAGTTGAAGTACTTCCACTGTCTACCATGCATAACCTAAGAGGAGGTGTTGACGAAATGGTTGGTGTTGTCTATTATTCCACTGTGCACAAGGTGAAGTTTGTATACCAACTGTCTCCCTACAGACCTAACAGGTAGAACTGTGGATTTAGGTGTTGGTTGGTGTTGGTTGATGTTGGTTGTTCCACTGTGCCAATGTCAAGTTGTTCCACTGTCTCCATGCAGACCTAACAGGTAGGTGGTTGGAGTTGGTTGGTGTTGGTTGTTCCACTGTGCCAAGTTAAATTTGTTCCACTGTCTCCATGCAGACCTAAGAGGTAGGTGGTTGGTGTTGGTTGGTGTTGGTTGTTCCACTGTGCCAAGTTAAATTTGTTCCACTGTCTCCATGCAGACCTAACAGGTAGGTGGTTGGAGTTGGTTGTGTGTTGGTTTGTTCCACTGTGGTCCAATGTCATTGTTCCACACATGTCTCCATGCAGACCTAACAGTAAGGTGTGGTGTTGAGTTTGGTTGGATGTTGGTTTTTCCACTGTGGCCCAATTGAATTGTTCACTGTCTACCATGCGAGACCTATAACCTGTAGGTGGGTTAGTTGGTTGGTAAGTTAGGTTGATGTTGGTTTTCACCTGTGCCACATGTCAAGAGTTGTCGCTCTGTCTCCATGCAGACCTAACAGGTAGGTGGTTGGAGTTGGTTGGTGTTGGTTGATTCCACTGTGCCAAGTTGAAGTTGTTCCACTGTCTCCATGCAGACCTAACAGGTAGGTGGAAATGTACTGTTGGTTGGTGTTGGATTGGTTTGAAGTATAATCGTACAGACAGACAACTAGGGGTAATCGTAGGGGGCTCCCATCACCCTCAGAAGGAAGGGGTCTTTCAAAAAAAAACAGCTAAGTGTTGACCAGAACCCCCCAACCCTGCCTCACAAGTTTTAGAGTGGTTATACCACCTATGAAAGCACACCAGGCTGTGAGGCATACTCCCCCAACCTCACACACTCGTAATAAGGCTTAACTATTATCGTATTTATTTATTTACCAGCATCCCCTTACCCCTGTGTATGTCTGGGCAACAGGTGAAAAATCTTTTAACAAATACAACCAATTACAAACCATAGAACCTCAGTGCCTGACCAGCAAGTGCTGACCAGCCTAAGTGCCGTATTAGCTTTCCCCATATCACTTGTATTGTTACTGAGAAAACTAGATAAAAAGAAAAATAGTCGAGTAGAGCGGGGTTGAAAACGTTAAATAAACTTACAGCACCTACACCAAGATCTGACATATTACTGATTGTTTGACCTATCGCCCCTCTACCTTGCCTAGGTCTAGGCGGCGGTTGGAAACGATATTAACACCCTAAACCTACACTCACACCCCTAACCCACAATTGCCTTATTACTAAGTGCCTGTCTTAGCTAAAGTGACTTGACCAGCTTTCCTTTACACCCTATCCCCCGACTTGTTGTACTGGGGCAGGCGAGGTTGAAAAAACGATTTACATCTCATGAACCTGACCACCATAAACGCCAAGTGCGGACACAGCTAGTTTGCTGACCAGCTTCCCCCTTACTTGTTTGGTCTGGGCACGCGTGGTGAAAACGCTTGAACAACATAAATCCATAACCACCTAAACAGCACAAGTTCCTGACCACTTCCCCCTGCCGACGCAATCACAGTGTTTGAGATGTTTGGCCCGCCAGATGAAAGCAAACAGTAGGGCTGGCCCCCCCAACCTCACACCTGGAGATGGAAAAAAATTGACTATAAGTGCTTAATTAATTAATTATAAAAATGAATGAATATTATAATAATTACTTATGTTAATTATGTTTATTTATTTATTTCAGTATTTATTCACTTATTTTTATTATTATTTGTTATTAATATTTATTTACCTCATTTATTTCGTCATAGCTTCTCATACCTTCCAACTCAGCAGTAAAACCGACTGCCCGTACTTAGATGTGGCAACTTGCAAGGAGGCGATCAAAGGCGACTATTTCACGATGACAGCCTCCGGCGTGGTGAAGATGTTTGTTGATGGCGCTCCGGCTGAGTTCATCCCCCTTGGGGAGTGGGTGAGGGAGCATAGCGTGTATAATCGTCTAAAGCAGAAGCCGTTTTTCAAGTCTTACAGGGCGCTGCGTGTGTTTCGGATGTGGAGGGCGGCCGCTAGAGCTCAACATTTTGAAAAGGTAAGGAGGGGGCGCATGGGTAAGGGTGCATGGGTGAGGGCGCAACTCAGCTGTATCAAGCACCGGCCGAGTTCACCCCCCTGGGGAGTGGGTGAGGGAGCGTAGTGTGTATAACTCGCTAAAGCAGATTTGTGGGTGAGGGTGGTGATGGTGATGGTCATGGTGATTTTGATGAATAACATTTATTTTGTGTCTAAGTTCAGCGGGTGTTTTTGGGGAGTGGGTGAGGGAGCATAGCGTGTACAACCCTAGACCTAAATCAGAATCCGTTTTCAGTCTCATACCGGCCCGAGAAATTTAAATTAAGGAAGAAACTTAAGCGCGATGTTTCGTCATGTGCAAGGTCTAGCCTCTAAGACGGCAACACTCGAAAAAAGGTATCAGCGGTATTCATTATTAACATCATACTCATGATACAAGATGGTTAGATGTGCGAGGGCAGAAAAGAGGCATTCATGACAAAGCCCTAGATAGAGCGTAGCGCAGCTATAGCGGAAATTGGCGGAGAGTGTTTCAACAGGGGAACCGAGCGGACCGAAGCAGTTAGTTACATAAAGGACCCGTTGGCTGGAATATAGATATTGTTAATGCATATTGTGAATATTAAATAATTGTATATGTAATATGATTGTGCATTGCCTCTCGCTCCTACCCCCCCACGCCCCCCCGCCCAGCCCACGGTCCCTTCCCCACCCCCATCCACACACAACAGCACCTACACACCATTTAAATACACACAACTATTGACTTAGACCCTGGACTGCCTCTCATTTCTGTCTTTGTCGTAGTGTTGGTAATAACCCTCCAGAACCCCCCCCACAGATTCCCTATCCCCCTCCATTCGGTGTTTTTTCCCCCCCATAACCCATGGCTAAGTATAACAAATAACACGAACTCTGGACTGACCTCCATTTCTGTCTTGTCAGTCAGGTTGGAGAATAAGCCCCTCCCCCGCCCCCTACCCGCCCCACTTTACACCCCACTTCCCAGAGGCCAAGTGCTGTTTTTTATTTGTTACTCTTAAAACATTTAATTTCTTATTAATATAATCAGGCCTCGCACCACATCCAGAGCCAGGTGCTGTTTGTATGTTGTTACTCTTAAAACATTTAATTTCTTATTAACATAATCAGGCCTCGCACCACATCCAGAGCCAGGTGCTGTTTGTATGTTGTTACTCTTAAAACATTTAATTTCTTTATTAATATAATCAGTAGCCTCGCACCACTCCGACCAAAGGTTCTGTTTGTATGTTTGTACTCTAAAACATTTAAATTATCTTATTAACCATAATCAGGCCGCCGCACCACACATCCCACCACCCGGTGCTTTTTGTAGTTTTGGTTCACTCTTAAAACCTTTAATTTTATTAAATGTCACCTCGCTCCTACATCCAGGGCCCCGGTGTGGGTGGTGGATGTCGTGGTGGGTAGGTCGGTCTTTTCGTTACTTGGATGGTTGGTGATGCATTCCGCCCTCCTTCCATATGCAGAGGCCAGATGACTGGTGGGGGGTGATTCGTGGGTGGGTGGTTCTTGTTTTGGTTTTCTTTCTTTTTTTTCGTGCTCTTTTTGTTTCTTTCTCCTCGCTCCCTCTGCAGTACCCGTCGTTGTGCGTTGCTGTCATTGGGTTATCTTGTCGGTGTGTGTGTCGGTATGTCTGTGCGTTACGTGGTGGTGGTGCGGTCGCCCTTCGCTCCCTAGGCAGCGCCCGCTCTGTGGTCGCTTCTTGGGTTGGTATGATGGTGGGTAGGTAGTTCTGTGCGTTATGGATGGTTCGAATTGTCGCCTCGCTCCATATGCAGAGCCAGGTGTTGGTGGTGATGTCGTGGGTGGGTAGGTGGGTGTGTATGTGAGTGAGTGGATGGTGGTGGTGTTGTATGTGGGTGGGTAGGTATGTGCGTGAGTGGATGGCGGTGGTGTTTCCTCACACCACATTCAGAGCTAGGAGATGGTGGTGGTGGTGTGTGTGTGGGGGGGGTGGATATGTTAGTGAGTATCGTAATACCTTATCATCATCATCACCACCACCACCACCAATCTGAATACCTTAATATCTTATTAGGTGCTGATGGTCGATCGCAAACTGTTCATATTTATTCTGATTACTTGTAATTTATTTACTCTGATTAATTTTAATTGATTTATTCTGATTAATTTAATTTATTTATTCTGATTAACTTTGATTTATTTATTCTGGTTCATTTTAATTTATTTATTCTTATTTTTATATTCTGATTAACTTCAATTTATTTATGCTGATTAATTCCCAGGTGCTGATGGTGGACCGCACACTCTCCCGGCTGGTAGCCGACCTGAAGAAGGGCGAGGCGCACCTGAAGCGAGAACTGGAGGAGCTCGACCTAGAACTGATCAACGGCTGTGGGTCAACCAGCACCAACCCCGTCACCCAGACCAACAAGGTAGGGGGAAGTTGGTCAGCACTTAGCTGTGTGTGTGTGAGTGTGTGTGTGGGGGGGGGGGGGGGGGGTCTGCTCAGACTAGACATAGGACTACTAAGCTGTATGAAAGTCTATGAACATATATGAAAGCGTGGAATGGAGGAGATTGACCTAGAATTGATCAACGGCTGTGAGTCAACCAGCACCAACCCCGTCACCCAGACCAACATGGTTGGGGGAAGCTGGCCAGCACTCACCTGGGCGGGGCGTGTGCATTTTGTGTGTGTGTGTGTGTGTGTGTGTGTGTGTGTGTGTGGGTGGGGGGGGGACTAAAAATATGACTACTAAGCTGTATGAAAGCATATGAAAACATACGAAAGCGTGAACTAGAGGAGCTAGACTTATAACTGATCAATGGCTGTGGGTCGACCAGCACCAACCCCGTCACCCAGACCAACAAGGCAGGGGGAAGCTGGTCAGCCTTTGGCTGCTCAGTACTCGGGTTTAGGTGGGTTAGGCCTAGATGTTTTTTCGTTTTCAATCCTGCCACCCAGACCAAAAAGGTAGGGGGAAGCTGGTCAGCACTTGGCTAGACAGCCCTTGGGTTGAGGTGGTTCAACGTTTCTAACCGCGCCGCCCAGACCAACGAGGTAGAGGGAAGCTGGTCAGCACTTATTTTCCCAACCCCCCTAAACCACCTAAACAACCTCAACCACCTTAACGTAAACCACCTAAACCCTAAACCCTTAAACTCTGCACAAAACAATGGCCAGCACTTCCTCTCCTAACCCACCTAAACCACCCGAACCCAAGTGCTGACTAGCTTCCCCCTACCGTCCCCCAAGCCCCCCAAGAGCCTAATCAAGCTCAAGCAAGAGAAGCTCTAGAAGACAAAGGAGTTACGTGTCGCGCAGCAGACCGTAAGCCTCCTGGACAAAATGGTCAGCACTTCTTTTCCTTAACCACCTAAACCACATAAACCACCGAAACAAAAATCACATAAACCACCTAAAAACCTAAACCACCGAAACCTTAACCACCTAAACCTTAAACCACCAGAACTTAGGACCACCTAAAACTAAAGTGCGGACTAGCTTAGCCCCCACCAACCCACAAGGCCTCCAAGAACCTTATAAAGCTCAAGCAGGAGAAGCTCGAGAAGACAAAGGAGCTTCGTATAAAACTCACGCAGCAGACCGTAGGCCTCCTGTGTGACATGGACAGCAATTCTTTTCCTAAACCACCTAAATCACCTAAATCTAAACCACCTAAACCATCTGAACCTAAACCACCTTAACCTAAACCGCCTAAAAAACCTACACGCCTAAACCTGAACCACCTAAGCCCTAAACCACCAAAACCTTTAACCACCTAAACCCAAGTGCTGACTATCTTTCCCCTACCGACCCACAAGGCGCCCAAGAGCCTTATAAAGCTCAAGCAAGAGAAGCTCGAGAAGACAAAGGAGCTTCGTGTCGCGCAGCAGAACGTAGGCCTACTGTGCAACATGGTCAGCGCTTCTTTTCCTTAACCATCTAAACCACCTTAACCTAAACCCTAAACTACCCAAACCACCTAAACCCTAGTGCTGACTAGCTTCCCCCTACCACCCCCCAAGGCCCCAAAGAGCCTAATTAAGCTCAAGCAAGAGAAGCTCGAGAAGACGAAGGAGCTTCGTGTCGCGCAGCAGAACGTAGGCCTCCTGTGTAACATGGTACGCCTTGCAGACTACATGCTCGTCGAGAGCGCCCTGGACATGCTAGCCACTACAGTTGACTCCTTCCACCAGACCATGAATTCCTCGCCAGTGATTACTGTCCAGCTGTCCTTTGCAGAGGTGGGTTTGGGTGGGATGGGGGTAGAGGGGTTTGGGGGGAGAGGCGGGGAGGTGGGGTAGTGGTGGGTGGTGCGCCTTAGACATGCCCGTTGAGAGCGCCGAGGACATGCGGGCCACTGCAGTTGACTCCTTCCACCAGACCATGAATTCCTCGCCAGTGATTACTGTCCAGCTGTCCTTTGCAGAGGTGGGTTTGGGTGGGATGGGGGTAGAGGGGTTTGGGGGTAGAGGAGGGGAGGTGGGGGTAGTGGGTGGGTGGTGCGCCTTGGACATGCTCGTTGAGAGCGCCGAGGACATGCAGGGGCCACTGCAGTTGACTCCTTCCACCAGACCATGAATTCCTCGCAGTGATTACTGTCCAGCTGTCCTTTGCAGAGGTGGGTTTGGGTGGGATGGGGGTAGAGGGGTTTGGGGGGAGAGGCGGGGAGGTGGGGGTAGTGGGTGGGTGGTGCACCTTGCAGACTACATGCTCGTTGAGAGCGCTCTGGATATGTTGGCCACCACGGTGGACTCCTTTCACCAGACTATGAATTCCTCGCCAGTGATGACCGTCCAGCTGTCATTTGCGAAGGTGGGGTGGGGTGGGGTGGGGGTGGGAGAGGCAAGGTGGTGGTGGTGTGGGTGGGCGGTGCTCCTAAGACATGCTCACCACCACACAAACACACTAACACGGATACACGGACACACTTAACGACGAATTCGCGACACACAAATACACAGGCACACTTACACGAACACACATACACAAATACACAAATACACGGACATACTTAACCAAAACACGCACATACATACACTCCTTGGTTGCGCTGGTTTGTGTAAGGGGTCCCACTTCCTGGGGTGAACATTCTTACAAACATAATAGAAACATAATACAAACATAATAGAAACATAATAATAATCCAATGCAAATTCAATTCAATATTATAAATAAAAAATGCTCGCACATAGGCGGGGATGGAGTTCTATGCCAAGGAGGAAGAGACCAAGGAGGTGCTTACAACACCCTAAACCCTAACCCCTAGAACCCTACAGAGGTGATTGACGCGATGCTGCAAATGATGCAAGGCTGTCCACTCATCCTTAACAAATTTGATATACATTTAATACAAAAAGAATAACAATTTATGCAAATTTAAAATACAAAACGTGCACACACATAGACGGGGATGGAGTTCTATGCCAAGGAGGAAGAGACCAAGGAGGTACTTACGACGGAGGTGATTGACGCGTTGTTGCAAATGATGCGAGGCTTCCCACGCATCCTGCCCAATGAGGCGTACTCTACTCTGTTCACTGAGAAGCCGAGGGGGCCGGAGATGACGGTGCTCATCATGGGCTTCAAGCCGTTGCAGAAGGCAAGGATTGCATGTGGCCACGCCATCAACAAGAGCTATGAGCACGCTCGCGAGCAGGTGTGTTTATTGTTTATTTTTTATTTGTATCATTATTGTTATTTTAATTGGTACTTTTTAATTCACGTTTGTTGAAATTTGGTATTGAGGATCTCATGCGTCCACGCCATCAACAAGAGCTAGGAGCAAGCGCTCAAGTAGGTTTTATTTTTATCATTGTACTCGGGTTGTACTTCATCTTTATACACGTTTGTTGAAAATATTGTATACGGTCACGCCTTCAATGAGAGCTACGATTTATTTTCGTGTTTGTTTTTTATTTTTTATTATATCATTTTTGAAATTTTAAACGGTACTTTTTTGTTCACGTTGTTCAAAATGTTGTATTAAGGATTGCATGTGATCATGCCATACACAAGAGCTTTGAGCACGTGCGCGAGCAGGTGTGTTTTCTTTTTTAATCATTATTTTTTATTTTAATTGGAACTTTTTGCAGTTATGCCATACACAAGAGCTTTGAGCACCGCACCGCTCGTGAGCAGGAATGTTGATTATTGATTTTTATTTTTATTTTTTGTTTGATATTTTTGATCCAAGCTAGGTGTCAAACTGGTATTGAGGATTGCATGCGGTCATTACACAACTTCAAATGTGCTCCCTTTCGGTGTCATGCTATGAGGAGCTTTGAGTGATCAACAATCTGTGCCTCTCTTTTGATATCTCGGGCTACGCCAGGCAGCGACGGTGTAACATTGTACATCAATGTTCGACATTAAAAACATTAATCACTTAAAATGAGTGTCGCGCTACGAGGAGCTCCTAGTGAGCAACAAATTCTGCCTCACTTTTGACACCTTCTTGTACATTGTACATTGTGCATGAATAAATGGCGTTAAAACATAAAAACATAAAAACATAAAAACCTTCACATATGCTCCCTTCAGGTGTCGCGCTACGAGGAGCTCTGGGTGATCAACAACTTCTGCCTCTCTTTCAACATCCCCTCGTTCATTGCATATAAATATATGACATAAACCCAGACATAGAACACTTAAAACACTCCCTCCAGGTGTCACGCTATGAGGAGCTCCGAGTGATCAACAACTTCTGCCTCTCTTTTGACACCCTCTCGTACATTATTCATCAATACATGACATAACAAATTGAAATATGCTCCCTTCAGGTGGCGCGCTACGAGGAGCTCCGAGTGATCAACAACTTCTGCCTCTCTTTTGACATCCCGGGCTACGCCAAGCAGCAACGTGACATCTTGCAGTTCCGACGGGACATGGCGATGATCCGCTGCTGGATGGACGATCTGAACGCCCTGCGAGCTGGAGAGGATGTCGGCATGCTGCATGTATCATGCACAGAGCTGCAGGTCCGTCTATATTTATTATAATGTTTGATTGCTTTACCCCCCCACCCCCACCCCCACACCACACCACCACCATCACCACCCCCCACCACCCACCACCCCCCCCCCCCCCCCCCCCCCCCCCCCCACCACACACTCACACCCACCCACCTACATCCTGCCAACGTATACTACAAAAAATGGAAGAGGATGTCAGCAGGTTGCATGTGTCGTGTGCAGAGCTACAGGTCCGCCTATAGTTTAGTTTATATTGTTTATGGTCGACCTGAATGACCTGCAAGCTGCAAAAGATGACGTCATTTGCCATGTACAGAGATGCAGGTCCTTCTATTTTATTAATCTTGTTTTATGCGTGAATAATACTGGAGATAATGGCGGCATGCTGCATATGCCATGGGCTGAGATGCATTTACTTTCTATGTTTTTGGTTGCTCCCCCCCCCCCCCCCCCCCCCCCCCCCCCCCCCCCCCTTACACCCCCCTCCCCACACCACCTCCACCCTCCCAATTCCCCACCCCAGCTGCTGCTGCTAGGCAGACCTAGAGCATGTTGGAGCAGTTGCATATGACCCTCCCTCCTGCAGCCCCCCCCCCACCCCCCCACCCCCTCCCTACAACCTCCCTCCCCCCCACCCCCCCCCACCTCCGATTCCCGCCCCATGTGCCTCTGCTAGTCACCCGAGAGCAGGTGATGAGGCGTAACAAATAACCATCTTCCTCCGCCGCCCCCTCCCTCCCCCCACCCCCTTCCCCCCCACCCCACCCACCACCCCACCACCCCACCACCCCCACACACAACCCCACACCCCACAACCCTACCCCACCCACCCCTCCCAATTCCTCCCCCCAGGTGCTGCTGCTAGCACCCTAGAGCAGGTGATGGAGCAGTTGCATATGACCATCTACCTCCTCCGCCCCCTCCCTTCCCCCACCCCCTTCCCCCCCACCCCACCACCCCACCACCCACCACCCCACACACAACCCCACAACCCCACAACCCTACCACAAACCCTACCCCAACCTACCCCACCCCACCCCTCCCATTCCTCCCCCCAGGTGCTGCTGCTGCTAGGCACCCTAGAGCAGGTGATGGAGCAGTAACAAATGACCATCTCCTCCGCCGCCCTCCTCCCTCCCCCCACCCCCTTCCCCCCCACCCCACCACCCCACCACGCCAAACACCCATCACCAACCCCACAACCCACAACCACCCCACGCCTAACCCCTCCGCAATTCCTTCCCCCCAGGTGCTGCGGCTAGGCAACCCTAGGAGCAGGTGATGGAGCAGTTAGCAATTGACCACTATCCTGCTCCGCCGCCTCCTCCCGCCCCCCACCCCTCCCCCTCCCCCCACCACCCCCACCACCCCACACACCACCCCACAACCCCACAACCCTAAACCCCACCCCACCCCTCCTCCCAATGCCCTCCCCAGGTGCCTGCTTGCTAGGCACCCTCGAGCAGGTGATGGAGC